>OZ024861.1:42362720-42377720 GCA_964017155.1 Oasisia sp. SBJ-2009 | reverse complement strand
GAGGCCGCGACACAGATAGAATCATTAGAACTGTCATTAATTGTGTATAGCGCCTTCTTGTGTTACGTAAGGTCTGGTGGGTAGTCCTAAAGATACAACACTGGCAAAAATAATAACTATTTACAAAATAACAAAATTATACATTTGTATAAACAAAACGTATGTTTATTGTAATATAATAAACTTACTTTGGAGCTTAAAGTCGAAGCTGAGTACGACGTTTAAACCATTCTTGGAGCCATGAACAATATATTCACTAAAATGTATGTTGTTAATAGAAGCACTTATAGTGACAGCTTCATTTGGGAACCAGAAAGGTTGGCTGGCGCTACGCATACTGAAAACAAATTATAAAAACACGAAGGTAAGTGTCTTTACGTCAAATTAGAATATCATTTCAATAATTGCGGAGTTTGTTCTTATACAATTGGAGGAGACACAATATTGCCAAAAAACAGCATACGAAATGTTTTAATTCCACGGGCCACGACATGAGTGCTGCGTGTAACTGTCATATTTACATGAATACGCCATTATTTTGTACCTGGTGGTGCGCAATGTGCCGACAACACTCGTCGCGTACGCCTTGGCTAAAGCAGCTCACTTTTTCTCATCTCCGGTAGCTCGTGTCGAATGACAACAAGTGCAGAACAAAGCCGCCAGTCGGACTTGAGTCACGCGTCAATAGGCCTAATCACGCACACGACACTTGTGTTAACTGGGATGTCGCTGTCAGTGAGTCGCTTCACCTTCCAGGTGTTGACAGACCGTGCGTGCCTCCAGGTTTGGCGGCTACCTACATGGCGGAGCTACTACTACTATTACTACTACTATCATCAATTTCGCGACTACAACTACTAAAACAACAACAACTACTACTACTACTTCTGCTGCTGCTGCTGTTGCTGCTGCTATTACTACTACCACTACTACTACTACTACTACTACTACTACTACTACTACTACTACTACTACTACTACTACTACTACTACTACTACTACTACTCTACTACTACTACTACTACTACTACTACTACTACTACTACTACTACTACTACTACTACTACTACTACTACTACTACTACTACTACTACTACTACTACTACTACTACTACTACTACTACTACTACTACTACTACTACTACTACTACTACTACTACTACTACTACTACTACTACTACTACTACTACTACTACTACTACTACTACTACTACTACTACTACTACTACTACTACTACTACTACTACTACTACTACTACTACTACTACTACTACTACTACTACTACTACTACTACTACTACTACTACTACTACTACTACTACTACTACTACTACTACTACTACTACTACTACTACTACTACTACTACTACTACTACTACTACTACTACTACTACTACTACTACTACTACTACTACTACTACTACTACTACTACTACTACTACTACTACTACTACTACTACTACTACTACTACTACTACTACTACTACTACTACTACTACTACTACTACTACTACTACTACTACTACTACTACTACTACTACTACTACTACTACTACTACTACTACTACTACTACTACTACTACTACTACTACTACTACTACTACTACTGCTACTACTGCTACTACTACTACTACTACTACTACTACTACTACTACTACTACTACTACTACTACTACTACTACTACTACTAATAACACTAACACTAACAATAACACGCTAACTACCACTATCAAATATACTACTACAACCACTACCACTACCACTACCACTACCATAACCACTACCACTACCACTACCACTACCACTACCACTACCACTACCACTACCACTACCACTACCACTACCACTACCACTACCACTACCACTACCACTACCACTACCACTACCACTACCACTACCACTACCACTACCACTACCACTACCACTACCACTACCACTACCACTACCACTACCACTACCACTACTACTACTACTACTACTACTACTACTACTACTACTACTACTACTACTACTACTACTACTACTACTAACACTAACACTAACAATAACACGCTAACTACCACTATCAAATATACTACTACAATCACTACCACTACCACTACCACTACCACTACCACTACCACTACCACTACCACTACCACTACCACTACTACTACTACTACTACTACTACTACTACTACTACTACTACTACTACTACTACTACTACTACTACTACTACTACTACTACTACTACTACTACTACTACTACTACTACTACTACTACTACTACTACTACTACTACTACTACTACTACTACTACTACTACTACTACTACTACTACTACTACTACTACTACTACTACTACTACTACTACTACTACTACTACTACTACTACTACTACTACTACTGCTATTACTACTATCCCTACTACTAAAACTACTACCACTAGCACTATTACCACTAACACTAACACTATCAATCGTATGAATATAACCAAGAACAAAAAAATACCCAAACGATATATTTAAAGTAGTCGCTAGTGACTCTACACCTCGTACCTGGGAGCGTCGTTGCCCAGAAACCCCAAACGACTCCACACTATGTTGGAGTGTATATACTTGTTGGGCCCCTATTTTCTTTTAATATCACGTTTTGTTTGTTGGAACTTAAATGCATGTAATACGTCATTAGATTGAAGGGCCATACGGATGTCACAGAACAGACAAAACGACCGAGTTAGGCAAGAATTAGACTCTCACTATTGTAGTCATAACAAACGGTGGATGTAGCATCAATGAGCTTAGTGAAAGGTCAATTTGACCTCAACGTATATGTTAGGTAAAATTAGTGTCATCATTGGACAATTTCGACGGTGTTGTGTGCTCATCAAACTATGGTCAGTGTGACCTGTCACGACAACCATTAATGATATTAAAGTTTGACGCCAGGAAAGGTACTTTCTTGTATTGCACAGTATAGCTCAAGATGCTTTACACTATACTCCCTGGCAGACATGTTCAATCGAACACCATCTCACATTCTCATGGAAACAATCAGCCACACTGCAAGTAATGGACGACTGTAATATTGATATATAAACATCCACCACTGTCTATAGCATGGTACTCATTCGTACAACTGAATGAACTGAAACGATGTAGTGTGAACGAAGGTGGCAAAGGATCGACCCTTACAAAAAAATACCATTCAAATACCATTGAATGGTACTAGGTAGTATAATGGCCAACGGTATTTGAATGGTACCTGAATGGTATCTGAATGGTTTTTTAATGATATTTTGGATTCTGTGTACCTTTCAATGGTATCTTAAATTACCGTTGAGAGTACCACTGAGTCCTGCTGAAATATCATTGAATGGTCCAATGGTACTCAATGGTATTCAGTGGTATTCAATGGTATTCAATGGTATACCATTGGCACTTTTTTGTAAGGGGATATAGCAGCACAGGATTCGGACCCACGTTCTCTTGGTTGAAAATCCGAAGCTTTAGCCACTGAGTCACTGAGTCACTGAGTCACTGAGTCACTGAGTCACTGAGTCACTGAGTCACCGAGTCACCGAGTCTCTGAGTCACTGAGCCACTGAGCCACTGACCCACTGAGCCACTGAGCCACTGAGCCACCGAGTCACCGAGTCTCCGAGTCACCGAGTCACCGAGTCTCCGAGTCACTGAGCCACTGAGCCACTGAGCCACTGAGCCACTGAGCCACCGAGCCACCGAGCCACCGAGCCACTGAGCCACTGAGTCACTGAGCCTATGAGCCACTGAGCCACAAGCACAATTGTCCGGTATGTAGTATATACTAACGACACGACATCGGCATATTTAACCGGAAGAAGAAGACACCGGATTTAAATTGTCGTAACTTCTAGGCATAAATCAAGAAAGAAAAACAGACCCATTTCGCCACACCTTGCCGTATACCTGTACGTCTAGCCTCTTCCCATTGTCGTCGCAAATCACCTTCAGGGTCTCTTTACGTGTAACTGATACATACTGAGAAACAGCTAACTGTATAACAAATGTACCAGCAAGAAAAACAGACCCCACGCCTCTGAGAGTTATTGAACCAATTTACGTTTTTATGTCATAATATTTATTAGAAGTAGTTATGATATGTCCAATGGTAAGTGCATGTCAGAAATCTTGTTCTTGTTAGTCTTTTTATGTCGTAATATTTGTGTTAAGTACAGTGACGGTGCGTCGGTAACCTTATTGGTTATGCAAATCTTACGTAACCATTCAAAGTGTCCCTATTTCGTTGTCATGCAAAATATATATTTAGATACGTGACCATCGTAAACCTACATATGTATATATAACTGTTTGCTGAAATTATTTCAACATAATTAATCCGAGTATTTAGCAATGTTTTCTAACAGCGACCCGCTTGATCACGCTGTTTACAGTTAGCGATGCCGCACCGCGCCTGCGCTCTCAGCTCTAAGCCAATCTGGGGCCCGCTATCAGCCCCTCCCCGCGTCTAGTGACGTTTGTTTACATATAGGCCTCTCGTATAATCGCTGCTATTGACTTAAGTTAACGTCAATGGGGATTCGTATTACAAGTATCCGAAAGAGGGCGTCCTGGACTTTCCCGTAGTACCAAATGTGTCCGCCATGCATTGAGGCAAACCCCGAAGAATGCGACTCGAACAAGTGCGATTTATCGGTTCTATTTTACGAAATTCATGCGTGAAATGTTACGTAGTGTTTCTAAAAAGAATACAAAATGTACTAAATAATAATATAAATGAGAAATAAGCATTGCGAATTGACAGAAAAGGCATCAAAGTATACTTTGGTGACAAAAAGTAAAAATCGTCGGAAATAAATCATCGTCGTATGTTTATGCGGTGTTTTCTCGAAATCAAGTTCGCTGACATACGACTCATTTCGCTTAGAACACTTCACATATTAAATTTCGAATTTATGTTTTGGGGTCACGGGAAGACGGCACATAATGTGCCACGTGACCACCATGTAGCATGTGTTTGCATATATATATATATATATATATATATATATATATATATATATATATATATATATATATATATATATATATATATATAATGTAATGTTGTTGTTGCGAAATACAATTTGATTTGATTTTGATTTGAAGTACTGGTGTCGTTTTACTAATGATTGCTGTTAGAAGCATTTTTTTTTTTTTTACGATTTTCAGAAAAGATGTTTAACGATTGGTTGGTTGATTGGTTTTGGCTGTGGAACCGGCTCGCTTAACAAGACAATTTGACCACATATAACAAGATTGCCACCCAGAGGTTTCATTCTAGATGCCAGATGGACAAGGCAGCACTTGAGAGTTCCCCTATTTCTCCTATGTATTCTGTTCTTGTTTTTATATTCACTCTGTGAACACCATCACATTCAGCATGCAATCTATTCCATTAATTTATAGTCCTCTGTTCCTATACTAATGTTACTCCGTGTATTCTAGTCCTTCTGTCTGTCTTAACTTAATTCAATTATATAATTTTATTTTTAAACTTGTATCTGATTCCCTCTCAATATTCTCGTATCTGGATTGTAACAACGATGTTATGAATGCCACATGTCTCGCGAGTACGTGAATGTAAAATAAGCACTTAACTTAATGAACTATATTACTATATTCTACACATAAATCAAACCAGAAAAAGTCAAGTATTCCACTCACACCTCTTGATACAAATGTCCCGGATGTATTGTGTTACGACTGTGACTGTCCATCATTTTTGTTAGGCCATCGAGCAGCTTTTTTCGTTGATACGAAACATTGCGGTTCACATTACATGCAACTGATATTGTGGAAAACAGCTCTACTGTTTAATAACAAGTGTATATATTAAATATGAGAACACAGCAGTCGCAGTGTGAGTACTAATGTGTTTTTATATTGCTCGGTAGTTATTTGGAACAAACCTTCGACAAGTACTCCATAACGAGGTACGAATCGATTCGAATTGAATTGTATCAATCTAAAATGCTTTAAATGGTATCCTATATGATCCGCATTCGTTATAAAGGCATTGTCGAAAGTGACCAGTCATGTTGTAATGTTACAAATGAGACACGGTTCACTGCTGCCGTGAACAGACGAGTCTGACGGGTCAAGCTTGTTCATCGACAGTGTTAAACACATTAAATACCGAAACACACGATTACGGGGCTACGGCGTCATAACTCTTATATAAGGCACCTAAGGCTTCATAGGTATTTTATGCCCGCCCTCACGTCCGCACGCCCGCCCGCACGCCCGACCGCACGCCCGACCGCACGCCCGACCGCACGCCCGACCGCCCGCACGCCCGACCGCACGCCCGACCGCACGCCCGACCGCACGCCCGACCGCCCGCACGCCCGACCGCACGCCCGACCGCACGCCCGACCGCACGCCCGATCGCACGCCCGACCGCACGCCCGACCGCACGCCCGACCGCACGCCCGACCGCACGCCCGACCGCACGCCCGACCGCACGCCCGACCGCACGCCCGACCATCTCTCTCTCTCACTCTCTCTCTCTCTCACTCTCTCGATCTCCCTTTGCCTCCCCCCTTCTCTCTCTCTCTCTTTCTCTAACTCGTCGTTGCTACTCTCCTCCATCTTTACTTCTCCGTCAGGTAAACCCAATTTTATGTTTTCCTTTTGGCTTAGCAATGTCTAGACATGTAGCATATCTTAATGGTTGTCTCTAGCTTTCTCTTTTTATTTCTGATCACTTCTCCAGCCTTCACACCCTTCCTGGCCTCATCCCATTAATGAGCCATCTTACATGCAATCTTCTTTTCACGTTTTCTACATGGATCCTTATCCTCATCTCTCCTAGCTGCCTTCTGTCTCTCCGCATAAGTGTGTTATTTTTACATCTGATTGTCCGCCATTTCCTTTGATCACACTTAGCTCCTTCCATACTTCTCGCCCTTCCCTGATTGGCTTGGCTGTATCTTCAATCCACTGTTCGATCAGTCTCCTCCTTATCAAACGTTCGGACACACAGTGTCTCCGCTAATGACACTGCATTGCGACTTATTAGGAATTGCACTTTTTGGATAGCGAGGAGAGAAAGAAAGCGTTAGCTCAATCAACAATAGTCTTCGATCTGTGCTATGCAGACTGGCATCATAGGTGTTTGCAAGCAAACAAGTCTTTTTGAAACAAATATTTTAATTATAATTAGCTGTATATATTAAATTAAAACGTGAACTGTGTGTGACTATATGAATAGTGCTACCAATGTTGTCATTTATATTTGTTATTAGCCGTAAACTTAGAGTTTCCGCGTCGGGCGACGCATGACTCAGTCAACACTCTCCAATTAGCTCTGTCATCAGTCAGCAGGCTGACATCACTGCACCAGCTCATGTTTACTTATGTTGGGCCAGCCTCTCCTCCGTCTTCCTTCATATTTATTATTACAAACAACAGTTAATCATCACTTACTCAATACGTGATAGCAATCGATATGTGATATTCAACATACACGAGACGAGCATGTGTATATGCATGTTCCTTCTAAACTGGTAAACGCGAGTATGCGTATACGTACACGTACACGTACACGTACACGTACACGTACACGTACACGTACACGTACACGTACACGTACACGTACACGTACACGTACACGTACACGTACACGTACACGTACACGTACACGTACACGTACACGTACACGTACACGTACACGTACACGTACACGTACACGTACACGTACACGTACACGTACACGTACACGTACACGTACACGTACACGTACACGTACACGTACACGTACACGTACACGTACACGTACACGTACACGTACACGTACACGTACACGTACACGTACACGTACACGTACACGTACACGTACACGTACACGTACACGTACACGTACACGTACACGTACACGTACACGTACACGTACACGAACACGTACACGTACACGTACACGTACACGTACACGTACACGTACACGTACACGTACACGTACACGTACACGTACACGTACACGTACACGTACACGTACACGTACACGTACACGTACACGTACACGTACACGTAAACGTAAACGTACACGTACACGTACACGTACACGTACACGTACACGTACACGTACACGTACACGTACACGTACACGTACACGTACACGTACACGTACACGTACACGTACACGTACACGTACACGTACACGTACACGTACACGTACACGTACACGTACACGTACACGTACACGTACACGTACACGTACACGTACACGTACACGTACACGTACACGTACACGTACACGTACACGTACACGTACACGTACACGTACACGTACACGTACACGTACACGTACACGTACACGTACACGTACACGTACACGTACACGTACACGTACACGTACACGTACACGTACACGTACACGTACACGTACACGTACACGTACACGTACACGTACACGTACACGTACACGTACACGTACACGTACACGTACACGTACACGTACACGTACACGTACACGTACACGTACACGTACACGTACACGTACACGTACACGTACACGTACACGTACACGTACACGTACACGTACACGTACACGTACACGTACACGTACACGTACACGTACACGTACACGTACACGTACACGTACACGTACACGTACACGTACACGTACACGTACACGTACACGTACACGTACACGTACACGTACACGTACACGTACACGTACACGTACACGTACACGTACACGTACACGTACACGTACACGTACACGTACACGTACACGTACACGTACACGTACACGTACACGTACACGTACACGTACACGTACACGTACACGTACACGTACACGTACACGTACACGTACACGTACACGTACACGTACACGTACACGTACACGTACACGTACACGTACACGTACACGTACACGTACACGTACACGTACACGTACACGTACACGTACACGTACACGTACACGTACACGTACACGTACACGTACACGTACACGCGTACACGTACACGTACACGTACACGTACACGTACACGTACACGTACACGTACACGTACACGTACACGTACACGTACACGTACACGTACACGTACACGTACACGTACACGTACACGTACACGTACACGTACACGTACACGTACACGTACACGTACACGTACACGTACACGTACACGTACACGTACAAAACATACACATATACAACAGACAGAGACATATAAATGCACGAAAGAATTACAAAACAAACACACTCGAGCAAACAAAAAGAGACACCACGGAGGAATATACACACCTACACCCGTTGACAAGTCCACATGTACACAGTATACCCATATCTCCACACAGGCATATAAGAGTTCACATAAACCGTAAACCGAGGCACATACACACGCACACACGCACACACGCACACACGCACACACGCACACACGCACGCACGCACGCACGCACGCACGCACACACGCACACACGCACACACGCACACACGCACACACGCACACACGCACACACGCACACACGCACACACGCACACACGCACACACGCACACACGCACACACGCACACACGCACACACGCACACACGCACACACGCACACACGCACACACGCACACACGCACACACGCACACACGCACACACGCACACACGCACACACGCACACACGCACACACGCACACACGCACACACGCACACACGCACACACGCACACACGCACACACGCACACACGCACACACGCACACACGCACACACGCACACACGCACACACGCACACACGCACACACGCACACACGCACACACGCACACACGCACACACGCACACACGCACACACGCACACACGCACACACGCACACACGCACACGCGCACACGCGCACACGCGCACACGCGCACACGCGCACACGCGCACACGCGCACACGCGCACACGCACACACGCACACACGCACACACGCACACACGCACACACGCACACACGCACACACGCACACACGCACACACGCACACACGCACACACGCACACACGCACACACGCACACACGCACACACGCACACACGCAACGCCACTATTATTGCAATGGTGAATTGAGTTAACAGTACATACGGTTTCTTACAGTCTTCCTAGTAAGACTTCCCAGCTACGTCTTAATATAAACTTATCGTCGTTAGTTCAACCCAATATTGATCACTACAATGACCATATATAGTTGGAAACAGGATACCCGGAAATTGTTTTTATTCCTGCCATAGAACATAAACACAATCACTGCAACTTCGTACACCTTTGACATCGTCTTATTCGGGAAAACAACTATATCTTCTATATTTAGTATTAGATGTAATATAAATGTTCAAGGATTGGCGGCAAACATGAGTGTTTTGCCACCTCTTGTTCTGACACAGGATATGACGCAGACTCAAAGATGTTTATATATACGTCACTGGATTAGTCAAGAAGCAACAGTTTGCGGGTGCTGGCCAAACAAAGAGGTTTCTCCATTGAAGAAGAAGAAGAAGAAGAAGAAGAAGAAGAAGACGAAGAAGACACAGACATCGCCAGGTACTCCAACTGACCAGAGAGAGGTGAGCCAAAAACCTTTAATTCAGAACATGCCGGTTACCCTTGTGTTTTTTCCTCAATTGCCTAACAAGACGGTCTCAGCAAAATTGTATGTAAAGGTGAGTTTTTATAAAGCGCAGTAACCTCACCTTATGATTGCTCAGACCGCTTTCAATCCACTCCCTGGTTGACCTGTTCAACTGAACCCCCCCCCCCCATCTCAACGTCTCTGGGAAGCATCCAGCCGCGCTGCAATGAATGCGCGAAAAATATTCGTACACAAATATTTACCACATTATATAGCCAGGTACTCATTCATACAGATGAGTGAACTGGAGCAATGTAGAGTGAACACATTTGTCCAAGGTTGGACACGGCAGCACAGGTTTCAAACACGGCTACTTTTAGTCGAGAGGCCGAAGCTCAGGCCACTGAGGCACTGCAACATTAAACAACTCACAAGTCTAAAAATGAATTAACAGTATGAATTTTAAAATAGTAATGGCAAGAAAGCTTCTACTGTCTTGTCAGCTCTTGCAATATATATCACTACAGTGCAACTTTGTAAAGTAGCAGCAATGTTTTCTACAACAGCAATGTAAATATATAACTAGTGCAGATTATTAAAACTAGTCAATACGAAATAAATCATTATAAAATGTCGTTTTAGTCAGCGGTCTTGATTAGACAAAAACAGTTCATTAATTGAAACTCCCCGTGATTACTTCACCACTTGATCTTGTTTGCCGTAGTTTCCGGGGTTTGTTTCTAAGAAAATTTGCGCTTTAGGTTTTCCTACCGGAGGCAGAAACGAAGGCTGTCTATCTAATATATACAACAAATGACGTGGAGCGGGGACAGGGAATTGGTAATTGTGCTGCCGTTATGGAGGAATTCTTGGTGGTTATAAGATACATAAACACGTCTTCTTCCTCATCCTCTTGGTCCCTTGCTGGGTTGAGGCTATGTCACATCCGTTGCCTCATCTGCCTACTTCGTGAGTTCCTGACATGCTCCCCTCCCTTCTACGAAGGTCATCCATCCAGCCCTCCGTAGATCACTTTCAGGCGGTCATGCTGTCGGTGGTTCGGTCCTCCGCTTCGTCTACCACCCTTGTCTGCTTGCCACTCTCTTTCCGGCAGTCTTTCTTCGCTAATTCGTCATACATAGCCTGTCTATCTCATTCAGTTTCCCACTGCCTCCCTCTGTACGTAGATTTTGGTTGCGGTTTTTTTCATTGCATTCTCCTCTTCCTTTCCTTGATCACCTTCCTCTCCTCTCGCTTTATTCTACATATTTGTCTGGTTCAGTCATTCAAACAATGACAAGCAGCATTTAAATACAAGACAATACACAATAATAATCTACTCTCTCTTAATGAACAGTTTACTTTATTTCTACTCAAAGATTCTTGGATTTGTATAAAGGAAAATAGTCGAACCGCGAAAAAATTACACGTCACCAGACTGCACAAAGCACATCCTTGTGTATAAATCTTCATTTGCAGCACGTTGAACAACCAACATGGGAGAACTCCTGACTTCCTACCTGATTCTACTGGGTGTATTCGGTCTATCCAGCGGCAAGTATCAGCTCAGAAACTTTGCTTCACTGGGCCAATGTTTGGCATTTTAATAAAACTCTGTTGTTACATTTTAATCATGTAAACAAATATTTCGGGCCTTCGCTTTTTCAAAACATGCAAGTCACCTTAAAAGAAAAGATAGCCGGTGATACAATAAGACATTCGTGAGTCCTTAAAAATCCCCTATTTTGTATTGACGCAGATATATTTAAGTAATGCTGTAGCCATCATTGTCCGTGTGATGGCAGTTCAGAATCCGGACCCTCGTCTATTTCGCATTTATAAATACGGTTTTCCCTAAATTTGATATGTCTGTATACGCTTACATTTCTAACTGCAGCGTGCGAACTGTACACCTTCGGACCCTGTAATGCAACGTGCGGAGGCGGAAATCAGCAGGCCGTCGTGCGCATGTGCAATTCAACGACTTCCGGTAACCCACCTTATCCGTGTGAGATGATAGACGTCGCTTGCAACAATGCCCCGTGCGACGGTGAGTGAAAAAGAGGCGACAGATGGCATTAGTATGTTTACATTTCATTAGTCCTCAGCCATGTAGCAATCGTAATCTAGGCTATTTAAAACAAAGATATTAGTGTTTTAAATAAATTTATTTAATAACCACATTTTAATAGTTTAATATCTACGTTGTTGTCATTATTGAACGTTATTAGTTTACTAGACATGTGTTTCTTTTGATCGTCGTTTGTACGATCCCGCTGGTCCTGAAAGCAGATTTCTAACAATATGCCATAAAACAGGTGCACAAGAAACAAAGTGTGCATGTTTCCATAGTAGACCTCTAAAAATGTAAACAACACATAAAACGAATAATAAACACAAGCAAATCGCATGACCATGTAACAAATATTGTGCTATTACACTGATATCTCACCATTAATTTACGTCTATGTACGACGCATTTGACAGAAGCCGCCATTAAATCAACGTTTGTGTGTGTATGTTTCGGTCGACAGTTGCATTTACCGATTGGGACAACTGCAGCGCCCCATGTGGATATGGAGAGCGCATGCGCGCGAACAATTCCGGTTTCGAACAGACGATCTCCTGCAATCTGTTTTCATGTGATCCAGGTTTGTCGCGTCATTTGGTCATGCACAAACACATAAAATACACAATAAACTATTAGGTGTCGGGGTTCTCGGAGTCAGGTAAAACTGTAAACGTGTTTCGTTCTGCCAAAGACATATAGCGATTTATAGCTTGTTCTGAAATTGCAGCATGGTATCCACAATCACCACAAACAACATGGCGACTAGTAGCTGATTGGAAACGACGTATATGAAAATGTATATGTATATGAATTTGTATATGTATTTTTATGTATATGGATATATATATATATATATATATATATATATATATATATATATATATATATATATATATATATATATATATATATATATATATATATATATATATATATATATATATATATATACGTATCAACATCCTTCATATTTGGCTCATTTGTGAGCATTACGTTTACCTACCAATTGACAAATTCATTTCACTTAGTCTTTAACCAATGGCGCAAAGCTAATCACCGTAAATATAAACTAACATAAATGTAAACTAACGGATGTCTTGTGGTTTAATCATTCGTTATTTGTATATGTTGTCGTTTATTAGGCATGATTCCTACATCATTACATTATGTTATCTAATTGTTATTATTTACCAAAGTTTCCCTCTACATGGCTTCGTTACCCGTGTACACCATATAATATATTCATTCAGTGGATTGCGCCGACGGCGTTACATTGAAGGTTGAGACATTATACGACCTATCAGTTTAGATCATTAATCGTAGGCTTACAAATGTTGAATTAAATTACAACGACAGGCACGGTTGATCAACCTACACGTCTTGTTGACACAGTCGATTGCGCCAACGGTGCGGCTGACATCGTGTTCGTCGTCGACAAGTCGTCCAGTATCACCGACTACGGTTTCGAGGTCTACAAACAGCTCGTCAGTGATGTCGTCAGCATGCTGCCAACGGGCGGCAGTGTGCGGGTCGCCATGGTGTCGTTCTCCGTGGAGGCGTCCACCGTGTTTGGGCTGACGGACAGTCCGTCTAGCAGCGACATACTTGCAGACAACTTCACAGGTAAGCAATTGCAGCATGATCATGACATCTACTTATTACCCATGTATAATGCAGACTGTTGGGAGATTATATTTCATAGTTAAAATTGTGTGAATTCACTACATTTTTATACGGTGATAATGTATATTAATGATTAATCGTAATTGGAGTTAGAGATATACAGACGTCAGCAGCAGTAACGCAACATACCATCTAGAAATATTAGTAGTAAATATCGAGGTGTTTTAACCGCCACCGAGTATGCGTCATCTACAAACAGGACGCCTCTGTCGATGGACATATCCTTGGCTTTCAGATGATTAATTGAATCCCTTATTTTGTCTGCGTATGTGTACGCCAATTGTTTAAAATCCGACGGGGAGCCTCAAGATAATGGCAAAACATCATTAACCGCTTTGCATAGGCCGGGGTTTCGGCATGGCGCGACAGATATGTTCCAAGCGAACACGACAGGGTACTTCAAGGAAGAATTCCTGTTTTGTCATCCTTTCGAAGTCACGATGAAGTCAGATGGCACACTGATGGAGATGTTCAAATATTCTAAGTTGAGCATGTTGGGGGGAAATGAGTATGTCAGTACCTAAAACGGTGCCAGCTAAAGGCCTACGAAGTACATTTTACGAGTCCAGAGTTCCGAGAAATAGACAAGAGTTAGGGAACCGCTCTCTTAACTCAAATACAATAATATTTTATTATTTAAATAACCAATTAACAACTTATGTACGACATAAACATCTGGTGTG
>OZ024861.1:42347720-42357720 GCA_964017155.1 Oasisia sp. SBJ-2009 | reverse complement strand
TCTTATAAGATATTCAATGTTTTTAAAATGCTGCTATCCAAAGTATAATATCAGACAATAATTATATCAAGAACATATTATATTTTGCATCTGTTGAGACATGAGATAAACTATTCACATGCCCTTATCGCAATGCTTTCCGTTTTATTTGTACACGTCGTTGCACGGATAGACTACTAACATCATATTACATCGAATAAAGTCTATATTCAAACGCTATTTTTAATTTGTGTGCCCTCCAATATCTAAAAATTATGAACAAGTTGGAAAGTGGGAATAGCAGAATAATTATTTATGTCCGTCCGTCCGTCCGTCCGTCCGTCCGTCCGTCCGTCCGTCCGTCCGTCCGTTCGTTCGTTCGTTCGTTCGTTCGTTCGTTCGTTCAATCGCTCGCCCGCTCGCTCGCTCGCTCGCTCGTTAGCTCGTTCGTTTGTGTGTTTGTTTGTTTATTTGTTTGTTTGTTTGTTTGTTTGTTTGCTCGAACGAATGAACAAGCATTCGTTCGTTCGTTTGTTTGTTTTCTATAGCCCTTAGGTTGTCATTACACTGTCCATGTCCTTGATTTCAGTTGAACCAACATGTAGTGACGATCTTCTGCTGTACTTTCCCTATGACGTTAACTTCGATGATGTCACGTGTCATCATGCGAAGGGCTACGCATACGGAGACGGAAAAGCTACAATTGTAAATGACGTTGATCGCGGCAACGTGGTCCATTTTGACGGAAACGTTAGAATCGAGGTAATCGACTATGACAGTCATCATTTTTTATTATATAATGTGTGTAGGCTAATGTGTGTTCGTACGTGGATAGTTGTGTGTTTGAACGTGCGTGCGTCCATGCTTTGTGTATGTACAAAGGTGTGCCTGAGGTTTATATGTGTTCATTTGTGTGTGCGCGCGGAAGCATTCGCGTGCGTGGTTGTATGCGTTTGAATAAGTGTCAATGTGTCACGTGACGTTCTTGTGCCATATTCCAGAAAGAATAGCGTCATCCCAATGGATTTATCTGTCACCCATTTTGATCAATCCAAACATTCCGCCAGTATTCGTTGCTTGCATAGTTAATAATAAAAATAAACACCACTGCAGTATAATCAGTTTAATTTCAATAGCGCCACGATAATCTTGAACCTGTCCTTCGCAATACGTCGAAGCTAAAACGTAAGCACTGCTTTTAATGATTTACAATGTCTGTTTTTAAAACGGTAATACCTACAGTCCGCTATTTGCGGTACATTAGATGTTCGTCCCGGTTTCAGGTTCCGTTCATGCGAAACTGGTTCAAAGACCAGTGCACGACTGCGTTCACCGTGATGTTTTGGTTCAAACGCGACCCGGACAATTTCGGCAAAGTTGGCCTCGTACACAACGGCGACTGTATCGACCCACCGACCTTCCTGGTGTACGGAGACGAGAGCTCGTCAAACGTCAAGCAAGTCGTCGGTGGCGTCGACACCTTCGGCACTGGGCTGACGCTAACAAACCCGGCACACGTATGTAGTGACATGTATATAAGTGTATAGCCGTGCATAGACGTGTATAGACGTGTATAGACGTACATGGAAGTGTGTACACGTAGACTGACGTGTGTATACGTGTATAGACTTGTATATACGTGTATAGACGTGTATAGACGTGTTTAGCCGTATATAGACGTTATAGACGTTATAGATGTGATACACACGTTGTTATGCAGCAATAAACGTAGTACAATGATGACGCTTGTACAAAAATGCATGTATGTATGCATGCATACATGTATACACGCAAATAAACATATACGCATAGACGCGTACACGCATACACGCATACACGCATACACGCATACACACATACACGCATACACACATACACGCATACACACGCATACATGCATACACCCGTACACGCATACACACATACACACGCATACACGCATACAAACATAGTTTAACATACACACATACTTACTTGACTTACATATACACACATACACTCACCTAGACACACTCCCCCCATACACATACATACATACATACATACATACATACATACATACAAAAAGCATACACGTGCACATGCACATGCACATGCACATGCACATGCACATGCACATGCACATGCACATGCACATGCACATGCACATGCACATGCACATGCACATGCACATGCACATGCACATGCACATGCACATGCACATGCACATGGACATGCACATGCACATATACATGCACATGCACATGCACATGCACATGCACATGCACATGCACATGCACATGCACATGCACATGCACATGCACATGCACATGCACATGCACATGCACATGCACATGCACATGCACATGCACATGCACATGCACATGCACATGCACATGAACATGCAAATGCACATGCACATGCACATGCACATGCACATGCACATGCACATGCACATGCACATGCACATGCACATGCACATGCACATGCACATGCACATGCACATGCACATGCACATGCACATGCACATGCACATGCACATGCACATGCACATGCACATGCACATGCACATGCATATGTATACATGTATAGAGGCACATGCTTTAAGTATGTATGCTTGTGATACAGATTAAAGAATCGAAATATTGTTATAAAAACGCAGGGAACAATTACTTTATCTTGTCCAAATGGTTTTAGGATCCCCGTAATACAACGCTTCGTAGTTCACAAGTAGGGTATTGTTTTCGCCTGTTGTGTGTGAGTTTAATTTACAGCCAGGTTAAGTGTTACTATAAATAAGTATATCCATGAGCACGTTTTATTTCAGGCTGCTGATGGCATGTGGCACCACGTGGCGTTGGTGTATGATGGGTCGCACATCTGTTTGTACATCGACCGAGTCTTGGTCGATAGGGAGCCACTGTCAGGTACAGCATCAATTATTGTTCCAATTGTTCCAACAGTTTGTATATCGCGATTGCAATGCGTTAACTTTAATCAAATCGTGTAGCCGTCAGTTTTGTAATAGTAGTAGTAGTGATAGTGGTAGTAGTAGTGATAGTGATAGTGGTAGTGGTAGTGGTAGTGGTAGTGGTAGTGGTAGTGGTAGTGGTAGTGGTAGTGGTAGTGGTAGTGGTAGTGGTAGTGGTAGTGGTAGTAGTAGTAGTAGTAGTAGTAGTAGTAGTAGTAGTAGTAGTAGTAGTAGTAGTAGTAGTAGTAGTAGTAGTAGTAGCAGCAGTAGTACCAGTAGTAGTAAGGTTTTATAACGCCTATAACCTCATTAATCTAAGCTCATATGTGCAATATACAATTAGCATAAAGTAAATTCGTGAATTGGGCCGAACAAGACCCATCGATAGATAGGATGTCTAAGGTTTAGGATAGACATCCGATTTCAAATAAATAAGTCTTGAGTTTCTTCAAAACTTGGCTATAGCGTCAATTTATTTTTTAACTGATGGGGAATTGATTCTTGGCTTTGGGTGCAGGCGTAGGGAAAGTGGGTTTCCATATATTGAGTATATTTTTTGAACAAAGCGTTTTTTTGGTGAAACTGATAATCTCATGGTCCTGGGGTTTACAAATGTGGGATACTAACTAAATAGAGCGGTTGTTGAGAGGAAACACACCACATGTGTCGTGCTGTTGCAGGATGTATCGACAACGTGCAGAACGCAATGATGATTGGGGCACTCGGCTGTTGCAAGGGTCAGATGGGCTTCTTCCAAGGGTGCATTGATGATGTGAGCATTGACGTAAACAAAAACTGTTGTAACGAAAATAATTATGAAAAAAGTGTATAATTGTAATTGAATGGCTCTTTTTTATTTCGTAATAATAGAAGTTACACAATACTGTCAGTCGGCTCAATATAGTGTAATGTCAAGTCATTCTCTGTATCAGTTTAGTTACTGATCACTACACAATGTAGTTTAGTATATCAGATACCGAAGTACATTTATGAAATTGATTACAGTGATGACGACGATTGTCTATGATGATGAGGAGGAATATCACGTTGATAATGATGTTTGCTCGTATCATGATGTTGACGACGACGATGATGATAGTTGTGACGATGACAGTGAGGTTGATGACGATGACGGTGACGGTGACGATGACGACGACGACGACGACGGTGACGGTGACGGTGACGACGACGACGACGACGACGACGACGACGACGACGACGACGACGACGACGACGACGACGACGACGACGACGACGACGACGACGGCGACGGCGGCGGCGACGACGACGACGACGACGACGACGACGACGACGACGACGACGACGACGACGGCGACGACGACGACGACGACGACCATGACTATGATGATGATGATGATGAAATTGATGGTAACAATTACAAAGAAAGAACGACGTTTACCTAACCAAATGTTTATTATAACTAATTAAAGTAATTATAAAACAAATAAGTGTAACGTCTGTTTTTATCCGACAGCTGCGCGTCTTCACCCGGGCTGTCAAACCCTAGTTGCTGTGACACTGGTGACGAATCCATGTCGTCACTTCCGCTCGTCCCACTGAACACCGATGACCTTCTACAAAGTATATCTTAGATATCGATAACGACCACAGACGGCATCAACACGACACCTGAATCACACGCATTAAGTCGACAAGGCTACGTCTGCGACATAAAAAGAACTGTTCTGCTTTGTCTTGTGATTACTTACCTTGGCAAACACATTCACACTGTAGAAGAGTCGCAGTAGTAGTGCCGTGGTGTTAATGCATGTGTTATGAAGGCGACCTCTGGCGGACTTCGGACCTACTATAACAACGTATACATGCTAAAAGCAGCACAGATGGACCGGCTCATTATGAGGGACAGAACACACAACCGGCGAGAATTTTTGTTCTTCAAAATATCCAGGATATTTGTGGATGATTATTATGTAACAATAATTTAGTGTATCTTTATTAACAGGTATTACCAATGAGGTGATGAAACGATAGGCATACCAGCTTTGTTTTTCTGAAGAATAACGTTCCGCCTAAGATTATGTCATATGCACATTTGATCACCATGTATTGCTGTTAGCAATGTATGATGAGAAGGTATAGCTATAAATACCTGCAACCTTTTCTGCTAATTACTATTTAACGCATTGTATCCGCTATGAGTTGCCAGATATCAGGATGTTGCATTGCGCTGTCAGTGTTCGAATAAATCGTAGTTGTTGCATACCATAATCACTTCATGTTATTGACTATATGTATGTGTGTGTGTGTGTGTGTGTGTGTGTGTGTGTGTGTGTGCGTGTGCGTGTGCGTGTGCGAGTGCGTGTGCGTGTGCGTGTGCGTGTGCGTGTGCGTGTGCGTGTGCGTGTGCGTGTGCGTGTGCGTGTGCGTGTGCGTGTGCGTGTGCGTGTGCGTGTGCGTGTGCGTGTGCGTGTGCGTGTGCGTGTGCGTGTGCGTGTGCGTGTGCGTGTGCGTGTGCGTGTGCGTGTGCGTGTGCGTGTGCGTGTGCGTGTGCGTGTGCGTGTGCGTGTGCGTGTGCGTGTGCGTGTGCGTGTGCGTGTGCGTGTGCGTGTGCGTGTGCGTGTGCGTGTGCGTGTGCGTGTGCGTGTGCGTGTGCGTGTGCGTGTGCGTGTGCGTGTGCGTGTGCGTGTGCGTGTGCGTGTGCGTGTGCGTGTGCGTGTGCGTGTGCGTGTGCGTGTGCGTGTGCGTGTGCGTGTGCGTGTGCGTGTGCGTGTGCGTGTGCGTGTGCGTGTGCGTGTGCGTGTGCGTGTGCGTGTGCGTGTGCGTGTGCGTGTGCGTGTGCGTGTGCGTGTGCGTGTGCGTGTGCGTGTGCGTGTGCGTGTGCGTGTGCGTGTGCGTGTGCGTGTGCGTGTGCGTGTGCGTGTGCGTGTGCGTGTGCGTGTGCGTGTGCGTGTGCGTGTGCGTGTGCGTGTGCGTGTGCGTGTGCGTGTGCGTGTGCGTGTCGAGAGGTTCAATCCCACCTACCTCCGTTTCGAAACTTAGGCAATTTCGTTTACCCCACATTTGCCTGTGTATTTCAGAAGAGACAATAAAAACCGGTGGTCCTTTCTATCTGGTGTCTATGCCAGGAAAAGTAACAGATCCCACACAGGGGGTAAATGTGTAACCTGTAGTGGACTCCTAATTCTAGAGAAGAACTGCATTAGCCCAAGTTTGGGCTGTTTGGAGGAAACCACCTAAGAACCCTCAACTCAACGGCCTTACCCCAGATTAGGGTAGAGACGCTGATTGGCTTTCAGGCCAACTATGAAATGACAATTAAAATAATGACATACTTTTACAAGATAATGACATTCTATGAAAAGTATTCAACATTGAACTTATATTAACATAAAAACTGAATAAAAATACAAAATTTTAGTTGTTTATAAAATAGGAATTACAGCAGGATTTACCAGTATCCGTGAAGTGGCAGCATTTATTTGCCGCACCCGTGTAATATACAAATTAAATCACGACACCTTTTTTATCAGATAAGGCTGTATTATAAAAACTATTCAACCTTTAAATTATATTAACACAAATAAATAGGAATACAAATTTGCAGTTGTTTATAAAATAGGAACTATGGCAGGATTAACCAGTATCCGTGAGGTGGCAGCATTGTTTAGCCCACACGGACAATATTCTAAAGCCGGCAAATTCTGTCTTCTCGGCGTAGTTACGCAGCCTATCGACTGTAGGTTAATTGTGCTAGTAGTTTGCAATAATATCACATTTGAAGAAACAAGATAAGTTGCTTGGACAGGGCCATTGACGTCATGGATTTCTACTCTTCCCATTTCGTCGGTCGCCCAAACAGAAACAGTAACCTACCTTTCGTTTAAGCCTTTGTTTATATCTTCACAGCTAATTATGCAGATGTATTACATATTGGGGATATTTACGTAAAACATCACAGCATTTGTGAATATTGTAGAAATATACCATTCGCATCGTATACGGCGATGCATATTGTAATAGTTACTCATGCATATAACAATGTTATTCCGCTTCTAAATCGAAGATAAAACACGAGGCTAAAACAAGAGCTAGTGTAAATTAGTGATTTTAAAACATTAAGTTCACAGTTTACTCTTTTCCATGTCGTTCTGGATGCTTTCAGCAGCCTTCTTCAGACCGAGGAGAAACAAGTAAAGTGACCGGAATACTAAACATATCACTCATTTGAACAAACCAGTCCAAATGTACTCCCATTTAAGACGAGCAGATGTAGAGTTGTATGCATGCGAGTCGCTTCGCAACTCAGCATTTGTCCCAATTAATGTACTAGTCATGTGCATTATAAAAATATATGTACTGTCGTAATCTACCAGGTAGAAAGACATTGTATCAAGCCAGAGACATGATATTGTTGGTTGCAGTTGCGAGTGGTTTGTTTGTATTAACTCGTAGGTGCTTAGAACCTGTCAGTCGCGTATTGTTTTTCTACGAGTACTGTTCGGATTTATAGTTTTGATAATTCGAAGTTTCCAAAAATGTGAAGTTTCCAATGACCCGAAAACTGTTGTTTTGGCAGTATCGCATGTCAGTGTTTAACACTGTGCCGTTTGTACAGTTGTGTTTATTTATTACATTCGCTGGATTACATTTACGATCAAACCAACGATGTTAACGACGTTGTTATTAAAATTACTTCCTGTTGAGGTGAGTTGCATGTAGCACGATGTATTAGCCAGATGGTTGTAAAACAATATTAGTTCTTACAAGACTCATGAATATGGCGTATGTCATGAACATATAACAATTGCCCGGTGGTGTGAAAGTTGGTAACGGCAATAACATCTTACTCAGTAACAAATCTTGAATCAGCACTACAATACAGCAATGAGTACAGACGGGCGGATTGCTCTCCAAGTCTTGTGGATTTTTTAGTATAAATATACAATCATTTGCCTGACAGTACGGTACCGTAATACTGTTTAAAGTCAAGTTTACGTGGGTTCCTAATTGGACAGTAGTTAGGAATTTAACAATGATAGTACTACCCCATCTGTTCAAACAAATTATATTAGCTCAATGTGGTAATGGTAATTAATTTAGTTGTAATGATTCCGCTTACTTAATGAAATTGAAAATGTGAGTTTAGCAAATTACAATAACAATACATGTAACGAGTCTAGTGAGAAATAGCACATGGGTGTAAGCTGTATGTTGAACGTTGCCGGTGCCTTTTCATCGTACGCTGTATTGTTTATGTATATTGATATTTGTGAGAAATCCACAGTAAATTTGTCAAACCTTCCTATTAAAAGTATAACTTTATAGGACAGACACTGGGTTACATTGAAATTATATATGTATGTTTTAGATTTTGTGTAAACAAGCCTGCGCGCACGCGCGCACACACACACACACACTCACACACACACACACACACACACACACACACACACACACACACACACACACACACACACACACACACACACACACACACACACATCACGACCAAACTATGCAAGATGGACTTTTATCTACATCGTAATATAATGACCAAATGCGCACATCGAAGTATGTTCGCTGACTCTCTCATTCACAAAACGTAAACAAGATCACACATAAATAAGGACTAAACGTATAACACGAAAACACACCATCCCGCATATGCAAACACCCACATATCCGCCTACGGATGAACATATATCCGCTCACAATTGTTCGGTTGTCTCCGTTGTTTTCATCTTGAATATCAGTTAACATAACCGGCACGCAAGCGATAGCCACAGTGAAACAACACAACACTCAGTTACAACAATAACATATTTTATTTTTTAGGGACGTATTAGTTACACGATGATTAGCCTTCGCAATCATAAATCAAACCAGCTACTTAGGATATACAGTCCTGCCGCGAATCAGTAATTTGGAGCTGATTGGTGCAGTGAAATCAAATGTTTTGGGGGTAACCACTCCCAAAACATATAAGACAGTTTAATATGCATCTGTAAATGAACGTGTGGAACACTTCATGGCATCCACACATAATTATTTTAGTACTGCCACTGTCTGATTAGCTACAGAGTTAATGGCTGCTGTAGCCATTGGCCCAACGGAACAACTCATTCAGCTCGTTATTGCTCTAGACATACACAGTCGCCATCCCGTTGATAGGAACTTAAAACCTTTGGACAGTGGTTGATATTTGTCTTTCAAAACTGATTTTGTATTTTAAGGATAATTTCAACGCATATATCGTCGACTAACATTACGCTATTGCCTATCATTTTCTGTGCTTTTTTATTATTCATTCTTTCTAGAATCTCACTGGCCTTTGTGCACGGACACCGCGTCACGACATAGATTTTGAAATGGATATCATTTACCAGAACTGCCATGCTACACCAGAGAGACACTTAATTGTTGCGTCTGCGCATAATTTCTTGGTGGCACCGTACGACAAAGTGATATGTTGATAAACCAAGATGGCGACCAACATTCCTACTAAATCAATAAATATATCATCACAAACTCGATATCATTATACTACCGGAAATACAAAAAAGAATATATATTATAATATATATATACATATAATATATATATATATATATATATATATATATATATATATATATATATATATATATATATATATATATATAAGGTTATTTTTAATTCTGCTTTTGAAAGAGTTTAATTTTATCACTGCTGGATATTTTGGGTTCCAATATGTAACTACGAAGACACTTATTTGAAGACGTCAGTAGTAACAACCTATAGGCGTGTGGAAGACCCAAACTCTTGTGACTTTTCTCCTGTTCTGGAGCGTTTGACAGCCTAGTGTTGGTAACATCCAAGTCAGTTTGAGGAATTTAAAATGTTAATGATGGTCGTGAATAGGTGACCATATTACATTCAATTTATCTTAATTTCTATACCTGTCAATTAGACAATTTATTTGGTTTAAACATATATTATTTGCACTCTGACGTTCCTGTGGGACAAGTGGTGAGAATAGAGTGTACAAATACGTAATCCAAGATGGCCACCAACATCACTACTTTTACAATATTATATATATATATATAT
>OZ024861.1:42323635-42333635 GCA_964017155.1 Oasisia sp. SBJ-2009 | reverse complement strand
GCCATTTGGATGGCATAGCATGTTCGCAGGTTATTCCAATTTAAATACGAGTGCGCCATTTCGGAAGCCATTCCCAAGTTCGTGTTTTACTTCAGTCGAACCGTCGTGTAGTGATGACCTCTTGCTGTACTTCCCCTACGACGTTGACTTCGATGACGTCACGTGTCATCACGCGAAGGGCTACGCCTACGGAGACGGCGAAGCGAAGATCGTGAACGACCCCACACGAGGCAAGGTCGTCCAGTTTGACGGGAATGTTCGCATCGAGGTATGTCGCCACTAGATGACCACACGATGACCAGACCACTTACGCGATGTATTTATGCCGCATGCGATCAACCATGGTAGTTTCATGGGCAAACATCATGGGCAAAAATCTATATAATTGTTATATATATATATATATATATATATATATATATATATATATATATATATATATATATATATATATGTATATATATATATATATGTGTGTGTGTGTGAGTGTATATATATATATATATATATATATATATATATATATATATATATATATATGTATATGCACGATGTTAAACACTAACATAACATTCACGGTCGTGTCGTTCTGTCTCGTTGATACTGCAGGAGCCATCGCCAACGTACAAAACCCAATGATGATCGGCGCCCTCGGCTGTTGTGACCAAAACGATATGGGCTTCTTCACAGGTCTCATAGATGACGTAAGTATCTCGGTATCTCGTATAAATATATATATATATATATATATAAACAAAATATAACGTGTTCATATAATAAACACATTATTATAATTATACATTATCAAATGCTGTTGGCAGGCCAAATATGTTTTAATGAATCATTTGTTGTTGTTGGAAGTTGTAATTTTGATTTAACAGTTTAATATTGAATGTGAGTGCTTTATCTACCATTTAATCGGCCATTAAAGAAATAGCCTTTGGAACGTTTCCGCTCGGTGTAAATTCGTAAAAACTGTTAGATGGCGTTGTACATTAATACATGTTCCATTCGATAGATGGCGCCACAAAACAAACCACTTGTGATATATGAAATGCTTCTTTGTTCGGCAGCTGAAGCTGTACACCAGAGCTATGTCTCAAGCGGAGCTCTCATCTTACTGCATCTGACGCAGACAACAATGACGGCCCACTCCAGCGAAACGATACATATCCAAGATACTCTAGTTGATTGTTAGACATTTGCGAAGAACGCACATCGTACGAACATGGCTTCTGCACCATGAGCGTTATATCGAGTCAGCAAAACATCGGAGAGATGCATAAAGAAATACGTGTCGTCTTCTGGTATTGTCCTTGCCGTCAACAGTCGTGAAGCGATGACAATACAATAGTTGTATAGTTAATGCTTGTGTTATGAAGGCGACATCTAGCGGACATTATGTTTAACACAGTCAGTGTTAATCAAACTAAAGCAAAAGTGTCCTAGTTTGTCCGCTGTGAGTCCGCTGGATGTCAGAATGTCACGTGGTATTGTGTACGTTTTTCGAATAAATTATAGTTGCATTATGATTATGCTGCTTTTCTTTTATAAAATTGCATTAGCGGAAGTATGGTCTGTCCATTTAGACGAGAACGAATGCCCATACACCTAGCTAACCTGTGACTAGGAACTGTGAGAAATTCTATCTTACTGCTTAAATTCGGACGCATAATTTAAAATGTTATATAAATCAGCGTTGCCTTTAAACATTAATTGGTTTATTTGTTCAATATGTAAGTTGTTTCCGGATTCAGTTATATTCGTGATTTCGAAATGCATTACGCTACCATTCTGTATCCTTATTTGTACAGTCGTATCTTTCGGCACCTTCTCGATAACTTCATTAACATTGATCTAATTTACTTCCCGGTTGTCATGTGACGTTGTTGGTCTTGATCACGTGACCGCACTTCAACGAAAATCGCGGGAAGATATTGACCGCTATTTCGTTTGAATGTTTTTGTAATTTCTTTATGACCACAGCTAATGCTATATTGAAGATGGGACGTCAACCATATAGATGTTTTCCAAAATAAAAGCAATCTTGGATGTACCTCACTAGTCATTCTCACAAATACTATGCTTAATTATTTGATATTTCGTATGTGATGTGGCGAGTACATTGAGGGTGATTCTTCCAGGGTTCTGGGGATCTCAGATGTGTGACAACAAATTTAAGTGTAGTATCAAATAATCAGGAATTACGAGAACTAATAGGTATGGCAATATCGTATTGATATGTTTATTTATTAGGAAGCCAGGTACAAAACATTGGACAATATATCGAAAAATCAGTTCGGTTTCGCAGTTGACATCACACAACAGGAGTTATAATTACCTTAATATGTAATCAAGATATATATGTAATATATCACAATGACGTACATTCATTTACCTACTGGATTATGCAAAGCAGTGGTAAAATAGTGCTATATTATACGCAATCACGAGCCGAACATATACCTCACCCCCTAAGTGTTGCGCAATCGTGACGTGACGCAAATCGGAGTGGATTTCATTGATTGTATCAATTTCGCGTTTCTTAGTGTAATCATACACTAGTAAAGACAGTCCTGATGCATACCCTACTGCTGGTTATTAATGCAATGTTTGTTAAGGCAATATAAAATTATGATAACACACATTATTCGAAATAAAAAATACATCAACGTGTTACTCCATCACATCTTATACATTGTTCTGAGTAATCTGTGTCACTCTTGTCATAGCCATTTTTTAAACAAGAATTCAAACAGGTATTACTCGCCCATATTTGATATGTTTCCCATCGTATGGCCAGGCAACACAACACGGCACTTGAAAATTAAACCTCAATTCAGGCCTGAAGGTGTCTGAATGACTGTTAAGTCACAATGGCTAATTATGAAATATTCATGGTTTATTTAATGAAATTAGCTAGTCTCTGTAACAAAATATATCCGGAATGGTGAGAGGAATACAGACCACAAATATATTATAAAAATGTATATATTTTAAGGCAACGAGAAACAAACAATTGAAGAATAAGTAGAAAAAACATTTCCGTTTTGTCGTCGACTCCATATAAATGTACCGTAGACACCTTACTACATATTCAAGCTACATAATGAGTGAACATATCAAAGGTATCCCCATTCATTTCTCGGTTGATTTATACCATACAATTGTAAAATACATTTGAACATCACTTGTTCTAGAATCAACATACAGTGTATACTTCTCCACCTCATTTTGGTTTGACGTTAGATTTTAACATCATCTCTGGAATAACTTGAATATATAAATACGTTGCGTCTAATAAGTAAATTAAATATAACGTATTCTTGTTTTCAAATACATGAGGTATGTTATCGTGTTTGAATGACATGTTTTGCAGCGTATCAGTCATTTGAACTTAGTTTGGTGTCTACGGTGTTTTACCGACAACAAATACGAAACTAACAAAATACACACAACGGACACTTATGATTACCACTTATATGGTATGTGACATCACTATATTTGACAATGTCTAAAAACCGGTAACTTCTCGTCTGCATAAGCTATTTTGATTGTTGAAGATAACAATTTGGTGACGGCAAGGACGAAGAATTTCGCACTGTTATCATCATAACGTATTGAATATTTTTGTTGTCGAGCGCCATACCTTCTCAAATTGAACCACACTACATTTCTTTGTGCAAAAAGCTTAAAGCCAGATTACTTGTAAAGATAAGGACTATATATTTGCAACCTATATGTGATCAATAGTTTCAGTTGATGATTGTGGCATGGTAATTTTGCCGTTCGTCATCCATAAAGAAAGTAGAGCTCGGAAGCAACCACTATCAATGTTGGAATGCTTTCTACACAACACTGGCTTCAACAATGCCAGCCACATGCTTTATGTATGGTTTAATGATCCATTCTGTTCAAATAGATCCGCTTAGAATATGCAGCAAAGCTGGCCAATAAGTTTGGGGTGAAACACACAGTAGTTATGGCTGATATATGACTTTGCACGATATTTCATATGGGCTACGGGAGCAAGCTTCCCCTGATGATGACATTGGCATCTTAGTGTCATGTGTGTAGTTTCATCTCACTGTAAACGCTATGGGCGCAGTTGGAAAAAATATGTGGAGTCTTATCCTTATAGAAACTGGCTTGTGTAAGCAAGGAACGGCTAACAAAGATTTTGAACACAAATTACTACGGGAGGCACGGGTGCATTTGAACAATGGGAAAATGGGCAATTGGGAAAATTTGATTTAGTATAATAACATGCTCCCATTTGTTGTTGCTGCTGGTCACCACAACTACATTTCTTCGCTGCCAATGTGCCTAAAGGAAATGAACAACCTGAAGAACCCAGCACCATATGTATATCAGTACTTCACGAAAGATCAATATGATGTGCGAAAAAAGCTGAGTCATTCAAATGTATCATTTCTGAAATAGCTCATGGGCAGACATAAAGCATAGATGTAAAGGAAAGTGCGAGTGGGCTTATATAAATACCCATGGATGCTAAAGTACGAACCAACTAGCATTGCACAAAGCCTGTGTATCTGAGGTATCATTCCATTTCAAAGACGTGATGAACCATCTGTAGTCTAACAATCCCACGAAGATGGAAACCAGCAAATGATCAATCAAGCATGCATAAAAACAGCACATGATCAATCCCGTCACGGTAGACTCCAGCAACATACTAAATATTGCCACGAAACAGTGAGCCACTGTAACTATCATGAAAACTTTGGAAACTGAAAAATATTTACAAAACTGAGCTCCAGGAATATTTGAATGACAACGCAAAGTCCAACAAAAAGTACGTGACAGCATATTTGAAGAACTGCATCCTCAATAACATCTTACTGTGCTGCTGCAGAAGCAGACGTAGCAGCTGATCAATGAAGTTGTCATGTTGATACGCCTTCTTCATCAGAAAGGTATTGGGGAAAACGTCAATCTTGAGGAAACCATCTGAGAATATGAATGTTATAAGGTACCGCAAGCTTTGTTTGAGTCAAATGGATCGATGCGTCAAGGCTGTAAGGCTTGAGGTTGACAGCTGTGCTGAAAGAGACTCACTTGAAGACGGAGGAGAAATTATTAGATATCGGTTGGAAGACGGGTTCCACACATTTGGAACCAGTATATTTGACGGTGCGCCTTTACCAGAACTTTCACAATGGTATACAAGCTACGTGTCGCCAGCAAATGCCCTTGTAATTGTTCTTGCGCTAAATGCCAAGGGCCGCGTTGTGCTGCTTGCAAGTGCAAACGGAACGATACCAAATGCACCTGTTTGGACTCTTGTTGAAAACAATGGCTGTGACAAGAGTGACACAGGTGACTCAGAACAATCTTTAAGATGTGATTGAATACCACCTTGGTATGTTTTTATTTTCGAATAATGTTATCATAATTTTGTTTTGTCTTAACAAACATCGCATTAATAACCAGCAGTAGATTATGCATCAGTACTCTGTCTTTAATAGTGTATATTACCCTAAGGAACGCGAAAATGATACAATCAATGAAATCTACTTCGATTCGTGTCACGTCACGATTGCGCAACACTTAGGGGGTTAGGTAGATGTTTGGCCCGTGATTACGTATAACGTAGCACTATTTTACTATTGCTTTGCAGTATTCAGTAGGTAATTGAATGCACATAATTTTGATATATTACATAAGTATATTGATTACATATTAAGGTATATATAACTCCTTTTGTGTGATGTCAACTGAGAAACCGAACGGATTTATCGTTATTTTGTCCAATGTTTTGTATCTGGCATCTTGAAAAATAAACGTATCAAAAAGCTATTGCCATAAATAATAGTTCTCGTCATTCCTGATTATTTGATACTACACTTAAATTTGTTGTTATACAGTTACTGTGAAAATGGGGAAAGAGAAATGTATACAACTGGGCCATTAAGGGCATGGATATAAACGCAATTTTCGGAGTGAGGTACACTGATTTGAGAAGGTTGCCCTCTGGAATATTGTTCGGGAGGGTTTGACGTTTAATAAAATACACGACAACCAAAAATAGCACAAGGTGTCCACTACCTCCACAATTTGGACCCGTGCGCCCCGACTAATTACGTACGCCTTTTAGCGACGATTATTCTAACTTATATTGTTCACATCAAAAGTCCGCGTATTGTGTTTTTATATATTATTGAAAAGAATCCAACTCTGCTGTCAGAAATGGGCGCGACAAGAGTATGATAACCAACAGCGACATTACTGTGAATGACCACACGAAACCTCAAAGAGATTAAATGTTCCCGACTATCTCTCCCCATAGTACACTCTGCGAAAGTCCGCTCACTAGTTTTAAAAATGGAAGATTTGCAAGCAACTGTAAGTTATATGCACGAGCGTCTCTACTTGTCTTTACCGAGACCTGGCTCGATGATCACGTACAAGATAGGAACTTACTAATCGCTGGAGTTTGCACACCCATTAGATTACACCAGAATAAATGAGTCACCGGAAAAGACCACCGAGGAGGTTATGATGGTTGTGTGTCAGCCTCATTTCCCATTCCCCAAAACACACTGATGGCGACACGACAAGAAACGAACGATTTCGGCATCAAGCTGGCTTCTAAGATTAAAATTATAAATGTGTTTATGGGCTAAAATATGAGGCATCATGAAATTAAACGCCAAAGTGAAATCAGTGATGAAAATCTTCCCATGTGCAGTTGGTTTCTCAAGATGAGTCTACACTTTGTCCAGAAAAAAATAACTTAGTATCTTCAACACCTCTTCCAGCCCGATATGCAAACTGCAGTGGTTCTAATTGACATTAGATAATGGGAATAATCAATGATTTGTCTAGCTTTCCCGTTGTTTTTTGTAACAGGAGATGTTAGAGCATCTGGTATGTAGTCGTTTAACTGCTTGGGTTGTTTTTTCTTTGGAATGGAAATACCAGTAGACGTTTTCCAAGCAGGGGGACAATAGCGGTGTCTAGAGAAGTCAGAAAGATATGTTGAAGTTGATCAGCACAACACTTTAGAGTTCTACCACAGACATCATCAGGGCCTTGGATTTTGTTTATGTTGATCATCTTAAGATAATTAGTTATCTTTTTCTGATAAATGAAGGCAATTTTGTTAAACGCCAAAGACGCCTTTAGATTAAACAAGCCGGATGAACAGTTGTTTTCTTCAAAACGTGTGAAGAAATCATTAAACACATGTGGCAAAGACTCGTCACTTAACCCCTGACTTTAGATATAATTTGGTCTGTGATCGTGTTGACAGATGCCACGTTCTTTCTATGCGGCAGGTAGCTTTCGACCAGCAAACTTGAATATACAATATAAAAGTATACAAATTAAATAAGGACGCCTTTTTATTCGATAATGCTGTATAATAAAAACTATTCAAAATTTAACTTATATCAACACAAAATAAATAATAATACAAATGTGCATTTGTTTATTTAACAAAAATAGGAATTACGGCAGGATTTACAAGTATCCGTGAGGTGGCAGCATTGTTTAGCCCACACGGATAATAATCTAAAGCCGGCAAATTCTGTCTTCTCGGCGTAGTTACGCAGCCGATCGACTGCCGGTTAAGCGAGACTGTCCATCTGCTTGTTCCGAACTATGGACTTGCTCCTATTTAGTTCAACCAGCCGAGCAGAGCGTTGCGATCGTCGCCTGATTCTCTTCTGAGTTTACGCAGGACTCATCTCCGCCAGTACGGTGATCGGGCCTTCTCCCTCTCTGCTCCTCGTCTATGAAACGATCGTCCTCATGATATGCACAAATGTGACTTTATCTTCACCAAATTAGAATACTCCAGGGCCCAGTTTCATAAGGCCGTGTAACTTTATGCGCAACTATGCGATCTACTGGTCGCAGCTAACAGCGAATAGTCAATGCAGCTTACGGCCTGTTTCTTGAGACCAATTTAGCATTCGCACAACTAAAACGAATTAGAATTGACCTAGTTAGGTCTTTGTGGGGAATCCCTGTATTTGTGCTGTATCTGAACAACCTTTTTCTTTCTAGCTGCCGCCTTTGTCGCTCGCCTAGCAAATGGGAAGCTATGGTAAATGTAAAGGATATTCAGTGTAAACATTAAAAATAATTGTGTTTAGAGTGGGCGTGTCGGGAGCGTACCGTAAATATTTCAACCAGCGTAAAGTTACGCCTACTAAATACATGGTACAGCTAAGTGCAACTATGGAGCAGACTCGTGAAACGCAACTAGTGTAACTTTACGATGTTTTAGGCTTACGACGGGTTATCGCCCACTACGACGTCGTAAGTACGCTCCATGAAACTGGCCCCAGAAGACTAACTTATTCCAACCAGCTTTTTACTCCTGAACTTTGACTCTTATTTAATGTTGTCACTCGAGTTGACTTGTTATGCTTTTTTAAGAATTACTTTTTTTATTCTATACCCTTTTTATTTTCCTAAATGTATAGTGTTTTAACGTGTTGATGAATGTATTTCTTAGTGATAATGTAATTGGACGGTTGATGCTACGTTTTTATGATCTTAGATTTGTAGATTTGTCTAGTGCTATTTGTATGTTTCTGTAACAGCGCCTTTGAAAAGGATAACCTGGACCGTGCAATATAAATGTCTTTATTATAATATTTATTATGTTATATTACGCTACGTTATGTTTTGTTCTGTGATGTTCTGTGACGTTCTGTGACGTTCTGTGACGTTCTGTGACGTTCTGTGACGTTCTGTGACGTTCTGTGACGTTGCGTTGCGTTGCGTTGCGTTGCGTTGCGTTGCGTTGCGTTGCGTTGCGTTGCGTTGCGTTGCGTTGCGTTGCGTTGCGTTGCGTTGCGTTGCGTTGCGTTGCGTTGCGTTGCGTTGCGTTGCGTTGCGTTGCGTTGCGTTGCGTTGCGTTGCGTTGCGTTGCGTTGCGTTGCGTTGCGTTGCGTTGCGTTGCGTTGCGTTGCGTTGCGTTGCGTTGCGTTGCGTTGCGTTGCGTTGCGTTGCGTTGCGTTGCGTTGCGTTGCGTTGCGTTGCGTTGCGTTGCGTTGCGTTGCGTTGCGTTGCGTTGCGTTGCGTTGCGTTGCGTTGCGTTGCGTTGCGTTGCGTTGCGTTGCGTTGCGTTGCGTTGCGTTGCGTTGCGTTGCGTTGCGTTGCGTTGCGTTGCGTTGCGTTGCGTTGCGTTGCGTTACATGACAATCGGGAAGTGAATCAGTTGAACGCTGACTAAGGCATCGACAGAGTGCCGGAAGATATGACTGAGCCAATAAGGATCCTGAATTGCAGTGTATTATACTTCCAAATCACGAACAAAACTGAATCCGGAAGCAACTTGCATACTGATAAAGTAACCAATTATTTGTTTAAAGGAAACGACGATTTATAAAAAAAAGTTATGTGTGCGGATTTAAGCCAAGAAGATAAAACCTCTTACACTGTGATTATGCACACAATTGTATTAATTGTATATGCACAACAATTTTCGTGGACTTTTGTTCTAGACTAAATGGACAGATCATGTGTTTCAGCTAATCCAATTTTGTATAACAAAAACAACATAATCATAATGCAACTACAATTTATTCAAAAACGTACATAATACCACATGACATTCTGACATCCAGCAACTCACAGCAGACAAACTAGGACACTCTTGCCTTAGTTTGTTTAACACTGACTGTGTTAAACATACGTCCGCTAGATGTCGCCTTCATAACACAAGCATTAACTATACAAATACGCACACATTCATTGTCATCGCTTCATGACTGCTGACGGCAAGGACAACACCAGAAGACGACACGTATTTCTTTATGCATCTCTCCGATGTTCTGCTGACTCAATATAAAGCTCATGGTGCAGAGGCCATGTTGGTACAATGTACGTTCTCCGTAAATATCTAATAATCAACTAGAGTATCTTGGATATGTATCGTTTCGCTGGAGCGGGCCGTGATTGTTGTCTGCGTCAGTTGCAGTAAGATGAGAGCTCCGCTTCAGGCATAGCTCTGGTGTACACC
>OZ024861.1:42313635-42318635 GCA_964017155.1 Oasisia sp. SBJ-2009 | reverse complement strand
GTGTCCAGGGTGTCCAGTCCTCGCATCTCTGAGCTAGAACAAGCAATCGACACCGTTTAGAGACAATGGCAGGACAACGGACAATGGTCATTCAGCCAATAGTTATGGTGGTTGTAGGGGAGATTGTGGTGGTGGTGGTGGTGGTGGTGGTTGTGGTGATTGTTGTGGCGGTTGTTGTGGTGGTCGTTGTGGTGGTTGTGATGGTGGAGGTGGTTATGGTCGTGTTGGTGGTGGTGGAGGTGTTGATGGTGGTAGAGTTGGTGGTGGTGGTGGTGGTGGTGGTGGAGGTGGTGATGGTGTGTTGGGGTGGTAATGGTGGTGGTGGTGGTATTGATGGTGGTAGAGTTGGTGGTGGTGGTAGTGGAGGTGGTGATGGTGGTGTTGCTGGTGGTAGAGGTGGTGGTAGTGGTGGTGGTGGTGGTGGTGGTGGTGGTGGTGGTGGTGGTGGTGGTGGTGGTGGTGGTGGTGGTGGTGGTGGTGGTGGTGGTGGTGGTGGTGGTGGTGGTGGTGGTGGTGGTGGTGGTGGTGGTGGTGGTGGTGGTGGTGGTGGTAATGCTTGACTATATGGTCGTGGTTATGCCTGTGACGTTGGTTATGTCAGGGGTTTTGTGATGAGCCTGTGACGAAGACAATGACTACGAACATAACTACGATATTAATAACGTAGATATTTACACGAAGTTCCAGCCTGCATAAGACCAGCTGCGTTCGTGTTGACGGCCGACCCATCATCCTCAATGACGGTGAGCAGATTGCTCTCTGAAACCAAAACACACAATTGACTAAAAGATTCAACCAGATTGGATAAAACATTCAACAAGAATTAACTAGACTTGCCACGATTTAACGATGTTAACGAAATTTTTGATATTTTTCATATAGTTCGAGATGTTATCGTCGTGTTCACCGAATCAAGAGGTGTTTCCTTGTGGCAGGGAAATATCGTAGCGGTGTATGTTAGCTTCAGGATGTTCATTGCGGCCTTCGAACGCAAATTAAATCATTTACACAGGATAATATGATTACGCAACGATGTTATTATGTATCGACTGTGTTATTTTGCCTTAAACTGGTTAAAATTAGCCATAACAATCAATCCTCAACTAAAGAAGAAGCAGAACAAAAAGGATTTATCGTAGAAGAAGAATCAGTGGTATAATAATAATAATAATAATAATAATAATAATAATAATAATAATAATAATAATAATAATAATAGTAATTATAATAACAATAATAATAAATGACATCTTTGGCGCCAATATCCTCATAACACGAGCTTAGTGTGGCAAAAACCAGTGGATTTATCATTTTCATATGCATTTCATATGCAATGCAAAGGTCGTCAACAATTGGATGAGTTGAGTGTGCTAAGAAGCCAGGGTGGATAGGCGAGATTAAACAGATTGGTTTTCAGGCGACAGCGAAATGTAATAATGTTTTCTGCTGACTTAATCTTGTCGGGAAGTGTCTTCCACAGAGAAGGCGGCGACTGAGAAAGCTCGAGTTCTGTCCTTTGTCTTGACTATGAGAACAGCAACTAAATGTGAGCTTGCCGACAGGAGCTGTCTGTACTGTCTTGATGGCAATAGATATTTCAATGAGTAGATTATGAGAAGGAGACAGTAGTGGAAGATGATTGGATAAAGCGTCTTACGTCCACATGTGATGTTCAGGATGGCGTTGGCCAGGGCTGTGGCGGTCGAGTTGTACCCGGCCTTGAACTGGTGCGAGGCAAAGGGGAGACTCGTGAAGGGATACAGCTTCGTCGCGTCACTGGCTCCAATGCCTGCAACCAAGACAGACAGCTGGAGCGAAGTAAGAAAACATGAAGTATTCATACGTCAAACACACACACACACACACACACACACACACACACACACACACACACACACACACACACACACACACACACACACAAACACACACACAAACACAAACACACACACAAACACACACACACACACACACACACACAAACACACACACACACACACACACACACACACACACAAACACACACAAACACACACAAACCCACACACACACACACAAATACATATAAACATACACAAACACACACAAACACACACACACACACACACACACACACACACACACACACACACACACACACACACACACACGTACTAGATAGAGACAGTGAAATAGATAGAGAATGGTTACTAAAGCGTAATGTATGATCTATGAACTCACCAACAGAGAACATTTCAACATTGTCCTGCTGCAGCGCTTGTGACAATTCGAGGGCGCACGCCTCGAACATCATCTGTTGTCCGTCTGTCAGGAAGACGGCGATCTTGGGCACGTTCACAGAAGACGCCAGCAGGTCGATCGCCGCCTGTACACCGTACGCGATGATACCGAATCCGCCTGCAGTAATTGAAGCAGCGATGTCAACATCACCAATCAGCACTACAGTTGTTACGTGTGAACATGGTATAGCAGTAAAAAAACATTCCAATGAGATGACATTGAAAACAAGAATGAAATTGTTCCGTACCTGTGAAGTTGTCTGCAAGTATGTCGCTATTGGACGGACTGTCCGTCAGCCCAAACACGGTGGACGCCTCCACGGAGAACGACACCATGGCGACCCGCACACTGCCGCCCGTTGGCAGCATGCTGACAACATCACTGACGAGCTGTTTGTAGATCTCGAAACCGTAGTCGGTAATACTGGACGACTTGTCGACGACAAACACGATATCACCCGCACCGTTGGCGCAATCGACTGTGTCAACAAGACGGGTAGGTTGATCAACTGTGGCGCTCGTTGTAACTTAATTCAAAATGTTTAAGCCTACGCTTAATGAGCTAAACTGATAGGTCGTATAATGTCTCAACCTTCAATGTAACGCGACACCGCTATTCAAAAAATAACAATTACACTTTTACGTATTTGGTTTCTTTGAAACTGTGTCATAATTAGGCGACGGACTTTCTTTTGCATGCCTGTAAGTGTTTAGTTCAATCGCGAATTCAGTTATTGCTTATAATTCGTTGAATTCTTGTCGCGTGACTTTGGTCGATAAGTCTCTATTCCTGACAGAGCCAGGTCGATAGGTTACATACAATGAACTGTATGTGTTGGCCACGTGTAGTTTTATGAGTGCAGGAAAGTCACCAACGTCGCTACAGTAGAGTCACCTGCGTAATATATTTTTGTGATTACCATCTAACAGAAATTCTACTTAGAAATGTAATACAAAAACCGAGTTAGCACATTGCATATTGATATTAGTGGACCGGCGTTCAAAACTGGTCCCCTAAGCAAGATGAACATTTTGTAAAAAATAAAACAGATCTTTTCAACGTAATTATCTTATCCAATTATATGACTACACTTGTCCGCAAATGAGGTTCATATCACACTTACAAACAACGTTCACTAATGAGCTCTTATGAGTGACTATGCATTAACAACACAACTTTTACTGTCAATAAAACAGTAACGCAGGTAGTGGCCTGTTTAGGCGGGAGGGGGGCCGATTCGGACGTAATTTTTTCAAAGATGAATGAGTCTTAAATACCGTGATAGATAAACCGCAATTAATATGTATTTTTTATAAAATCACCAACCTGCTTCACAAGCCTTTACGTTGCACGACATTGTTTCTATCGCGCCCGTTGTTTCGTTGGAGCGTGACTGGGTTCCAAAGCCACAGGTGGCGCTGCAGTCGGACCAACTGCCTAATTTGTCTGGCAATGAAGAAGACAAACATTTCGGAGTCATGGTCAATGTGAATGGAGCAACAAATGTCATGTACTACCATAGAATGCCGTATTGCATTAAGATATGTAAAACATCGGTTCATTTTAATGAATTGCATTGCTAGTTCCATTGCAGAATGTTACATACTATGATTTAGAAAGTGTTCACAGGGCAACCATCGGATTTTATATATTCAGACAGACATATACATTCATCGAAATTTATTTTCGACAAAAACATTTACACTATTGACAACTGTTTTCTTGTGATCATATGAATGAACGTTTATGTTTGTTAGTGATACATATTTGTATCGACATCTGCATTAACGTCGATATCTTCATAACCATTATATCCACCAAAGCAATAAAGTTCGTTGTGAATAAATGTGTACCATTTATACGTTAGAATCACGAAGCGTTTTTATTTAATGGATTCGTTCGCGAAAATTATTATTTAGTTATTTAGTGGCTCTCTTCTCATTAACTGAAGTAGTACTAATTTGCCTATAATGGTTTTGTTATATATCAGGCTAATATGAGCACACTTGTCTATTAATGTCGAATATTTATAGTTGTCTATGCAACATATTAATTGTTAGTCGTCCAGCAAAATTGCATTAATGTTAATCATATTTTGCAATTTACGGTCTTAGTTATTTTCATATGCATTTGCTATAATATATATAGTCAAACATTATAACACGTACTACGCTTCATTTTACAGATGAAAAAACCACATCCGCCCGTATGATTAAATTACCTACCGCTTTGTTTAATATGAACATTTTACGATTCGTTTTTTGATTATTAGTTATAAATCCACCAATGTACTTATAGTGACAGCTTGAAGCACTATGCGATTATTCCATCGGATTCCATATATTCAGACAGGCGTATATATTCATGGAATTGTATTTTCGACAATATCATTTACACTATTGACAAATTTCTTCCTATGATCATATAAATGAACGTCTATGTTTGTTACTGATACATATTTGTATCGACATCTTCATTGACGTCGACATCTTCATAACCATTACATCCACCAAAGCAATAGAGTTCGTTGTGAATAAATGTGTACCATTTATACGTTAGAATCACGAAGCGTTTTTATTTAATGGATTCGTTAAAATTATTATTTAGTTATTTAGTGGCTCTCTTGTCATTAACTGAAGTAGTCCATATATATATATATATATATATATATATATATATATATATATATATATATATATATATATATATATATAACATAT
>OZ024861.1:42163635-42308635 GCA_964017155.1 Oasisia sp. SBJ-2009 | reverse complement strand
TGTGGATGTCATGAAGTGTGCAACACGTTCATTTGCAGATGCATATTAAACTGTCTTATATGTTTTGGGAGTGGTTACCCCCAAAACATTTGGTTTCACTGCTCCATTCAGCTCCAAATTACTGCTTGGCGGAAGTACTGTGTATCCTAAGTAGCTGGTATGATTTATGATTGCGAAAGCTAATCATCATCATCATGTAAGTAAATCCTTCCCCAAAAAAGAAATATGTTATTTGATGCAACTGAGCTCCCATTGTGTTGTTTCACTATGGCTATCGCTTGCGTGCCACTTATGTTAACTGATATTCAAGATGAAAACAATGTAGCTCAACCGAACAATTGTGAGCGGATATACCTTCATCTGTAGACGGATATGTGGGTGGTTGCGTATGCGGGATGGTGTGTTTTCGTGGTATACGTTTAGTCCTTGTTTATGTGTGATCTTTTTTACGTTTTGTGAATGACATAGTCATCGTATGTACTTCGATGTGCGCATTGGGTCATTATATTACGATGTAGATAAGAGTCCATCTTGCATAGTTTGGTCGTGGTCTGTAAACATTCGTGTGTGTGTTTGTGTGTGTGCACGCGTGTGTGCGTGCGTGCGTGCGCGTGTGCGTGCGTGCGTGCGTGCGTGTGTGTGTGTGTGTGTGTGTGTGTGTGTGTGTGTGTGGTGCAGGCATGGTTGCACAAAATATAAAACATACATGTATGATTTCAATGTAACACAGTGACTGTCCTATAATATTACACTTCTAAAAGGAAGGTTTGACAAATTTACTGTGGACTTTTCACAAATATCAACATGCATAAACAATATCGCGTACGATGAAAAGGCACAGCCAACGTTCAACATACACCTTACTCCCGTGTGCCATGTCTCCCTAGTCTCGTTACATGTACCGTTATTGTAATTTGCATAAACGCACATTTTCATTTTCCATTAAGAGTAATACAACTAAATTAATTACTATTGCCACAATGGGCTAATATAATTCGCCAGCCAATATAATTTGTTTGAACAGATGGGGTAGTACTATCGTTGTTAAATTCCTAACTACTGTTCAATTAGGAACCCACGCAAACGTTACTTTAAACAGTATTACGGTACCGTACAGTCAGGCAAATGATTGTATATTTATACAAAAATGTAATATTCCACAACACTTGGAGAGCAATCCGTCCGTCTGTGCTCATTGCTGTATTGTAGTGCTCATTCAAATTTTTTTACTGAATAAGATGTTATTGCCGTTACGAACTTTCCAACCACCGGCCAATTGTTATATGTTCATGATATATGCCATATTCATGAATCCGGTAAGAACTAATATTGTTTTACAACCATCTGGCTGCTAAATCGTGGTACATGTACATGCAAATCACCTCAACAGGATGTAATCTTAATAACAACGTCGTTAACATCGTTGGTTTGATCGAAACTGTAATTCAGCGAATGTAATAAATAAACACAACTCTACAAACGGCACATTTTTAAACACTGACATCACTGCCTGCCAAAACAGTTTTCGGGTCATTAGAAACTTCGAATTATCAAAACTATAAACCCGAACAGTACTCGTACACAAACAATAGGCGGTTGACTGGTTCTATGCAACTACGAGTTAATACAAACAAACCACTCGCAACTGCAACCAACAATATCATGTTTCTGGCTTGAGACAATGCTTTTACTCCCTGGTAGATTACGATGACAGTACATATAAAATATTTTTATAGTGCACATGACTGGTACATTGGGACAAGCGCTGAGCTGCGAAGCAACTCGCATACATAAACTTCTACATCTTCTCGTCTTAAATAGGAGTCCATCGGACCGGTTTGTTCAAATGAGTGATATTCCAGTCACTTTACTTGTTTTCCCTCGGTCTGAAGAAGACTGTTGAAAGCATCCAGAACGACATAGAAAAGAGTAAACTGTGACATTTATGTTTTAAAATCACTCATTTACACTAACTCGTGTTTTAACCTCGTTATTTATCTTTGATTTAGAAACGGAATAGCATTGCTATACGTATGAGTAACTATTACAACATTCATCACCGTATACGAATTCTCAAATTCGTGACGTTTTGCAAACGTAAATTGTATAAAGTTTAATATATCTATATAATTTGCTGCGAATATATAAACAAAGGTTTAAACGAAAGGTGGGTCACTGATTTCTGTTTGGGCGATCGACGAAATGGGAAGAGTAGAAATCCATGATGTCAAGCCATCTATCACGATGACCCTGTCCAAGCAACATAACTTGTTTCTTCAACAGTGTTATTCTAGCAAACTACTAACACAATATGCTTACTGTATTTACAAATAGTTATATTTTGTTAACTCTGTTACATACATAAATGTAAAAAGCTTTTGTTTCCTTTAATTACCATGCTTAGAACCGACATGCTTTATACAAAACGAGAGCGAGTGCTCTTACAAATCATGGCCATTCACGGTGCTTAACAGTTAAACTGTTTGCGATCAACGACCAACTCTTCCGCTATGTCTTCGTCCCGCAAGAGAATCAGTTATCCATGTAAGACGGTGGGCGTCCGTCATCCACGATGTCGTCCTTCCGTTCGATGTAGCATTCGCTCATCGCTACAACCCGTCGTCGCTGCGCACCGGACGAGTTTCCGCTCGAGTAGCGCTACACGCCGGCGCGTTCACGAAGCTACGCGTGCGCTTGTTCGGCTCGGCCGGCACTCGGCAGCCGCCCGGGCGTCGGGAATCGGCAAGCACAGCCTCCGACAGTCGCATCTTGCGCTGCTCCACCAGCCTCGTTATGACACTGCTCACGCTCCCCGCTCCACGGATCGGCAGTTTCTGCATCCGGCGGCTCCACAGCTGACGCACTTCCGTCGACACTTCCGGTGTCTTGTGCTGGAGTGCGCCGCGACCGACGGAAGAAGCCACGGTGGTGGACGTACGAGGCGGTTTCGACTCCCTGACCACCTGAGTGGGTCGCGACACCGCCCTGACGTCACCGCGGTTGGTGGGTGGCACGTGACGCGTCACCACGCAATCGTCGTCGTCGCCGCCACAGTGCAACTTCCGGGTGTTCCACAGCGCGCCGCCAGACGGCAGGCCGAGACGCATCTCCATGGCAACACGACGCGCTATCCGCACCTGCATGTCGTCTCCGCGTAAAATATCACCGCGGTCGTACAGACGACGGGCGCCCAGGGGGGATATGTCCGAGCCGTTGACCACTATGGGTACCTTCGGTCCGTAGAGGGTCTGCTTGGTGAACAAGCCTCGTCGCTCATGGGGCGGGCATCGGGGCACGACGAGGGTGCAACATTTCAAGGGCGGCTCCCGTTTCACCTCCATCACCGGCTTCGCCGTAGCCTTGACCTTTCCCTTGGCATATTTCGGCTGGGGCCGAAGCGACGACTTCCGGCGTGCCTTCACCGCCGCTACAGTCGCCGGGTTTGACCGCTGGATGACCGCCGTTGACCGACACGACGGAGGGAGCGATCTACTCGACGCCAGCACAGTCACCGACCGGCCGCTGGTCACATAACACGGGGGTGTCCAGTTGAATGCCATCGTCGCCCAGGTGGCGCTGCGGTCGGACGCCGATTTGGCCGGTGACGACGGGAAGTCTCGGATCGGCTCGCAGATCATCGAGCGTTGCCGGGAACGGGACGTAGCCGGGAGGATGACCACGCGTGTCCCCACCTGGGAAGGACTCCTCCGCGTGGTCTTAACCATGACCTTCGTGACGTCAGCTGGACCGGAAATGCTCGTAGGTGACGTCATAGGGTTACACGTGTCCACCGGGAATAGGACGTGTCTTAAGACGCCGTTGGCGTTTGCGCTAAACATGTGGTACAGCTGGCCACTTCGCGACATTAAGTGCTGGTTTCTGACGTCACTTCCTGATGCATTTGCAACTTCCGGAAACCTGCAAATTTAGGGGTGCCGCTAAAAAGATTGCATAGATATTATTGTATGTTACATTAGAATATTGTCATGTCTGTCTCGCACAATTTAAAAAAAGAAGTTTTCTACTCCATTTCTACAATAGAAATATTGCCTCAGATTAAAAACGCAACTTTGAGAATAAACTGGAAGTTATTTAGAATAAACTGAAAGTTATCTTTGTTTAAAGAAATAGCAAAATATTATAAATATAATATTCCAATGAAGGTGGTACTAGTTTTGCCACATATACATATATAATACTGTGGAATATACGGCATAAACACTGACTGGCAACACTGAAATGGAATTTGTATGTTTCTAGTTTTGTATTATTTAATATAATGTTGTTAGGACTATAAACACATGTGGGAGGTATTCTGCCCACCAAGTTATGTTTAGTTATTTTAATAAGCCAGCAACAATGTTTGCAATCTAAAACAATAATTCATTAAATGCTTAGTGTGGCTAGTATAATTAATGTGTTGACTACAAAAGTATTATGCAATAAGAAAAACCAGAGATTGCGATGCTTTATAACCATTATGAGGATGTATACCTGTAGAAGATCTAATATTATTATAAATTACTTGCCAACTACGTGTCGGCTTCCACTGTGAATATATTTTTTTAAACAGACGTCACATTTGTTATATGACCAGACCATACGTTGGTAAACAACCGAATACCACTGTCGTCTTTGTCATCAGAATAATGTTGCTTTGGAAGGCATTTTTGTTAACTAAAATGTAACATAGCATATATATATATATATATAATATATATATATATGTGTGTGTGTATATATGTATATAAACCTTGCCAATGGTGCATCATAGAAAATAAAATAATGAAGACATCCTCATAATATTCATTTAATTCAAAAATAAGAAATATACACTATTCACAAAATTAGAAAACATGCAGGATTAAAAGTCCATAATTTTTTATTGAGAATGTCCGAACATCTGGTAACAGTAAAGGTCGTGGGGGAGGGCAGAGGACGTAGAGGACAAATAACAGAAAGTCTGTCAATATGGTTTGGCAAACATAACAAAACTGCTACAAAATATAAAGCGAGAGGTTTGGAGGGTCATAATCGCCAATCCCTGTAACAGACAAGACACCTAGCAAATTAATCTTCCCATCTATTGTTTTTAACAATACCTTATGTATGAGAGTTTGTGTGCTACAAATGCAAGATATTAATTATATTATATCTAAACATAGACTATACTAGTACTCATTGGAGCAATAGGTCACTCATTTGCTTTGGTGCCATTTGGTGAATTGATCACTACACAATTCTCCATGTAGGTGGATGGGCACCTGGAAAAGGCTAAAGCAGCAAAAACATTTAAATCACCTTAAAGAACTATGTTATAATTATGTTTCGGAAAATACATTTCTATGCTCCACGCGAACTGGATGTCATTTTTTTTATTTTGTATCTTTGTTGTAATTAGTAGTGACTTGGTCTTGAAAAAAGCTATGCCTACAGACTGCTACAGGTTATACGTGCCAGTTATCACGACTTCTCCAAGTTTCCAAGGCGAAGTAATATCCTAACTGAAGAAAGTCTAGTCTAGAAATTAAACAGGATATTTTTGTTTTGGTGGGGGGCACAAATCGTGTGTCTTAATATTCTCGGCCGTTTTAGCAAAACAGGAACAAATTACTTTCTACGATATATGTGTAGTAAGGCTCTGTAGCACCTATTCCGTCATTTTTTGCGAACTGTTAGAAACTTATAAATAATAAATATATCGCCGAGATCCAAATCACGTAAAAAACAAACAAGACGCAGGCTACGTCACCATCGGCATCGGTGCGTCCTGTCTATGTCTACACTGTGACCTGTGTAAATTGCTGTCGCCAGAAAGTGTCACGCGAATCAGTACGAGACCAGACAGTGTATTATATTAGATCGAGAGCGTTAGAACCCGAGATTTGACACATTTCCGGTACCAACGTTTCTACGAGACGACGGATCTGCACTCGCCATTTTAGACTGGGACTGAGTCTGAGCGAGCGCCACAGCCTCTCAGAGTCAGGCAAACCACACACCTTATTTCCCCATTCCGATGCGTTTCTATTTGTTATCCACAATTCGTTGCATTGCGTGTTCATTTGCAATGACAGCGATCAAAAGATGTACAAAGTAGGCTCTCATATTAGTCTTCCACACGCCATCGGACGACGTATCGTCAACGCGTTGTCAACTTTGACGTTGTCGTTCGACCACATCTAAACAGGAAGACTACTTTCTGTAATAAATTCCTAAGAACACGAATTAATATTCACAAATGTTTCGTTGAAAAATAGTCTTCTTAATGTAAACTCACATTGTATTTGGATTCAATTTGTGAATGTGTAATTAAACATTTCTTAGAAACAAATCAACACATTTCACGTTAGAAAACAATCTGCCGCGCAAATGGCCATGTGATGTTATATCACATGACATCATACACGTGTCCGTCCCTGGCGGCGTCTGTCGAAAGCATGAAATGTTGTCAACATACCCGAAAGGTGGCGACATCGTCAAGTCAACTTTATATTTTGCTGTATAAAATATTGACTATTGAGATGGGAATTATTGGAATCGTTTATTTATATTAGCCAGTGCCAATTACCGTAATTATACATAGAAATGTATACAGCTTCGTCAACTGAGACAACATGAAATAAACGGAATTAGCCACGGTCCAAAACTGCAATACGAGGATTTTATAATCATGATTCATATTAGATGTAGATTCGCGTCATTATTAGAAAGTGGAATGATAATTTCTATGCGATTATTACGTTAAAAATGGCTTGGCAACTTTACAATGTCCAGTAAAGTTAATATTTGATAGATCCACATGGAAAATATGCCAAAAAAGGTACTTACGTGTAAAATTCGTAATCTTGCAACTGTTTTAAAGTGTAACTACCGACACGTGGTTGTTTTTGTTCCTATAAGGCCTTATAGGGGCCTACGATCGCAGTCTTCTGTTGATCATTGTGTCGAAGAGATTTTTAGAATGTTTTTTAGAATGTTTTATATCCCCTGGCATAGACATCAGATAGAAGGGACCAACACATACACACATGTACACATGTGCACACGCACGCACGCATACACATTACACATAGGCACACACGCACGCACACACACACGCACGCACGTATGCACGAACGCACGCACGCACGCACAATGTAGAGAGAGAGGGAGAGAGAGGGGGAGAGAGAGGGAAAGAAGGAGAGAGAGAGGGAGAGAGGGAGAGAGGGAGAGAGGGAAAGAGGGAAAGAGGGAAAGAGGGAAAGAGGGACAGAGGGAGAGAGGGACAGAGGGACAGAGGAAGAGAGGGAGAGAGGTAGAGAGGGAGAGAGGGAGAGAGGGAGAGAGGGAGAGAGGGAGAGAGGGAGAGAGGGGGAGAGGGAGAGAGGGAGAGAGGGAGAAAGGGAGAGAGTGAGAGAGGGGGAGAGAGAGGGAGTGAGATAGAGAGGAGATCGTATCTTCCGAAAGCCAAAGGAAACGTAGTGTAAACAAAATTGCCCAAGTTTCGACGCAGCGACCGAACCAATACCGAACTACCGCCAGGGGCACCGAGACTCGAGCCGTGCTCCCTGTGAATGACCACAGTCTGTTAACCTAACGAAACACATCTCAACAATGCTCCCGTCCTCACCCGCAATTTCATATGGTTTACAGTTACCCCCCCCCCCCCTCTCAATTATATATGCGATATATAGTAGGACCTCCCTTTACAGTCATCTCAGTAAGTTTGTTCCACAAATATAAATACATCGCTATTCAGGTCACTTTTTAGTCCCACACGCACGCACGCACGCACACACAACACACACACGCCCGCGGACGCGCGCACGCACAAACACAAACACACACAAACACCCACACAAACACACACACAAATCACATGCCGCACGCACGCACAAACACTTTCGCACATACGCACGCACATATCCCATATATCGGCTGAATCATAACGTGTTAGCTACGTATACATCGACGCCGCATTGATTACCGACTAGAGGCACTGTTGCAGACTTGTTAACAAGCACAAAACCTTCTGTGCAGGGGAACTCCCCGAAATAGTTCGGCCAAACGGTGACGTAGACCTGGCCAGTCAATCATAACTATGATTAAACCGTACAATAGATCCTTTTATGGGAACATTGTGGATTGTGGATCGTGGATCATACATAAAGAGTTAACGACGAATATATGATGTTCAAAACATGAAAATCAGAGCTCAAATTTAATTTTTATGATTTTGAGCATTTCCCAAGTTTGTTCCTTCGACGTTCCCTTTATAGTGTAAACTTGGCCATTAATCCCTCTGCTGTCCCTCGCACCCGACAATGACAGTAATGTCCTTGTGTTTCGTTCATCGGTGAGAGATCAGTCCGATTTGTGTTTGGTTTTTCCTTGAGATTCAACAATATTTTCTAAGTCACATAAAGAAATTATTAACAGCACAAATTGTTTTGTCTTTCGATGTTGTGATCCGAAGCATGGCAACAGTGAAATGTTGCAGAAACTGCTGCTTCGTGCATAATGGATTTACCGGGGTAGCTTTACATTGTCACTGATTATAGCCTTTCATTCCTTCTTTTCAAAATACAGTGCAACGGTTTATACATTCATTGAAGAGAGAGAGAGGGAGAGGGAGAGGCAGGGGGGCAGGGGGCAGGGGGGCAGAGGGGCAGAGGGGCAGAGGGGCAGAGGGGCAGGGAGCAGAGGGGCAGGGGGGCAGGGGCAGGGATGGACGGGCGGGCGGGCGGGCGGGCGGGGCGGGGCGGGGCGGGGCGGGGCGGGGCGGGGCGGGGCGGGGCGGGGCGGGCGGGCGGGCGGGGCGGGGCGGGGCGGGCGGGGCGGGCGGGCGGGCGGGCGGGCGGGCGGGCGGGCGGGCGGGCGGACGGACGGACGGACGGACGGACGGACGGACGGACGGACGGACGGACGGACGGACGGACGGACGGACGGACGGACGGACGGACGGACGGACGGACGGACGGACGGACGGACGGACGGACGGACGGACGGACGGACGGACGGACGGACGGACGGACGGACGGACGGACGGACGGACGGACGGACGGACGGACGGACGGACGGACGGACGGACGGACGGACGGACGGACGGACGGACGGACGGACGGACGGACGGACGGACGGACGGACGGACGGACGGACGGACGGACGGACGGACGGACGGACGGACGGACGGACGGACGGACGGACGGACGGACGGACGGACGGACGGACGGACGGACGGACGGACGGACGGACGGACGGACGGACGGACGGACGGACGGACGGACGGACGGACGGACGGACGGACGGACGGACGGACGGACGGACGGACGGACGGACGGACGGACGGACGGACGGACGGACGGACGGACGGACGGACAGTTGCTTATAACATCAACTTGTGAGCGGTATACATGGACTGCGAAAGATTTGCGAAGCTTGACTAACGTTGCCAGGGTGCACAGTGCGGACACAGATCATAGGCTATCGTGCATCACACGGTGTCTACGAAGAAATCTGGCATTGATCGGGTGGCTAAGCGCTGACCGCGCGGGCCATGCTCGTTCAATTCTGCTCAATTAGACAGTATTACAAAACGTAAACCAATAATGATTCGGTAATCTTCTGGGACGGGCCGCATTTCAATTTAGAACATAATCGATAAGGTCGCTTTCGTGTGCGTATCCGCAATGTTGTGTGAACGATCCAGGGACGTGCGACACAGCAACGAGCAACGGCTGGAACCTTTGCTCTTTACTGTGCCAATTGGTATTCTCAGAGAATGTCCGTTTGTCACCGATATAGCAGACGGTATGCAAGATATCACACCGACTAAACTGCAGGTTCTGGTGGCTTGGTAATGAATCTCACGGTGTCCATTCGAAGATGTGGTTAAGGCTTAAGCTGGCCACATTATTAAAGTGTTATGAGTGCGTTTTAGGTAAGATGTTAGAAGCGCGGAAGTCATGTTTTGTTGGGTGGAAAGTTTTGGGGTGGTTATCTAAAATTATGTGGATGGCAAACCGTCGACTCTGCAAGTTGTTGGGAGTTGGTAGGCATCCTTCCGTGTAGCAATACAAGTGTTTGCATTGTGATTGCTTATCTGGTGGTATATATCGTATGCTGCAAACATTGGTGATACACTAGAGTGACTAGACACGTACGTGGCTATCAGTCTTGGGCTAACTTAAGAAGTATAAAGGAAAGTATAAAGGAGGTTGAGAATGCTGATGTTGTAGAACTCTGCTTTAAGTGCTCCGTGTTGTTTGTGTTACGCTTTCTTCCTCTGCTCTTTCCATGCCCGTTTTAACACCGGATCTCCAGTGACCACGATGCCCTGGGCCGGCTGTCTGTGTCTGCAAGCGTGACACAAAGACGGCACACATTGGCCGTCGTTGTGTCACACTTGCAGGTCAAGAGCTATGCAGTGCAGACATGTGAACGCCCAGTACAGCGCGTCCAAGTGATAAGTTCGTGACACGTTCAACACTCGCAGACTTAACTTATTAGTCCGTCGGTAAATGTTAAATAATTCAATCTTGTCATGTGTTGGTATAATATTGGCAACAGGTTTTAAAATAATCTAAAATAGTACATAGAACTTAAAAACCTTTGTTGCCATATTTTTTATTTGGTGATTTAGCGGGCATTTTAAAACTGGCCGCCAGATTTTATTTCGCCGTACATTAATAACTGTTTCATCTAGAGAAATAATTGTGGTGTGTGGATATATGTTCTATGACAAGGATTTCAAATAAACCATTTGTGGAATTTTCCGGCTTTCGCGTCCGCCATTTTTAAAGATGGCGGTCGCCAATACAAATGTCATATCTCAAAAACGACATCACATTGATCAGTAATGTTGATGAATTTGGATAGCTTGATGAATAGCGATATACACCAATGTATATTTGACCTTCATTAACATTCAGATACGCGCCATTTTTATAGATGGCGTCCGGCTCAGCCATTTACCCATATCTTAAGAACTACGTAATCTATAGCCATAAAACTTTCAAATATCCGCCATTTTGTGATATGCGACATTTTTAAGATGGCGCCTGACAAAATCTCTAAAAGTATTATATCCTTATGCTGAAGCAGAAAACATGCTGCAGCACCTCTACATGTGATGTAGACCAAACCTGCCAAAGGACGGTGACGAAGTGGCAGATAGGTTATCCCCAGATGTGACGAAGATGGGTGTTTTATTTGTGCCTACGCATTCACTGTTTGGTAACAAAAGGTAACCAAAAATATCATCAACATCACTAACTATTATTGCACAACAACAAGTCTATGTATATATACACATATTTATTGGCATGTACATTTACAATCGCATAAAATATAAATATGACTTCTGATATATTATGTACACAATTATTGTTCATGCAGCCACTATATCACATTCATTAGTGTTCAACCATGCATGTCCACAACAGCCTTAACAGGCCATGTCCCCAGTAACAACCTCATGTTCTATCAACACAATGTTAACTTATTAACTTAATGAAGTATACGTAATATAACTTCTCAATATATTACAAAATGGCAGCTATTAACTCACAACCACTATGGACATGTATGTACATTTTGCAGTTTCTAGTTTTTGCAATTGTTATGGAGGCCTGGAATTTAGTAGGTCAGCATACTTGGTCACTAATTACATTGGTCACTAATTCACCTATCTACCACGCAGCCACATCAAAAATAAATTTTTCAACATAATTATACATCCCCTAAATCATTAACCCAAAAACAAGAACTCACCACACTGCACATTTTACTTATAACAATAGACAAAGTATATGTTACCACTAAAATATAACTATCACTGCTGCCAAAGTATACAATTTATATAATGTAGTAGTTATACACACTGTAATAATATTATCTAAATTAGTAGGTCTTTCATCATACTAATGCAATCACAGCACCGTGGTTCATAATTTATTATCCTGACCTCTGCCTCTCAGACAGCATATTCTGGTTATCACAGCTGCCTTTATTTGGTCAGAAGTCTTACATATACAGCACATTGATGCACTCAATTTGTTATACAATTAATACACAATTAACATGGTACAAATTAACAAAATCATACCTTTTTTAACACCTTAACTAATCAGATTAAGTCTAATTTTTACTGAAAAGCAAATGTATAAGATATATGTTAACATAACATCTTCCAACAATCAATGCATCTTTATATTTTTACCATGTTCCACATATATCACTTAGTCTACTGCACCGCACCGCACCGCACCACACCACACCACACCACACCGCACCACACCACATAGTAGCACCATGTGAGTCTTTGCAATGGATCTCCATTAGCATTTGCTTTTTCAGCTAAAATTAAAAGCAAACTTGTAAAAGAATAAAAGTTTATGAACTATCAACAGTGTAAGTTATGTCATCATTCTGTAAAACACTCACGTTCAAACAGTCCAAAAATAATTATTCGTATTGCAAGAAGTGAATACCGTAGTATTTTAGACCTTAAAATAATGCTACTTTAAAATTTTAGTGTTGACATTGCAAGATGCATAGGATGTCTTGCATGATGTCATGGAGTGATTTAACATTGACATTTCACATGTAAACAAACACCATTAGATAAACAAACAATATATTTCCTGTAGTGTCATTATTTGGCTAAAGATACTGCAGAATTATTTTTATAATACTATAATTATACAAATATACACATCTGCTTATAAAATACCCCACTAATCAACTGAGTAGTGTGTCACTCCTCAGTTCAAACACAATTACCCTTTCTCTCAACCAACAGCACAAATCCTAAATCCAAACAAATAGATAACACAACATATTACTAAATCAACTTGTAACACACTAACAATTCCATATGCCCGTAACAGTCTACCAACTATTGGCAAGGATCATACATGGCTACTGATAACCTGAGGACAGTAGTCCCATTCACAAATACTGGATGACAGTCTGTACGTGTCTGGAGACTCTGTCACCTGTCACCAGTTAAAGCTCGTGCCAACTTCTCGCGATTTTCCAGCAACAGCTGATTATCAGGTTCCAGATGATATGCCTTGTTGTAATGATGTTTTGCCATTGTGTAGTCACCCTGTATAACAGAACCAGACCAAACTGAGTTAGACATCACAGCAGGGCACAGGTGTAATATTGTGGCTCTGAAATCTTTCATATCCATTGATGAGCATGTTTTAGTATGCCTAGATAGGAAGCTGAAACTATATACAGCAAAGTCGAATGACAATAAGTATTTACTTTGCCCAGCGCAGGCAATTTTATACGGCAATATTACACTGGTATGGTGTATTCATAGACACAGTCTGAGGACACAATAGGTATTTGCAAGGCTAGCAATAATAAATATCTTGATCATCTAGTCAGTAAGTGTAACTATTGTCATTGGATAAACAGGCCTTTGGTATTTATGTGTAACTTACGTTTCCAAGACATTTGGCAACTCTGTTATTAAAAGCACTTATTTAAGCTCAGTCAGCAGTTAACATGTTCCATTAAAAGTGAGAATTAACCCTTGTATGTGGTGTACAACAATTTTTGGGGTTTCCTGGGTACAGTTGTCTCAGCAGACGTCACTGGCATGTGAGTTTTGCATCCGTATATAAGCAAAAGTATACCCTGTAAGGGCTGACAATTTAGTTAGACCGTAAGATATTTCTTCATCACTTTTAATCTAGTGCGACCACTAGTGGTTTATTAAATTGTGGATTCAGGCATTCAGCAATCATGGTTAGCAGTGAGATCACTGTTAAGATGTCACCCACTGTCAAGGTGTCACACATTGTCAAGGTGTCACCCACTGTCAAGGTGTCACACACTGCTACAAGATGAGTTGTATGTCAACTATGGCCTGTACAGTTAATAAAATGAACATCTGATCTACACTGCTCCTTCACTGGTGTCATTTTGTGTTCTGTTTACTAAGTGAAAACAATTATGTTACAAATATTTTCATAAGTATTCGGTATCATAACAAATTCTGTTTGATCCACTCTCATTCTCTTTTATCTGTAATCACCATACCACATGCCACACACACTGCAATATATACAGACATACATGCAGGTACACATAGCTACACAACACAACCACATCCACACATACCCACACAAACACACACACACCTGGTTTTATTTTTAGTCATCTACTTTGTTAAATGTTTTATAATCTTTTATCTGACATTTAAGTACACTGTAGTCAAAATGTATACATTCGGATTATAGGCCATTTACAGTTTTATAATCCTACTTTATTTTATAGTTTTATAATTTTGCCAGATATCTAATTAGTAACAATTTCATATATAATTATATACATAGTTTTACTAATATACATTAATGAATTATTTTATCAGTCGTAATGTTCTTATTGTATGTTTCAGCCGCTATGAGAATAAACTTTATTATTATTATTATTATTATTACTACACGTGCACTCATCACAAACACCGCTTTTTGCAAGCACCAGAAATCTGAGAAGAGAAGAAAGTGAACAGCTACAGAAGTAGACAGCTACAGACATGATGTGGAAAACAGTGTGATGTCACACATAACACAGTCTGCCACCTGGTGGTGTATGGTGTTGCTGATAACAACGATTGATTGCCACTGGTGACCAAAAACATACTCTGGTTAATGGCGCAACTAGACAGGATCAAGTTTGTTTTGTCTCGCTACAGTGAATTCTGTCTGAGCACGTAATTAACAAATATGTCTTATAACAGATCTTTCTCAATACAGAATTTTTTTTACAATAAAAACACTGTGATTTCTCATAATATTAATAATGCAGCATGTATGCTGTGTCTGTGTGGTCTTGCACAACTCATTACATTTCACAGCAATTAATACTCATTATCCTCCTAGATTACTAAACATTCTTCAGAATCATTGCGTTTTGTTTATTACAATGTGTATTCTTATATTCAGATCTGTCACTGAAAATACATTGAATATGGTATACTGTACTAAAAATTGTAGTAATTATACATTTTTTTAACAACTACAGATAATATTATATGTGTCATGGTTCTCCTGCAATTTTGACATATCTGTCACAAATAAAAACAAAGCTATGTTGCCTCCAATTACACTGTGAAGCCAATGTTTTTTCATATCTCCTAACAGATCAATACATTTTAAATAAAATATTAATTATATGTCATTCCAGTTTTGTGTTTATTGTCCTAGTGATAATCACATTTTTAAAATATTCATCAAATAGATGAGAAATATTCAATTGTAGTTTTTTTTAATATAAGTCTTCATTTTGGGAAGCAACCATGCATAAACAATTACAACTCTCACTGTGTTATACCTTAGAATTACCCGGTATCTTAGGACTGTTTTTATCACCGGTTCTTCTTGATTCCTCAATAATTGGATTTTCTCTGGGACCAATATGGTGATTTTTGGTTTCAGTATTTAACATTAATGGAGATTCATAGTTGTATAGTATTCCCTGAGTTGCCCAGTATTAATTATTGTTATTAAACTTAAAGGTACATTTCCAGCATAGCCAGTCCTTACCTTCGTATGGTATATGATGGCCAGGTTGTGCTGTGCAGTGGCCAATGCTGGGTTGAACTTCACCGCTTTCTTGTAACTCTGAAACATAAACAAACTTATATATTTCTGACATTCTAATCCAGTTTATTTGGAAACAGTCTGACACAACATAAAGAAATATGATGCAAGTGTGCATTATTACTAAAAACTAACCATTTGCAACAATAGTGAAGAATATTGTATCAGTAGTTTACTAAAACAATGTTGTTGAAGATATAATATATTTGTACGGACAGTGTTTCTTCATAGAAAATCAGATGTTATGAGTTCACACTCTTCCTGGTAGATGGCCACCAGCTTGGGAGTACCCATGGTGCTCAATAAATCCATACATTACAGTTGACCAGTTGTCAGCATATGTGAAAATATTGTTTTTTGTTGCAAAAGGCTCCTTTGTAAGAACTTTTATTTTAACCAAAAAGTTGTCTTTTGCTACCCTTTAAGGGTTTCAACTTTTTTTTTTAATTTATCTATTATTTTTATTGATTTGTTTTTATTTTTCTATTAATTTTATTTACTTATTTATTTTTAATATAGTTTACTTATATGTACATGTGGACTTGTGTCTGAAATAAAACATTATTATTATAAGTACCACATGCTTCTCTTAGACTGCTTATTATTTTGTTTGAAAACGGTAGATAATTGTTTTTATTTTTTAGATTGGGTGCATGACTACAAAATGGAAACTTAGCAGCTTACAAAATCCCTCTTAGACTGACCCAGTTGTATGTGTACCTGAAACGAGTCGTCCAGCTGACCGCTGTCCTTCTGTTGTTTGGCCAGGTCACTGTAGAGAGTGGCCAGTGTCCAGTGGTCAGACGTCTGCCCGATGGCTCTCCTCATTAGCTGTATAGCCTGTGGACACGATGCATGTTTCATGAGCCCCGCCACTAGGTCACGTCTCACTCTTAAACTAATATGTCAAGTTGCCAACGTGTCACAAGTGCGAATATATACTCTTATATATTATGTTCACTTTATTAATACAGCCACTTGGCAATTACTGACAAGAGCGAATTATATATATATATATTATATGTATATATATATACATATATATATACACATATATATATATAGTATTATATACACACACATATATATATATATATATATACAGTGTATACATATATATATACATATATATATATATATATATGTATATATATGTATATATATATGTATATATATGTATATATATGCATATATATATACATATATACATATACATATATATACATATATACACACACATATATATATACATATATATACATTGTATATATATATATATACATTGTATGTGTATATATATATATATATATATATATATACACATACAGTTGAACCCCACCTTATGATCCCTTTTAAATACAATCACCTTGCAATTAAGGTCATGTTGAATCTTAACTGGTTTACATAACAAATTTTGAATCCATTTTAATCTAACTGTCAATAAATAGACTTTCCCTATATAGACTCCTGATATAGTAAACATTGGTTATACAAAGTGCAACACATTAACAAAGTCCCAAAAAGTTCCTTCTAGAAAGAGCAAGGGTCTTCGTGTAATTTAATCAGTGAATCCACAAGGGGACCAACTCCATTAGATAAAATGTTGCAGGAGGACACCTTTTTAAGTTACTTAATATGTAATTTCTAAAAAATATTCTAAAAAGAAACTAGAAAAATATCCTTCTACAAAATGTTGTCCAATGGAGTTGGGCCCCTTTTGAATTCACCGAGTCAATTTATTCAAATTAACCTGAGCACATGCCTACCCATTGGTGTAGCTTCCTCTCGCCGTATATGTTAGCCAGCTGGTGCAAGGCATCAATGAAGCCAGGGTTCAGTCGAAGTGCTGTCTGGAGCTGTTCTTCAGCTTCGGTGAATCGTCGGTACACACTGAGCACCTGAGCCTGCCAGAACAGTCGGGATAAAATTGGTCTTTTATAGTGCCTTTATCCATCTAGTAGTGTATATTCAATTACAGAGTAAGGAAGGATAGATTCTCGAGAAAACACAAATGATGGTGTTGAGAAGAATTAAAGGCGTAACACTGAGAGACAACGTAGAGAGTGTGGGCATCAGAAAGGAGCTAGGAGTGAATAGCGAGTTAAAAGTCAGAGAAATTAGATTATAATGGTATGGACATATGCAGAGAATGGAAGAGAACAACGAAGTGAGAGCAATTGTTGATATGATAGTGCCACAAAAAAGTCCAAGAGGGAGACCAAGAGGGAGATGGATGGATTGCGTCCGAAGGGACATGCAGGAACTGTGGATCACCCCAGAGGATGCCCAGGACAGAACACTGGAAATCAAGAATTTGGGCTGCTGACCCAACATAGTGGGAAAAGGCGAAGAAGAAGAAGAGTAAATTTGTGATGGTGTCTAATGCATCACTTCTCTGGGGTTCTGTAAACCTACACTATTTCTGATGTTACAGTTTCCTTGACATTCGGACCAGACAGAATGGACCAAAGGTTTTTCTTTCAAATGGCATTATAGGGTGATTGTGTAAATGAAATTGGCCAACTTTCAACATGGTCATAAGGGTATTGAATTTTTTTTCTTCAACAAACAGTCCAGTGTTCTAACTGGTTGACCACGACAATATCTCACAGTGTACTTTTAAAATTGTTTAGTACAAGTAATACAGTAATAATTAGTAATAAACTTTATTTAAACACTGGTCTCCAGAGTTTGACTCTGTTCAACAGTATGTACATACCATATAGTTATCTATAAAAAAAAAGTTACATGTACACAAATAAAAATAAATTACTGATATAATTGTGACTATGAAATCTTGTAAAAAAATTAGAGTTAAGATAGAAATTAGTATTATTACTTATTATTACATATAATTGTCCAGTACAACTATTACAACAACCATACCTTAACACCAGTATTTTTTAAATAAAAAATCAATCATAGAATCTTCCAGTCACACACTGAATAAGTTCCCACATACGTGATGTAGCAGAAGTTCTGGTTTGGACGGATCTTTGCGTGTGGCCTCAGAGAAGAGCTGCAGGGCCGTGTGTGTCCTCTGGGTGTTGAAGTAGAACACTCCGGCCAGGTCCAGTGTGACAGCGTCTCGACTGAGGTTGAGAGCCCTGGAACATGTAACTACTGAAGTAGATACAACTGTACTAACCTCAGATATAACTGTATTAATCTCAGACACAACTGTACTGACTTCAAACATAACTGAACTGCCATTAGATTCAACTGTACTGACCTCAAATACAATTGTACTGACCTTATATACACCTGTACTAACCTTAGATACAATTGTACTAACCTTACATACCACTAACTGTACTGACCTCAGATACAACTGTACTGACCTTAGATACAACTGTACTGACCTTAGATACAATTGTGCTGACCTTAGATACAACTGTACTGACCTTAGATATAACTGTACTAACCTCAGATATAACTGTATTAATCTCAGACACAACTGTACTGACTTCAAATATAACTGAACTGCCATTAGATTCAACTGTACTGACCTCAAATACAATTGTACTGACCTTATATACACCTGTACTAACCTTAGATACAATTGTACTAACCTTACATACCACTAACTGTACTGACCTCAGATACAACTGTACTGACCTTAGATACAACTGTACTGACCTTAGATACAATTGTGCTGACCTTAGATACAACTGTACTGACCTTAGATACAACTGTATTAACCTCAGATATAACTGTATTAATCTCAGACACAACTGTGCTGACTTCAAATATAACTGAACTGCCATTAGATTCAACTGTACTTACCTCAAATACAATTGTACTGACCTTATATACACCTGTACTAACCTCAGATACAATTGTACTAACCTTACATACCACTAACTGTACTGACCTCAGATACAACTGTACTGACCTTAGATACAACTGTACTGACCTTAGATACAATTGTGCTGACCTTAGATACAACTGTACTGACCTTAGATACAACTGTATTAACCTCAGATATAACTGTATTAATCTCAGACACAACTGTGCTGACTTCAAATATAACTGAACTGCCATTAGATTCAACTGTACTTACCTCAAATACAATTGTACTGACCTTATATACACCTGTACTAACCTCAGATACAATTGTACTAACCTTACATACCACTAACTGTACTGACCTCAGATACAACTGTACTGACCTTAGATACAACTGTACTGACCTTAGATACAATTGTGCTGACCTTAGATACAACTGTACTGACCTTAGATACAACTATACTGACCTCAGATACAATTGTACTGACCTTAGATACAACTGTACTGACCTGAGATGCAACTGTACTGACCTTAGTTACTACTGTACTGACCTTAGATACAACTGTACTGACCTTAGATACTACTGTACTGACCTTAGATACAACTGTACTGACATTAGATACAACTGTACTGACCTTAGATACAACTGTACTGACCTTAGATACAACTGTACTGACCTCAGACACAACTGTACTGACCTCAGATACAAGTGTACTGACCTCAGATACAACAGGACTGACCTTAAATACAACTGTACTGACCTTAGATGCAACTGTACTGACCTCAGATACAACTGTACTGACCTTAGATACAACTGTACTGACCTTAGATACAACTGTACTGACCTTAGATACAACTGTACTGACCTTAGATACAACTGTACTGACCTGAGATACAACTGTACTGACCTGAGATACAACTGTACTGACCTTAAATACAACGGTACTGACCTGAGATACAACGGTACTGACCTTAGACACAACTGTACTGACCTCAGACACAACTGTACTGACCTCAGATACAACTGTACTGACCTCAGATACAACTGTACTGACCTCAGATACAACTGTACTGACCTTAGATACAACTGTACTGACCTTAGATACAACTGTACTGACCTCAGATACAACTGTTCTGCCTCCCTGTTGTTGCCGCTCAGTCTGAGTGTTTTGGCTGCATTCCTCAAGGCTATGTGACTGGTGGGGTCGAGGGTGTAGGCTTCCTGCAGTATCTTTAGGGCTTCCTCTGTGTGTCCTGGTAACAAACCATTTACTGTTAGTTACTTCAAAACCTGAGCAAATCCTCTGAAGTGGGTTTGAAGCACCATTCTTCATGCTCGTTCTCGCAAACAGGGGACAGACACGGACAGAGTTTGACTACGGCACCAGGTGTCATCCACAATGCATGGAAAATTAATTAATCAATAATCATTGTGCTTTGTGTGTGTTGTGTGTGTGTGTGTGTGTGTGTGTGTGAGAGAGAGAGAGAGAGAGAGAGAGAGAGAGAGAGAGAGAGAGAGAGAGAGAGAGAGAGAGAGAGAGACATACAGACAGACAGACAGACACAGACACAGACACAGAGACAGAGAGCAGAGCGAGAGCGAGAGAGAGACAGAGACAGAGAGAGAGAGAGAGAGAGTGCATACATGAGTGTGGGTATATTTGAATGTGCGTATGTGTGTTAAATTTTCACTGGTAATAATTACCAAACAGTCTATTCTGTGGTAATGAGTGTTCTATTCTACTTTCTAAACATTATATGTAACATCAGTATTGACTGGCCCAAACACTGATCACCTTAATGAAAGGTAACAAGTTGATTGGATAACATGCTCAAACATAGACTTGAATCCATGTTTCAACAAGGTAACATGCCAAGGTGCTTAGTTTTTGCTTACAATCAACAATACCCTCTGAATGATGCACTTCCTAAAGATTAAGCGATCAACATATAAATATAAAACTTTTTAATGTCGTACCTGTGTTGCTCAAGAAAATGCCGAAGTTAGTCCTGCATTCTGCATCGCCATGACTCAGTTCAAGCGCCCTCTGGTGGTGACTTTTAGCTTCACTAACACGGCCTAGGTCAGCCAGGACATTTGCCATTGCTCGGTGCACTGCGCTGCTGTCTTTGTCCAAGGTCAAGGCCACTCGCAGGCTTTCCAGAGCTGCCATCTTGTCTCCACGGTTACTGCAACCGAGACTTGGGTCAAACAAATAGATTTGGGTTTGGCTAGATATTTGCTTTGTATATGCTAAAATGAAACACCCTGAAATTTAGGGTGGAGTGAGCCACTTAAGAAACTAGTGGAAATATATTTTTTAAAGGTATGCATTTGGTACCAAATTTCAATTGTGTCTAGGGTATAGGTGGATGACCCTACAAAAGTTGGGGATTGTAGGGAGAAAGACCCATATGATGAAAGACAGGAGATTGATCCAAAAAATAAGTGGGAGGTCGACGACTGACCCCATGCAGGTAGGAGGTGGTAAGATTAGACCCTTGTCCTTCCAACAATACCATAACTTTGTTAAGATTACACCCTCGCCCTTCCAATGATCAATAATACCATAACTTAATTACACAGGTACTATGCAAAAAGACTTACAAAAGAGGTGAGCTTTGATCAGCATTACTGGCCTGATGTGAAGTGGCAGAGGGCATCTGTTTGGTGATACACAAGGAGTTGTCCGTCATACACAGGGGAATGATGTAGCATATCAAAAGAACTTATTGTGGCGCCACTCAAAAGAACCCGTCAGAAGTTCTCACCTCAAGAGGATGCCAAGATTAAAGTGGGCATTGGCATGTCGGTCATTGATGAAGATTGCCTTCCTGTAGTGACGTTCTGCTTCCGACTGGTCCCTCAGCTGCGTGCCCAGGTTATTGTGTGCGCTTGCATAGGTTGGCCACAGTCTGGAAAGGGTTAACGACGTCAACACATTACTTGAAAGCATCGGCATTTTTTCTTCTTTTTCAATCATGGTGAATGAAGATTTTTATATTATTTAAGTGAATTTAAAAACACTTTTTCATCATAGTGAGAGGATTAAAGAAAAGGTTTATTATGTTATTTAAGTGAATTTAAAACTAGACACTCTACGTCGTGTTGTGAATGTCAAGCAGGTTGAACCAACTGTCTGTAACATTTGCGCCTGAACCTGCTGCAATCGATATGACACCCATTTTTTCCTGTCCTATCCAGCGATGCATTCTGAGATACGCACCGGCATGAATGCATGCATCCCTCATTTGGCATGATCGCACGCATGACACAAGCTTTCATAACCGTACATCCATCATGGATTCGGCAGAAAATACAACACAGCTTTCAGAACACAGCCTTTCAGCAGCAGAATAAGAACCTGCGACATCCCGATCTGTCTCGTCTTCCCTTTCACCTCAGCCTCTTATTGTGGACGATCGCGAAAATCAAAAACTCATCAATCATGATCCCGTCGGTCTCGCAATAAAATCACAATCGACTTTGATTGCAATCGTAAAATGTCTTCCATGATTTATGTGCTAATTTTGCTATTTTGATAATATCCAGAGTTATTTATATGCCGGTGACACCAAAACCATTACTGCAAAGAATGTTTCTCCAGATCCTGTCTTTCACGGTATCTACAGTGATTTATTTTGACAAATTTCAGGCCTTTCATGACGTGAAAAATGTCCCAAAAGATGAAGGTAAAACATAAAACAGACACATCCATAATCGCAGATAGGTACTCAAACTATTTCTTTTTGCCATGACCAAGATAATGTTTACCTTGTATAAGTTTTCGTCTACCATTCAGGCAAACATCCCCATCACATGTGACTTCTAATGATGTCATCATTCAGTTACAACATCATCATTACGTAATAAGTTAATGAGATATTTAATTTCAGTACTAAGACTGTGATGATAAACTTTATATATGAACTTTGATGTTAGAGGACATTTTAATCAGACAAAGTCTGACTCCAAATGAAGCTGCTATATTCGCCTACTATGTATTAACATGGGCGTATTGTTGAATTTTTCTTGATTGTTTTGCAGATGCCAAAATAATTGCATAATAAAACACCGATCCAGATCATATGTTATAATGCACCCATTGTAATGCTACATAATGTTACTGTGATAATAAGTGATAGTCTATACTTAAGTTATTGGTAACACAGCACACTTGCCTGGTGGCCTCTCTGTAGTGATGTACGGCCAGACCCATGTTTCTGTCCCTCATTAGGTTGGCGTAATTGTAGTGCATCTTCGCACTGTGCGGCAGAGTCTGCAGCCCAGACCTACAGTTGGATAGGTTTATTAGACATGTAGACACATACTCACACAGGTACACACAGGTACACACATAAACACAGACACACTACACACATTCACACATACACACAAACTCACATACAAACATACATGTTCTCACACACACTACGCACGCAGACTCACTCACTCATCTCTCACCACTCACGCGCACACACACATGAACACACGCATGCACACACACACTCGCAAATATTCGCACACATTCACACACACTTGCACATATATCCCTAGCTGCAGCATGTCACCCATTTATGCATTTGGTTGACTGCTGTTTTTAAGCAGACAAAGTCAGTCTATAAATAGGTGGACGAATAATATAATTTATCTTAGTATGGAAACCGATAGTGCACATACCAACAGGTAGTATAAACAGAAATATAATGATATGCAGACTTATTTGCCCCAATAAATATTAATTACATTAATTTTAGTATTATTTTCAGAAGCTGCATAGTCATTTCTCTCAAAATAGAGTGTTCTGCCAAATTAAGCTGCCTTTCTGGATACAATAAAAGAAGAAAAATACATAGGGCAAGTTTTGAGACCAGCCTCCGATCAGAATACAGGGATGGACAGGAGAACAGCAACATATCTTTGACCATACAAATACAAAAACATAAAATATCAACACCTGAAACTACATAATTATTTTTAAGTCACAAATACTTAACAACAGCAGGCTCCTTTGGAACAAGTAAATGATCATCTGTCATTTTTCAAAGGATTGCATGCACGCTGTGAACCGGTCGTAATGCCAACAAAATGAGTTCCTTCGTAACCACGACCACGCACACTCATAAGTCATAACTGCACCTTGGCACTGGATATGTGTGTTGCACGCATGTGTGATAATTTTCATAACGCACGGTCCCGCTGACATTTGTCAGACCAACATGCATACATGTTAAGTTTTGGAAATGCCAATGTGGGAGATTTATACGTAAATCGGAAGGTCTCGGGGAAAACGGTATTTTATACGTAAATCGGAGGCTCTTGGAAAACGGGGCTATTACCCGGTATACGTAAATTAGGTTTTTAACCATAAATGGTGTATAATACAAAAAGGAATCCATTCCACTGATTAAGATATTGACATAGATTTTGTTATATGAATTAACTTAGTCTGGAGCAAAACCATTATTGAAGCCATGAACAATATTCAATATTAACATAGATGTTTTATTATCCTCTAGTCATAATACCACAAATATAATATAATAAATTCCCTGCTAATCTAATATACAAAAATAAGTGTTGCTGTTTGGCCCTCGTGAATTAAAAAGTAGGCTTAGCCTTGGTTATAGAACAATAAATATTATAATGTTCAGTAATTTATTTATTGTGTTCTAGGTATAGGCCTAACATTGGCATATTTGTTCAGCTTCTGATATGTATCATAGGTTGCAAAGAATCCTTTGCATGAAAAGCAGCAGCATCTACATAATATTTTATTACACAACTAACATAATCTTTACACGTAAAACTTGAATATGGAATTCATTATTTTATGAGCTGGACTGAGCCATGGTAACATAGGCACGACTGGAGATATTTAAATGAGCATGCTTATGGATGTTTTTCATTTACATGTCAAATGTACTGAAATAATAAAGCGCTCAGCAAAAGTACATACATTTACAAACATGCACATGTAGTGTAGATGTATGGATGGACAATATTTGTATAGATGTAAACGGATTGCACTTTGACTTTGTTCTACAAGACTGGAACGTACACGGTGGGCGATAATACGGTATCGAAGCGGCTCGCGGCGATTCTATAAAGCTGATAAACAATGTCAGCGACAGGCAAGGTGTAGGCCTTGTACTTAAATATTTATTAGACTGTTTTTAATGTTCAGTCATCACAGTAAGACGTGATTTAAATAATTCCAATTCAGGTCATTGTTCAAATTGTTGTCCGCACCAGCGAGCGCCCGGGGGTGTGTACGGGGATTAACTCAGTCTCAGACTCGATTGCAATTAGTTAACTGGCATTGTTATTCATTGTGAGGCGACTCTGGAAAACACTTGAGACAATGCCCAGCCAGAAATAAACCAATTATCCGCACCCAGTAAGGTAACTTAGGTACAATTTGTTTGTTTTGGGTGGACTAAAAACCGGAAAAAGCCGGATGCTCCCGCAAATTTGTTCACTTACGGTCCGATGAAATTGCGGGAGATTGGTTCTCCCGCGCGGGAGATTTCCTGTAATTGCGGGAGTCTCCCGCTGAATGCGGGAGACTTAACATGTATGAACATGGATGATCTTATCTGGCTACACATACCATCTGAAGTAGTCTCAAGAGACAGTGTTAAAAGACACCAAAGTAGAGCACATCACATCAAAGCGTAAACAAAATGGAACAAAGTGGATCACTGATGAGGATGTCTCTCTTGGGTGAAGGGCAAGTCATAACACCTAGCGCTGGGTCTTACAGAATGCTGACAGCGCCACCAATAGAGGCACACACTGGTGGTGTCTATTACATTATCAAAGCCACTGTTCTGGCTGTGTTGGTTTTTGTAGATCTGCTCTGTGCATTCACCACAAGTTTTTCTGTTTCCATCCATGGGACCTCTAGCTTTACCTGGCACTGCTTAGAAAGGTGCAGTGGCTTTCTAAAAGATGCTGGCAAAATTACTCTAATCTAATACCCAAAGTTTAAAATGTCAGCAGTTGGACTTAGACCTCTTGATTGACAAACAGACCGGTTTTTGGGTACAATTACAATGTTTTATAAAACACAATGTAACCATGTTATTTAATATAGTAAGGTAAATGTTAAATATGTGTGTCTATGTTGTGGACTATATGCCAGTAGTCATGCGTAGTAATACACGTTATAGCTGTGACGTAGTTGTGAGTAGTGATACACGGATATGCAAATAAAGATCAGTTGAGTGCTATCCCCAAGAACCACGTGTGTGTTTTACTTTGATGTCTGAATATACAACAGTAAAGAAGATTTTACTTTTTATTAATTACTTTTATACTGATATACATTAAACAAAACCTACCTATATGTTTAAATACTGGTGCCCAATTGTGTGCCTGAACGCAGCTTTGTACTTTGACTTGTGTTTTATGTATGATAAATAGATGCTGTTTTTATCTAAAATAAACATTACAATAAACATGATTGTTATCATTAAGACCAATATATGTGAGTCTCACAGAAGCGATCTGATTGACAGCTAACCACTGACTGACTGAGCTACTGCACCCTATAACCATTCATCTTGTGACAACGAGCAAGTCCATGACTCTAGATTGTTAACAACCTACACTAATCTTGGAAATAACTGTAACAATATTAGTGCTGTTGTATTTTGAGATACAATAGACAATTACCCTGGGGTAAGTTATGTAAAATGGGTTTACAACAAACAATTTGCAGAGGAAAATGGTGCGCATTGCACAATAAAAATTCAATAGATTCAAGAACTCTAGTGCCTGTTTAAAACATTGCACCATTGAAGAAAGCCATAATGATTATCTGTCAACTTGTGATTAAAGTTAGGAATGTGAAACCTGGCATGTTTTTTACACATGTTGACTTAACAAAGCATCAGACGTAAGATTACAACATAAAAACACTTACCCGTAATTACACAACAGACTACTACATACGACTTAATCTTAATCCAGCTTGATCGACCACACAGCAAATAGGTTAATTTGAGCTGAGTAAATAAAGCAGGTCGCTATTTGGCTAATCTGCACCGCAAATGATCAAACAGTTTCAATCACAGTAAGTGTAGAAGTTTTACACTTCATTCAGACAAATATAACTGTTATTATTTATTCATTGTCACTTGTTACCAGATTAAGTAATCCCATACTGTCATGTCAGTACTCTACTCTTAGAACATATCCAGATGTGGTAACTAGTTGTACAACTGTCTTAGAATCATCTGTCTTTGCTGCTTTTGTTGAGGGAATTACAAAAATGGCGTGATGCTCAAATGACCACTGTTACTGTCACTGTTTATTCAAAAATGTGTACTTCTCGAACAGTTTCAATTAATACATAGATATAGTTACATATTAATTATATTTTATTTTAATAAAATATTTTAATATATAGATTTCAATTTAACTCTTGTATATTTATTTAACCCTCACTCAATAGCAAATACTGACATTTCAGTAAAGCAAGATCACCAGACAGTAAATTCAAAACTACGTCAGTCATGCAGTTAAGACCACTTTGGACTGGTGTCACATGTGGACAGTGTAAAGGTGCTACTGTTAAGTCTGAGGTGCCACTGTATTGTGGCCTCGCCCCTACCATCTATCACTTTCTCTTTCTCCTCACTAGCTTCACTTTGCACAGTAATTTAATTACCGGAGCTGAATCTCGCATAATTGCATCCACCTAGTCGCAAATGGCATTTCGCAATACATTTACGCCGACTCCTCCATCGGAATGCCTCGAAGACAGACCATTTTACTTGATTACAAGAAAGCCGCTGCACGATAATCAAAGCAATTAATTAACTATCGATCGTCGGGCAGAACCGCATTACGGCACGGAGACAATCAGGTGACAGCAAATTGCATTCTACCAATGACATATCAGTAATTGGGAATCGTTAGCGCAGGTTAGCATCGGAAATCAATCAGGCAGTGTGGCGGCACGGAAATGAACAACTGGGCAGGCGGGGGGGAAGCGGGGGGAGTGGGGAGCAATGGACAAATGTAATTGCACTTCCGTGTCACGTCTCCTCCGCCACTGACGATTCAGCGGCACCAAGCAATGGCTGCAGGTGTTTCGACAGTCAGCCCTGATTGCCGCGGTGGTCTCGAGAGAAAGGAGGAACAATTTGTCCCACCGGCACTTGATGGCGGAGTGTCGTCAACGACGCTGCATGTACCACTTGCGTTATATTGCCAGGACACGGACGGGACGGCCAGACTGGAGCTGTAGGTTTATTAGCTCAGCTGCACTCAGGACACTTAGTGGAGAATGAATGGTGAAGGTTTTGGAAGGACCGAGGAATGGTTGTGGTTGGAGTGAAAGTTGGGTTTGGAGAGTGGGGAAAGTGAGGATAGAAGGAGGATGGGAGAATGAAGAGATTGGAATGAAGTTATATATATATATATATATATATATATATATATATATATATATATATATATATAAAGGTATATATGAACAAACAGTGAGATAATATACAGAGAATGGGTGCAATGAGATAGACCAAAATGGCATGAAAAACAGAAAGATATAATTATAATGCCAATGGATCATGAGAAATCTTGGAAGGCCAATGGTGACTAGTCTAGAGGGGGGATTTCCTGCAGGTGGACTCTGATTGATGTATCAAGAGACCAGAACCAACTAACTAAATGGTCTTAACATGTCCAGACTTGATAACTGTTCAGAAGATACCATCATCATTACATTACTCTATCAGTCACATAATTAACATTCCAAATGCTTATCGCCTAATAAACATTCAACATCTCCTAATGACAACACTGTAACTAAACAACGTTTTTGTACAGACATCTTAACTACATACCACAACCAGACTGTATGTAAAAATGTATTTATATGATCTAGTGATCACTGAAACGATGATGACATTGACATTCCTCAACAAAAGTAACTCACTGTATAACCTTCAAACTGTATTACAATTCCCAAAGTATTATTACATTATGTGTTGTCACGTGTGCACAGTCGTACCTGAACAGTGTCTCTCTGTTGGCCCAGACCTTGTTACGGGTGACAGTTTGACAAGACCAGACGGCAGCGAGGAGACACACAGTGCTCACTAGTGTGGAAGATCTCAGACGGAACTTGTGCCTCAGTTGGTCCAGCCCCGCCACTGTCAGGATGATGCTGCCCATGCTGGAAGACAAGAACACGATGTAAACGTCATGTCTCGTGTTGAATCAACGTTTGACCAAATGTAGAGGCTTGATGGCTCACTGGATCATTCATATGTGTGCTGTTAATGTAAATGTTATGTGTTTATTTATTTACTATTTCTACGTCATCTCTTTTGCACTATTTATTTAATATTCATAATTTTTAATAATAATATTATTTATAATACTATATACATTTTATAGTTTAATATAATTAATTTAATAATATTATTAATATATAAATTTTATAGTTTAATTTAATTCATGCAGTTCTATGGAAAGTGCCTGAGAGCGAAATAAGTAAATAATGAAATGAAATGTATATTATTATTATCGTTTCACATGAGCTATAAAAGGAAAATCCATCAGGGAAATCTATTGTTAATAAAATATTTGTAAAAAATGCTATTTTTTTAAACACATTGTCGCTGGTGACATTATTCCATCACACACAGGCATGTGTCCCGGTGGTTCATTCTGCTGTTGACAGTTTTCTGTAGACCAGATCAGTCTTAAGGAGTTAAATCAACTCATGTGAATTGTAGCGTAATGGTACCCTAATAAAAGGAACATGCTCATAAAAGGGACCACTTTGACGTGTCTCTCGTCTAACCTGTAAGCATTATATACCAAAGGACATGACAATATAAAATATATTTAAAAAAGAACACTTTACCATTTCCATAAAGTGAGCAATTGCATTGTAACAGCACTGCCATGAAAGTGATTCATGGAAAGTAGCTAAGAAATGCATTGATTTTGTCAGGAGTCCATTTGTTTTTATTTACATGCAGCAAGCCTTCAGTAGATATCTGTCACCCTTTTAATCACGTCACACCACTGGCTTTGACACAATCAGTAGACAATTTATTCCGTTCATTTATCATTCTCCCAGAGATGAGTTCTTTCTCATATGCAATATACAGTGTCCGTTTAACTAACGCTAGTTTATGGTATTTGTACGTGGCGATTACTGCTTAGGTTTGTAGTAAATTTTACTTACATTCTGCCACTTTGTTTGGAGAAACAAATGTCATCAATCTCAATGATACAAACATGTAGGTTATTAATATTATACATGATAAATAAATCAAATTAGTCTAAAGCATAAATGGACAATGGATATATCAGACCATTTTAAATGTCAAGATATTAACATATTGGCATACTTTTAAAACCATTTTTTTCTCTACTCCACAGAGAAATGCCGGTGAGCCTTAACCCAGCCCAAGCTCAACCATGCAATCATTCACATCTATAGCGGCTCAACAATGGTCACTTAATTGACCACAATCTTTGCTCCCCAGTGACCAGAGATGGTTTTTTTTACCAGCCTCTTCATGCGTCATTTCAAGCACGACCTTTAGGCCTCCTCTGCCGCATCGGTGAGACAGGGCCGGCTCCTTTTGTAAGTACACAGCCTGTCGATTCCCGCCACATCTGCAGTTGACAGTTCATTACTCTCCACTGCAGACTGCCATCATCCCAGCACCATCAGCTCTTTGTGTCTTCAACAATTGTTCCTGCATTAGTTAAGCTGATCAGTCACCGGCTGTCAGGGCTCGTCTATCTTAGGCCGACACACGACACGCAAATCTCTTCTCCTCACCCTGTCTATCTCGCTCTTGTTTTCCACATCGTCCACTTGTTTCTTCGTTACTCCACCAGCTGTCACTGCGTCATGCCAGCATTCTACATTTACTCTCCGTCCGTCCGTCCGTCCGTCCGTCCGTCCGTCCGTCCGTCCGTCCGTCCGTCCGTCCGTCCATTGGCCTGCCCACCCGCCTGCTCCATCCTTCCATTCCTCCCTCCATCATTCCCCCTCCATCCATTCCCCCTCCCTCTCGCTCCCTTTTGCTCTCTCCCTCCCACTCTGCATCCTTCCTTTCCTCCCACCCTCCGCTCACCGACCCGCCCGCTTGTCTGTCATGCTGCAACTGTGTCCCTCACCCTATCTGCATGCGGTTCCATATTTATACACTAGATGGCACCACTGCAGAGGACATCACTGCAATGACTAGATGAGGTAATTAATTATAACGATAATTACTTATTTAAAAGAAACCAGTCTTTGGAAGTAACCATCTCATAGTCACCTCTACAGATGGTATAAGATCATGTTATGGATATCTGCACCTTAGTACAGTACTAAAGACATTTAAATTCCTTTGGTCAGCGTGCCAGGAAAGAATTTGTAACTTTATTATAAAATGCAGGTTTGGCTGAAGCCCAAAGTGACTTACCTGGGTATATAGAGTATCCTTTCAGCCACCACGAAGCCAACCCGGAAGAAGACGTTTGCGGCAGGGAGAAAGGGGAACACAAGGAGAAGGAGACCCAGAAACGTTTGTCTGCGCTCAGTGCCCACCTACAAGAAGATGTACCCACTCAAGTATACCTGCAAACCCTAAGTGGCAAGCACATGTCAGAGGCATATAGGCAACCCAGAAAATTAACTGGTGTCGTCTGACAACGTTTTGACAAAATGATGCTTGCCCACATGACAAAGCATTTCACAAGATCAAAGTGCATAATTATGGTCTGAAATATTTGTGTGAAATATGAACATTTGCACTCCCTGTCTGTAACACATGCAAAATCAACAACAGATTGATTGGTTAATTGATTGATTGATTGATTGATTGATTGACTAATTGACTGATTAACACCCACAGAAGAAGTCCTGTGATTAGTAACCCCCCCCCCCCCAGTATGTCCACTTAGAGCTAAATCTAGAAGAAAACTGAATAAAAATGATTACAAGGAATTCCTGGACACAAACAGGAATAACAATTATCAAAATGTCAGTTTTCATCAAATGTGAATTTTTTGTTTTTAAATATGTTGACACTTGATATTTTGTTTGATCAATTTTCAGTTTCTACCATGAACTAGTTGAATATTGCATATTGCAATGTAATCCCAGAAATGTGTTTTCACTCAGTGAAATTAATACTGCAAAAATCTAATACAGAAAAGTGATTCAATTCACGTGGATTTATTTTTTCAACTCAACAGGGAGCTTTTGTCACCATTTAGTGTGAAACAGCCCTAAGAGTAAGTGCGGTGAATAGAAGAAAATATCTGAACGTTCACATGATAAATGAAATTGGTATATTTGGTTAAATTACATTTCTGCCAAGCAGAAATATTTTTTAACAGTCTGTATGGGTTATATTAATTCCACAATGGCGCCAGCTAAGAAGCATTAGTCACATATAAAAGACTATCTAAAAGACTATCATGCTGGATTCAGTAACTACTCAAGCCGCATATCCTCAATATAAAATGAGCATTACGAATGTAATTACAATAGTTGGATGTAGACTGGATGTAATTCTATAATTGCGGTTTAACTGAGGATATTCTCATGAATGTTACAAGTTTTTATAGGAAAGTCACAGATAATTGTTGCGTTTGGTTCATTGCCGTGACGATGTGCAGCAGTTTAAGTCAATAAAATAGCATAATACGGCGCAGATCATGTGTAAAGTTTTTCTCATATCATTTGCTTTGGTTATCAATGTCGTCCTTTTATTTATTATTGTAAACATAATTCAGACTATCACATAAATTATCTAAGTATTGCATGTATGAGGTCATTGGTGATGACAAGAAAATGAGAGCATTTGTGTCCTTTATGGTCATAATATATATTAAGGTCTACACAGCTACTCCATGCATTCTGCCAGCTTTGACTTCAACTGGAAGGAACCAAACATCTATGGTGTCACTTCATGCCTAAAGAAACAGCTTAGGATTATCATTTAAAACAATAAACAGATCACACCAACTAGTGCAATTAAAATACACTCACAGGTGAAATGCAGCGTTTTGTCAACATGATCAGGACTGTCAAGAAAAGCACCGTTTGAAGATTGCGAGGGTCGCACACACCCTCCACCAGGGGGATACTGTTCATCTGCCAGTCGTAGCTGAGTGTGACAGGTGAGATGAGGAGCCAGGCGTTGAACGCATACAGGTGGGTGAAGGTGAGAAACCTACGAGCAGAACCACAGGCAAGGTCAAGTAAAGGTATGCTCTTATATAGCTACTTTACACATCACTCTATGGCAGAACTGTTCAATCGAACATCATTTCGGCTTCTCTGGGAAGCATTCAGCCACACAGAAATTATTCATGAAGACTACTCGTACACAAATATTCACCATTGTCTACAGCCAGGTACTCATTCATACAGCTGAGTGAACTGGAGCAATGTAGACTAAAAAAACTTGCCCAAGGTTTTACACAGCTGCACAGGACAGGATTTGAGCCTAGGTGAGCTTACTAAGCACATTGAGACATGCACATACACCTGCCCACACATTAGCTAATTTTCTCCTGCTGTTGACACTTACTATGTCATGATAAAGGTCTTCTGCAGGTGGATTGAAACACTGCAAGTTTTGAGTAACAGTGCTCCAACGTAAGTGTATAATCTTGCAATCTTTCAAAGTCGTGGAGCCATGAAAACTATCTTTCATACAGTTTCTTCTCCTTTCATAAAATAAGTTAAACAACTTCACAAGGTCTATAGGTGAGAAATTAAGACAACAGCACTACCCAGTAGTAATAAATATGCTGCAATACATATCATATTCACACTGATTCAGGATGTGAATGTCACTTGAATGAATTAAACTTCAGTTCCAATGCCACAGACCATGAGAATAGGTAAATAAAAATTAGCGTTCATTTTAGGCGTAAAATATATAAGCTATGGGAGTGCGTAGGGAACTTACCTGGTTATGAAACAGGGAGAGAATGAGGCAGGGTTGTCTTGGTCAGTGAATGCAGGCAGTTGTCCATTCAACATCCACAGACGGAACACCAGCAGAACCAGCAGCTGAAACAGGCACCAGGTTGATTCGACATGAAGCGACCAAGACGTTGCATCTTACAATAGAATATTAAACAGTCCTTGTTGTTATGGAGCTTAAAACTGATACCATGAAGTTTCATATTGCTTCTATGCCATGTAGCCTTAAGATACCCATGAAGTCTAAAACTGCTTCTGTTGCCATTGGGCTTTAAACCATCTCTGTTGCCGAGGAGTTTTAAACTGCCTCTGTTGCCATGGAGCTTCAGACGGTTCTGTTGTCAAGGAGCATCCTATTGCTATGCAACTCCCAAGATCCCATAGTATCACATCACAAGAGGGGACCGTTTCACTAAGATTGTTATGAGCTCCTAAGTCAGATTTGTCTCTTACCTTGTAGAGACAACTGTCAACACCTACATGCTCCACCAGACTCTTTCACTTGTGTCATGGAAATAATTGGTGACACTGAGTAGCGGATATTTGCACTATAAAAAGCTTGTTAAACTTAACAATGGATTTTGTTTAATGATGAAATTTCTTATGACCCTCTAATGATGGCATTCCTCAGTGATCCACAGAATGACTTACACAAACTGTCTTCTTATATTGTGACAGTTGGAGATATAACAGTTAAATGCGTTATTCAACCTTGCTACTTGACAAACGGGCCACACTACTTACAGTGTGACGAGTTAATCTAGTGCTTCTTCAGCTAAACACATGCAACGAAGGTAACTACAGCACCAAGGCGATTACGTGCCACACCCGAGTTCACCGTGGTCCACAAATCAATTCATTATTAACTCAGCCCTGTGCAGAATTGAAGAAACTCTGCCTCTAATATAATCGTGATCGCTGAGGTGCCCTTTGGAGTTCAGTGGACCGTTAAGTGCCAGCATTCCCTGCCTGATATCATGCCCATTGGTTATACTCATCAATTCAGTTTAATCAGTGCCAATTGAAACGTGCACTACGTTTGTAGGCCCGAAATTCCCCAGGGATGAGAAAATGTCAAAGATGATAAATATTTGATTAAGGAATCCACGGTATATCTATTGGTAGCTTGAAAGGGTGAAGCTATATTTAGCAAAATTTCTATTCACGTGTAAATTGCATGTTAAGGTGTGTGGAGAGAATGTGGAGTGGAGTTGATTTAATTTCCCTTCACCTGCTCCTGTTAACCAATCAGAAACCAGTAAAATGTGTGATTTAACATCATGTTCAATCCTTTCTTTTTCATGTGTGATTTAACATCAAGTGTGTTGGTTTTTTTTAATATAACGTAACATAACGTTCAATTCTTCCTAGGTTATTCCTTGAAATCTGCCATTCAAATAATATTTCAGTTCATGTTTTTTATAATGCCATTTTACATCCACACTAATATTTTTCAGTTCAGGATGGTTGCAGACAGATGCACACACATATATTCAGTCACATTTTTAAATCAAATCTCAAGAAACTGTTGTTTTATCCTTGAATATTTTGGCCAAATATCTTTTCTCTCCTTAACAGACTGGCTATTTCTAAAATTGATTCTTCTACGGGGTTCTGTAAATACACAAAGATCCAACAATCGCAAAATACTGAACATGGATGGATGGATCAAGAGACACCATGGATTAACCAAAACTGGAAAAGTACATATTTTAAGTTGTTCTACCTGGATTTTTTTTTTATAATATTCATTTTTCAATGCAGTCCTGCAGCAATACAGATAAATGTTGATGTTTTAGGTCAACTGCATCCAATTATTACCAGACTTTTGTATTTTATGTACAAAACCATTTTAGTACTGGCTATATTACTGAGACGTTTCAATCATCAACTTACCACAGCCAGCAGAGCAACGCTCCTGTGCACCAGAGGTAGAATGATGGACAGTTTCTCTTTCCCTTGCGCCAGCCTGCAAACAGACACCACACAGTCAATTAAAACACAGTCAGACCTAATCATTCAAACACCATTTTGTTTTTCTGAGAAACATTCAGCCACACTGAAATAATTGCTCCTGGACTCGTATACATTCACCACTGTTAGATACACGAACTAAGGCAGTGTGTAGTGAACAAAACTGTCCATGCTTCAAAATGGTGGCAACAGAACTCAAACCTGGATTCTCAAGAGGGAGTTCTTAATTAATCTTTCATGTGCTGCATTGGCGATTCTGGTGTGGTGGGGGAATAGGAGGCAGTTATATGGGTCGGGGAAAATATTCCTTGGGGAAACTGTGGGAGTCTCCAGGTATGTGATTTATTGCGAGGGCGGAGAGAACAACATGTTAGCCTTCCGGTCATTCTAGCTAGACCACACCCATCAATTGCTTTTATAACAAGGAAATCCTGCTGCATGGATTGGATGATCATGGTCTTACTTTATATCGCTCACACCTCACCTCACACCTTAACGGTTTAACAGTGTTTAATCTGCGCTACATGTGGTTGATGCTATAGTTGTGTACCTTAACCATTGTGTAGGCTATTCATTGTTTTATATTACATTCCCACATGTTCAATATGCATTCATGCAAAGGGTCAAATAAACAACAGTTGCATGTGTCATTACAATGAAGAACTTGGAATTGTTTATACCACACTGACAAACACACGCGCCTGCATGCACACACGCATGTATGCATGCATGCATGTGCACACACATAAGTGTGCTGGCTGGTTTCCTGCCTGGCTGCCTGGCAGACGGACAGACGGATAGACGGACGGACAGACCCACAATCATTCAGACGGACAGACGGACGGATGGACATACAGATGGACGGACAGACACAGTCAGTCAGACGGACAGACGGTCGGACGGACGGACGGACCGACGGACCGACAGACAGACAGACAGACAGACAGACAGACAGACAGACAGACAGACAGACAGACAGACAGACAGACAGACAGACAGACAGACAGACAGAGAGCCATCTGTGGTGCTGGCACAGATGCAGTGAGACGTCGGTGCTGTACCAGCACTCAGACAGCCACACCAGAGTCTGTGTGCATTAATCAACTCTCCTCAGCCCCAACTGACAGTCCCACTGGACTCACAAAACTTGTCATTATCACTTGTGTGTAGACAGGCCTTGACCAAGCTGTCTCCCTCTGGATTAATGACCACCAGCCCACACCTCCAGACATCTCAGAAGTCAAACTGACCACTGGTCATTATGGTCATTACTGTCCAGCCTGAGGGTTGGGTGCAGTAGATTACTGGATGCAGGTGTGCCAAGGGTGGATATGATGGGATTCTATTTTTACTCTCCAGGGATTCTTACGTGTAGATAAGTACATAAATCGAGCCTAATGAGCCACTGATAGGCTGACTATATATAGATGCAGTGCTGCAGATAGTTTCTCTTTATCTTATCAGTTATGATTATTATTAGACATGATGGAATGGAGCTTAGATGGTCTGGTGCCTTGTTACCAGGAAGAAAGTTCACTTACAGCTGTCAACAGTAATTATATTCACAGATATAGTAAAAACGCAATAGTAACACATCAAAAAGCTGATCACTTATATTACTTATAATAGTCATTACAATTAAGGCATTAAAAATGTATATTGCTACATAAATAGTTATATATTTACATATCATGTGGGATAAGTTACAATGGATATATTTAATTGATAACTAGATCAAAATATTCATGTCATGGAGACATATCTGGCTACATTTACTGCACCCATGTGCCCAGCTCACTGGCTGGGGCCATCTCAAGGCTGGACACTGATAGGACCCAGAGGTGGAGGTCCATTTAACCAGCAATTAGCTATGGAGATTTTGGAAGCTGATTAGTTTCTTCTACTACAGTACTGGCCAGAATTGAGATGGCATAAATGCAATAACCTCCGTTTATGTCTCCATCGAACAATATCCTTATGGATGTTTTATGCTGATGAAACTCAAAAGACAAGTGAGATATCTACGGAGAAAACTGGCCCAGGTGTAAATCAAGATGATATGCTGTTGTGGCTGAACTTCATTGGTTGATGCATACATCAAGATATAATTTATTTCCATATTTAGTGAAGAGCTGTATCAACCTAGAACTGGTTTTATTATTCCATATTATGTAGATATTTCACCAGAAAATATTAATGTTAACAAACATTGCAACTCTCTGTAATATAGTGCATTAGTAAGAATTGTTTCCATATTGTTCTCATCATAATCAATACTATATATTGATGTAATTAACATAATGATCCTGTCATAATTATATATTGATTTAATTAATATAATGGTCTTGCTCTAACTTAATGCCCTTAATTGATAACATACCATGATTACTGCTGTAATATGGCTTTACCTTAATTAATGAAAGATGCCTTCATCATTAATGCAGCCTGTCTACAGTTCTGTGGAATGTTGTTGGGGGCAATCACTGCTTCAACTGAGTACCTGTATTGTCCTTGGGTTATAACAATCAATCACTCAGTCAGTGAGACTATTTCACACACCAATTTGTGGTACTTAATGGTGGGTTCTTGTGATCAAGTACAACCAACCGATCACTCTCGCTGAATGCTGAATAACAGTTGACAACTGTGTTTAAGTGTACACTGTTACCACCAGCAACGAATTTCTTCACTCGACAAATGGCGGTTCCGGACCATGGCAAGACCAGTACACCAACCAATACTGGTTAAACTTCTAGTGCAGTACCACAGCGTAATCTTGCACCAACACTGTTCTCAGCAGCTGCCATTTTACCTCCATTTTACCTATACCTCTGTATGTAGCTATAACGAGATGTAGCTAAAACTAGCTATACTAGGCCTATCTCATACAGGAGGTAAAATGGCAATGGTAAGTTCTTATATAGCACAATATACAATTATCCAGACTGTTCAAAGCACTTTACATTTTACTCCCAGTCCCTGTTCAATTGAACACCATCTCAGATTCTCTGGGAAACATCGAGCCATGCTGCAATTAATGCATGCAGCCTATTCGTACACAAATACCCACCATTGTCTACAACCTGGTACTCTCCCTTATAGCTAAGTAAACTGAAGCAATGTAGAGTGAAAAAACTTGCTCAATGTTTTACATGGCAGCACAGGTTTCAAACCCGGGATCACTTAGTCGATAGTCCAAAGCTCTTGCCCCTGCGCCATTGCGCTACTACTAACCTAAAACGGACTTATATTTAATTATGACCCAAAATCCACATTAAATGCTACATAAATATTTTAATAGATGCAATTAGAGAGTAAAGAAACTTGCCCAAAAAATTACCTCCTCCCTCATTAAAAGTAGTTGTGAACCATTGCACAGGGTTATTCTACATAGTATCAGATACTCTTTGAGTATCCATGGCAACAGGTTTGCATATGTAAATGCAGGCAGCATTAATATAGCCAAAGATTAAACTATATGGTAGATTTATTGACAAATCCATAAAGTCACAGACATGTGTAGCTCAGACATCTGTTACATCAGATGGCGGGAAAATAACTACAGCTCACTCGCTGCTTACTGATCATGTTACTCTGTCAACATGCAAAACCCATAAGCCCAGTCTTGATTGAGTTGTGGCTCAAAGTTGCAAGTACCAGCTGGGCTCCACCGTGTCATGTTGTTCTCAGCTCAGTATTGGCTCCCAAGTTCAATGTGACATGTGATTCTTAGTTCAATGTCATCTGTGACGCACAGTTCAATGTGAAGTTTGGGCTATTTTGTGATATAATAATAATAATAATACAGTTTTTATATAGCGCTAATTCCCGCATGGCGGATCGATGCGCTGCACAAGAAAAATACTAAAATTAATGGATATGTGGTTCAATTGGATATTAGTTATTCAACTTGGCTCTTTTGTGGCATCTGATTCCAAGTTTAATGTGACATATGAGCTCTCAAATGATATAATTTATAATTCAATGTGACATCTTTACTATTTGGTGAGTCATGATTCAAGTTATTGTGACACCTCAGCTGCATTCTGACACATGTCCATCGCCGTTCAATGTGACATGTGACCTGTTGAGTAACATGCGACTCAGTTCATTGTAACATCTACCCCTTAAGTTCATTGTAACATCTACCCCTTAAGTTCATTGTAACATCTACCCCTTAAGTTCATTGTAACATCTACCCCTTAAGTTCATTGTAACATCTACCCCTTAAGTTCATTGTAACATCTACCCCTTAAGTTCATTGTAACATCTACCCCTTAAGTTCAATGTGACATCTGAATCCTTTGGTAGCATACAACCAAGTTCAATGCGACATCTGAATCCTTTGGTAGCATACAACCAAGTTCAATGTGACATCTGAATCCTTTGGTAGCATACAACCAAGTTCAATGCGACATCTGAATCCTTTGGTAGCATACAACCAAGTTCAATGCGACATCTGAATCCTTTGGTAGCATACAACCAAGTTCAATGCGACATCTGAATCCTTTGGTAGGATACAACCAAGTTCAGTGTGACATCTGAATCCTTTGGTAGCATACAACCAAGTTCAATGTGACATCTGAATCCTTTGGTAGCATACAACCAAGTTCAGTGTGACATCTGAATCCTTTGATAGCATACAACCAAGTTCAGTGCGACATCTGAATCCTTTGGTAGCATACAACCAAGTTCAGTGTGACATCTGAATCCTTTGGTAGCATACAACCAAGTTCAATGTGACATCTGAATCCTTTGGTAGCATACAACCAAGTTCAGTGTGACATCTGAATCCTTTGGTAGCATACAACCAAGTTCAATGTGACATCTGAATCCTTTGGTAGCATACAACCAAGTTCAGTGTGACATCTGAATCCTTTGGTAGCATACAACCAAGTTCAATGTGACATCTGAATCCTTTGGTAGCATACAACCAAGTTCAGTGTGACATCTGAATCCTTTGGTAGCATACAACCAAGTTCAGTGCGACATCTGAATCCTTGGGTAGCATATAACCAAGTTCAGTGTGACATCTGAATCCTTTGGTAGCATACAACCAAGTTCAATGTGACATCTGAATCCTTTGGTAGCATACAACCAAGTTCAATGTGACATCTGAATCCTTTGGTAGCATACAACCAAGTTCAGTGTGACATCTGAATCCTTTGGTAGCATACAACCAAGTTCAATGTGACATCTGAATCCTTTGGTAGCATACAACCAAGTTCAGTGTGACATCTGAATCCTTTGGTAGCATACAACCAAGTTCAGTGCGACATCTGAATCCTTTGGTAGCATACAACCAAGTTCAGTGTGACATCTGAATCCTTTGGTAGCATACAACCAAGTTCAATGTGACATCTGAATCCTTTGGTAGCATACAACCAAGTTCAGTGTGACATCTGAATCCTTTGGTAGCATACAACCAAGTTCAGTATGACATCTGAATCCTTTGGTAGCATACAACCAAGTTCAATGTGACATCTGAATCCTTTGGTAGCACACAACCAAGTTCAGTGCGACATCTGAATCCTTGGGTAGCATATAACCAAGTTCAGTGTGACATCTGAATCCTTTGGTAGCATACAACCAAGTTCAATGTGACATCTGAATCCTTTGGTAGCATACAACCAAGTTCAATGTGACATCTGAATCCTTTGGTAGCATACAACCAAGTTCAATGCAACATCTGAACTATCAAGTGACATGTGACTCAACGGAAATGCGAGTGACATGTGAGCTGTATAAAGATGTGGCTCACATTTTCAGGAGATGTTTTGATTGGCCTAGGACTATTAGCTCAAGGTGACATGGTGGTGCTTGAGTGGCACATGTGACATCATGTGACACCTAGATCTACGCATGACGCACACAGTGCATTTTCAAAAAAGTTGTCCCAGCTCGCTGTTATGTAATTACAGAGCCCTGATGATTTTCTAAGTAGGAGCATAATCACAATTAACCTATCCATCATGTGAGGTAATGCTTAACAACTAGGTCCATCGAGCCATCAAAACTGGATGCCAAACAAGTGAAGTACTCAGAAATTCCATTGTACAGTTATTGACATTTCTGACCCCAAATGTGTTTCTTTATGGCAAGTGTTAGGCAAAGCTGTTCAAGCAAGAGATGCATATGGGAAAGGCAGAGAGTTAGATCTATGGGGAAAGATGATCCAGCAATGGACTAGCATATGTTATTTCCAACTGGTAGTGTAATACTTATGTAGAGTTGGCGTGGCAAAGTATGACATGCATCATTTTGGTAGTGTCAAAGACACAGTGATGTACTGGCCCCAATAGTTGTGTTGAAAATGTTGCAACCGTTCATTGTCAAAACACTTGCTAAACTGATAATTGGATATTGTGCTATATAACAACTTGCCATTACCGTTTTACATATGTACCTCCTGTAAGAGATAGACCCATTATAGCTACATCTCGTTATAGCTACACACAGAGGCTGAGCAAGTTCCATAGAAATCATCTGGTTTATATATTCGTATCACCAGGATTCTGTCTGGGGCAGTTTGTGTGAACCAACAGCTATATCAAGTCCACCCACCGCTCAATTTAGACCGCCAGTAGACAATATATATCATGTATAACTTAGTACACACCACACCACCCATGGACTGTCCAAATCTGTCCAAAATGGTGGCTGTCTGGGAAATTGTTTGCAAAGGCATTACACGTTCCTGTTGGGTTTGTGTGATCCATCCTAATTTATTGACATTAATGAAAATATTCCGAAAAAGGACATGTTAAAGAGATACGTAACACCACATAAAAATGACATATTATACATTAAGGCGAGACATTTTGCTGATGAACATAATCATGATTACACATGATTACCTGGTAATAAGATGCCAATTAATAAAAGAAATGTGTGGTAAAATTACTAGTGACATTACAGAATAATGTTGTGCAATGTGGCATACCCACCTGTGACGTCATGACAATTTGAGTGAATGGTAGAAAGTTTACCTAAAAGAGGCTGATGGGAGGTGGCCTTAATGGAATTACCACATATGAACATGACAACATGTCTCAGTTGATGAATAACTATTCCTCATTATCATCAGTGGTATGACAAAGTGAAAGTGATCTTTGCATGGACACTTTCACTTTCATTTGTTATGAGTTTGTATTCGACTGACCTGTGTGACCTTGTTCTCACAGTGTGGACAGTTACAGTCAGACTGAGGTGCAGGTGGGTTCTGTACATTACCTCATCCTCCCCAGCTTTTTATGCTACAGTTGCCCATCTGTTGGCTTCAAATAATTTAGCACCTTTCCGTGTGATCAATCGCCAGTTAGTTTGTGACTAGACAGCGGATCCGCAGGTGTTTTGGTCCATTTTAGACCTTTCCAAATGTGCATGAATTGATCACACATTTAAAGTGCACCTTTCCACCCATGTCTTCATATTCGGAGCGTTATTAATAATACAGACATGTAGTATGTTCTGGTGTTACTATTATGAAATGGCCGGCAGTGGCAGTTGTCTATAAGTCTAATAACTGTCGTGTTCTTCCTAGTATTGTCTGCAGGGCACGATTGAGATTAGATCTCGGCTTTCGTCATCGGCTATTGTACCTGTCAAGTCGTTTAACCACCAAGCTCATCACTGTCACAGAATTGTGGTTTTTATGCAACATGACCAACTAAAAGTTTGGATGCATGCCCGAAGCATGCCTTCACCTTTTGCTGGAGTGTTCCTCCACTGCCGACAGCCTTGAAGGCTCTGGCTGGCTCTGTGTCATCCAGATCTCCTGCCTGTCAATGCCTGGACATTAACGAGATTTGTAAACTATACACACAGTTAACGTAGTTAATGCACCAGTACATAATCAGTTCGTGGTAAGGTGTTAATTACATGTTAAATTATACGTTTTCAACGTGTCTGTGTTTTTTAATATTAAACCCATTTTGTGGTTCAGGCTGCACCACAACAAGAAGATTAATAAACCCCAATATCTGTTTAATAGTATCATAAATCCTGGCTTATGGTCACCTCAGTAAAACAACCACCTCACTAATAAGGTCACTGCAGGAGAGTCCAAGTTAAAAATAAATTGCAGTAGTATAATAATAAAGGGTAATTATTCAGAAAAAATCATTAAAAAAACCTAACTATTCACTATCAACTATCGCATAGGATATTTGTCCCACTAATGTAGTTACCTGGATATTAAGGTCACTTTTGTGTGGATGACCTTAATTCCAAGATTGCACTGTACAGCAATCAGGCTAGGTAGATGGTTAAGGTTGTCAAGTTTTAGAGCATTATTAATGAACAATACCAATATCATGACTGATAAATAAAATCATGGTAATTTTATTTAATGAGACTATAGCATTAGCTAGCTGGAACCAGAGTCCCTTGGACCAAGATAAGTGACTAGAGTGGAAATGTGTAATGATCATATCATACACTTTACCTTTGTATGAATAATGCTGGACTATCATATGGTGACCTTAATTTAAAGGTAGGTGTATTACCTAGGTGATCATAAACCAAGATTCAACTGTATATTCAGAGTTAAAACTTAGTAGTCAGCAGTCATTTCAATAACATGATTTTCTTAAAAGTATTGTGGGTATTATGCTAAAGGAAAGAACTAACTTTAATAAAACTCGGGGGCTATTTCATGAAGCATACTTAAAGTACTGCAATTACTTAGTGGGTCTTGTTTGCATAAACGCCTACGTTTACCAACTGAAACAATCACGTCATCTACTAAGACAATCATCTTAGCGTTAGGATTGTTCTTAGCGGCTTCATGAATCCAGCCACAGTTCCTTAATAAGAGATACCATTTACAGGTAAAGCATTTGATAAACCACTGGTCACTGGGACGGTGGTTCAATCCCATCTACTGCCATTTTGAAACTTAGGCAATTTCGTTCACTCCACATTTGCCTGTGTCTTTTGGAAGAGACCCTAAAAGCTGGTGGTCCCTTCTATCTGGTGGCTATGCCAGGGGAAGTAAAAGATCCCACACAGGGGGTAAATGTGATGTGTAACCTGTAGTGGACTCATTCATTCTAGAGAAGACATCTCCTGCGTTAGCCCAAGTTTGGGCTGTTTGGAGGAAACCACCTGAGACCATGTCACTAGCCACAGTATGTGGTCAATTAAACCTTCCCATCTGCCAGCACCTCCTGAGGGCAAGTTTAGCTTCCAACCACAGCAAACCACAGCAATCCCCAGCAGTCAACCCACCCACCTACACAGTCACAGCAGTCACCACATGCATGTGTGAGCAGTACAAGAGACAAAACATGTATTATTGATTACTAAATCAGTTATCAGATTTTGCCCCATTTTTCACCACAGCTGGCATTGATAGGAGGAATCAGCACTGATAGAGAGGCTGGCTGCTCAGGCCTGCTCCTGTCTTATCTGAAGGAGTGCTGCAATTAATTCTAGGTAATATCACTGTAAGTCTTGACAGGCCTCCTGTGGAGATTTCCCTGCAGGGCGCAGATAGTGACAGACTACATGGGCTTTGGCAACAACAAGGAGCCTTGCCATAGACTCTTATCTTTGTTAAGTTGTTAATAAGGGAGCCAGCTTAGAGATTTCTGGAAACCCAGGCATGTTGCTCATTGAGTGTGTCTGCTTGGCTGTGTCTATGCATAGACCAGGATTTGTGTTTTTGGGCTGTGGCTCATGGGTTGTGCAATTAGACATCTAGAAAGTGATGTTTCACACATAGCAAATCAAATTGGAAAGTTGTGGTGTTTCTGTATTGTTAAAGGCTATAATGTACTCTGGTGTGTCCTAGTCCTAATATAATTCACTGACTGTTTTGTTTCTGCTGGTTTAAATGAATAATTACTGTATTATATGTTCTTCAAGTGATGGAAGCAGTCTTAACAGTCAAGTGATGGAAGCAGTCTTTGTCGCTTCACGACCGACAGCATGATGATGATGGAATGTCTTCATGGCAAACAATACATTTATGTGACAGTGAAGTTGAGACAATGAAGATGTTATAAAAGAGACAGTTATGACAGTGACAATAGCATACCTGAGGACGTATGACGATGACACAATGAAGATGTCATATGGAGACAGACTGAACAGTGACAATGACACATCTGGTGATATATGGCCATGAGGCAATGAAGGCATCATGAAAGTGACAGACTGAATAGTGAAAATGATGTACTTGGTGTCACATATCTGTGACATAATGAGGATATCACAGAGGTGACATACTAACTGACACATAGCTTTGACACTATGAAGATGTCACCGAGGTGACAGACTATCCAGACATATGGTGACATATGGCCACAACTCAACGAAGACATCACAGTAGTGACAGACAGGTCCATCATGTATATTTTATATCTATATTTTATATTTGTTTGCCGTGTTCTATTTTACTGTATATTTAGGCACTATGTAAGTCAACGCCAGACTACATTCCAATTTATCATGTAACTTTTACACGTTGAATATGGCAATAAAGCTTTATTATTATTATTATTATCACAATTATGTACCTGTTGATCTGACACAATGAAGATGTCATAAAGATGACAGACAGACCAATCAGTGACAGATCTGGTTACACATAAACATGACAACGTAAACGCAGTAGCAGTGACACATGACAGTGACAGTGACATTGACATTGACATACCTGATGACACATGGCCATGACACAATGAAGACGTCATAAAGGTGACATACCGAACAGAAACAGTGACGTACCTGGTGACACATGGCCATGACACAATGAAGACGTCATAAAGGTGACATACCGAACAGAAACAGTGACGTACCTGGTGACACATGGCCATGACGCAATGAAGACGTCATACAGGAGACAAACAGCAAGGACAGTGACACCGTGTTCTTTGGCCAGCATGGCGGCCGCCGCCAACGTCATGCTGACACCAAACATTGTCACAGACCTCGTCTCGCAGGAGTCACTGCACTCTGTCTTCACACTCCTGAAAAAACAAAAAAGTTTCCGTCACATGGGAGCATCTGTTTTCTCCATAGCCTCATCCGAAATATGGAACACTCCCGTGAAATCGTTTGACACTGTGGATCATGCAAACATCTGCTCGCCACAAGGTTTTTTCAAGCAGCACACTGAGAGAGCTCTTTATGGAAAAAAAATTGTTAAATTGAATCTGTTGTTATTATTACATTTTTTAATTACAAAGCTGCCACCTCCATATAACTGGGGACATTATCCCACAACTATATTCCTGTTGACAGTTTCCAATATCCCAGATCACTGTCAAAGAGGGAAGTCAATTTTATAGAGGAAAATTGCACTTCTGAGCGCATGAGAATGGTTCACTGGAAACTCTGAAACATCACCATAAAACCATCCCAAGCCAAAGCTACTTTCTACAAAACCTTGACATATGTTCTCAATTAATTTTTGACCTTAAACCTTCTGCAGACATTTGCTACAATGATGACTTTTATGCATCCGTTTTTTTTAAAACTTGCTTGAATCTATTTTCACACTTCTGAAATGACAACAGATGCCGCAAGGGATATCAGCACTGTCTGCACGAAAATACACAATACTCTGTTATGATACAATTGCCGGTTTGCTGCACTGTGGATTGAGTTTCCTGAGGATTTGGGTGAGAACAGATGAATAAAAAATGTTGCTACCTATTACGGTCCGACCAGACGGTCTGCCTCCCAAGGATTATTTATTTACTATCACAAAGGATGGTAAATGATCCTACCTAGACGTTCCCATAAAAACCACAAGATAATTGGATTTCAGGGCGGGAGGCCTACATTACATGTTCTGCGTGCAGAGCTCGCTGTGCCATTTTATAAAATGTGCATTTTTTAACAATAGAAAGTTGATAAAAAATGAGCACATGTAAACAAGGCTAAATACACACACAATGAGGATGGCGGTGACGATAATTATGACAATGATGCTGCTGTGACAGCTGCTGTTCCTGATGGTGTCAACCACATTAACGACAACGACAATTTTTGATGGCGATGACAACTTAATCGAGAGACCATCAAACTGTCATTTTGGCAAATAAAGTTCGGATGGCAATGTTGACAGCAATGAGCTAATGACAATGATTTTAGTAAGTGATGTTGATGACTATAATGATGACACTACATACTTACTTTACCATCTATTGCCATTCCATAACAATAACAGCAAATCAAATTATTTTAATGTAATAAAATAATTAAAAAAATACTGTTATCCTAGTGGTATTGTTGATCAGACAAAGACGAACAACAATTTACTGTTGTGATTTCCCTACTAACAGACATACACTTGCTAACACTGCAATGGATTATGACCTCAGTTTGCACTAATTCCAGTAGAGTACATCCCAGCACTACATAGATGTCTTAAGATGCATCAAACCAATTTTCACAACCGAGTTAACACCACACTGGACGAACCGAAAACGCAACCGGAAACGTGCCGATTAACCCTGAGACAGACACAGTGTCAGAGCTGCTCGTTCAGCTATCACACACAAGGAAATAAAAACACCGACTCAGCTCGTCAAAGCATCCGGAAAAGGTCGCGCGAGTGCCAGAACAGTGCGGCACATGACAGCAACAGAAATATCAGACCATTATGCCCTAATCACGACAGGGAGATCGAACATGCTGCTGTTCTCTCTATCCCTCTGGTCAAGCGCAAGAATAGGCTTAATTCAGATCTGATTTTGTTTCGTCTTTTGTTTCCTGTCCTTTTTCTGTCTTTACCAAAAGATGATCTAAGGAAATTGGTTAAAATGGTGTAAGAACGTTAGTTATTTTTAATTTTTGTGATATGTTTACCCAGAAGACATAGGAACATAGAAGATGCAACTCGTGAAATACTCTCCTAGGTACAAGTTCAACATAAACAGACATAAAAGTAATACACAGATTTGATATTAAAATTTAATTTAGGACAACTAGTAGGCCAGTGATTTCTTTATCAACCTGCCATCTGGTGTTTGGTTTGAACTGCAATTTGGTAACGTGCAGCTAAATCTAGTTCAAACTTGCTCAAATGTTATTAATTTATTATTAAATATTGTCAAAACTTGCCACATTTAGATCAAACTCTTGTTTAATCTTATTCACTCTTGCTCAATCTCAGACAATCTTGTATCATCTTGTTTAATCTTACTGAACTATATTACTTACGCCTTATTACACTGTTAAATACATGCAAATGCATACCTATTCACACAAATGTACACCATCCTCTCCATTTATCCCCAACCAGACATTCCCATAAAACATCTAATTAATTTTCCCGTCATCAATTTTCCCGGTCCTCATAATGCACTGTCACCACTGATTACCTGGTGCTGGCTTTGACACCAGTCGAGGTGACATATTCATTTGAGACAGAAACACAAGGCACCAATTGGTCACCTGGAACTGGAGCAACAAGTCTGTCTGGTGACAACTCCATCAATGTCTCCCTCTGTCTCCCACCTTCCTCCTCACCCAGCCCACTGACCAGCCTCAGGTGTTAATGGGCCCCAAAGGACCACCCAGAGAAAAGGGCGCAATTCCAGTTCTCAGACATTTGGCATGAAATAAGACAGCATATGTATAATCCATGCGAAACTGTCTGGGTTTTGGGGCGTTCGTCGGTGGATCGATTTCAACCTTTGATCCGACCTTCTACATGTTTTTTAACATAATGGAGATGTTCTGCTCTGTACACTTGAGAAAATTATGTTGTCTGGTTTATTTAAACAGGTTTCTGGTGTTATTGAAAATTGTTTTACTGTGTAGACTACTGATTTTCTGGTTTTGTTTCATTAATAAAATGAATGTTCTTCACAAGATACAAACAGAGAATAAATATTTGTTTATAAAAATATGCAAAACAAAGTGTAAGTTCTATAGATATGGAATGACATTAGAAGAAACTGGGTTGGTGCGATGTGGAAAATACAGACATAGTAAACAAGGTGAAAAATACCGAAACATATTATCAGAAGACGTATAAAAACTGGACAAGTTCATTAGTTGTGGAAAACAAAGGTATAAAAAAGAAACCAACTTCGCCGACTGACAGATGAAAGGCATAAGACGATGCAGTACAAAAAGAAAGATGATCGACTGACCAGACATGTGACATAAGCCTCAAGGAGAAAACACACAGCCTCATTTATCAATCAGAATTGCGGTTTTGCCTACAAAGAAATCCACGTGTCTTTGTCCGAGCCAGTTATCGATAAGCATAAACCGAGCATAATTTATAACCGACCCGATAAATCAAAGACGGTGTTTCGGACGCTATCCCATGATTCATCTGGTTTGTCTTTCACGAGACCAGGGTGATGGAGAGCGTCTCGAGCCGCTGTACGTCTTCATTGCAGGTGACATTTCAGCGCAGTCACAACAATGGATGGTGCTTTCCTTTTCTCGCCACGACTTACTGGCACACTGGGAGTCCAATTGGTCAAGGAAACAATGATGATGAACGTCCACATAAATCTGTACTTTCAGAGCTCCTGCCACTAACAGATAGCTGGGGACCGTTTCAATAATGTTCTTATGAACTGGTAAGCCCAAATTTCCTCGGATGTCCTCTGGGACACATGTCAGTGTTCTTGGTAAAATAGCTCACACTTTTTTAATCTTAAAAAAGCTCCTTAAATTTAACAATTTAAGGAGCTTAATTTTGTAATCTTAAAAAAGCGCCTTAAATTTAAAGATGGATTTACCTTGAGAACTCATTAGAGAAACAGCATGAGAATTGCAAAGAAAGGTAGAGTTTTTCAAGGCTTAAAGAACACAAACAATCTATGACACAATTGCATACGTTTTACTTAATCCAACCACAACATTTGGACACGAATGAAACATTTAGGACAGAAGCAGGAGTGTCCTTGTTTATAAGGAGAAGACATTAACAAATGAAACATTTAGGACAGAAGCAGGAGTGTCCTTGTTTATAAGGAGAAGACATTAACAAATGAAACATTTAGGACAGAAGCAGGAGTGTCCTTGTTTATAAGGAGAAGACATTAACAAATGAAACATTTAGGACAGAAGCAGGAGTGTCCTTGTTTATAAGGAGAAGACATTAACAAATGAAACATTTAGGACAGAAGCAGGAGTGTCCTTGTTTATAAGGAGAAGACATTAACAAATGAAACATTTAGGACAGAAGCAGGAGTGTCCTTGTTTATAAGGAGAAGACATTAACAAATGAAACATTTAGGACAGAAGCAGGAGTGTCCTTGTTTATAAGGAGAAGACATTAACAAATGAAACATTTAGGACAGAAGCAGGAGTGTCCTTGTTTATAAGGAGAAGACATTAACAAATGAAACATTTAGGACAGAAGCAGGAGTGTCCTTGTTTATAAGGAGAAGACATTAACAAATGAAACATTTAGGACAGAAGCAGGAGTGTCCTTGTTTATAAGGAGAAGACATTAACAAATGAAACATTTAGGACAGAAGCAGGAGTGTCCTTGTTTATAAGGATAAGACATTAACAAATGAAACATTTAGGACAGAAGCAGGAGTGTTATTGTTTATAAGGAGAAGACATTAACAAATGAAACATTTAGGACAGAAGCAGGAGTGTCCTTGTTTATAAGGAGAAGACATTAACAAATGAAACATTTAGGACAGAAGCAGGAGTGTCCTTGTTTATAAGGAGAAGACATTAACAAATGAAACATTTAGGACAGAAGCAGGAGTGTCCTTGTTTATAAGGAGAAGACATTAACAAATGACACAAATTAAAAGATCTGCCTTAATGAGGTAACTTGGGAGACAGACCTGTCATGTGAAAAAGATTTAGTTTAATATAAAAATGCTTGGCAAAATATGGCTGTGTGCTGTTTATAAATGGATTTTTTTAATGTGCAAATTTAGATTTTTTGATATTTCTGAGAGTTTCACCAGACAAGCACAACTTCTAATGAATTTTTTTAATACAGTAGACAAAAGCAAATACATTTGGTGCTACATGGACATCAGAAAATGTATAGTGGGTTCTGTTTTATATACTTTTTTTGCACATCTGTAGAATTTTTTTGCACATCTGTAGAACACATAGACTATGACCAGTGGCTGACCAGTGGCTGACCAGTGGCTGACCAGTGGCTGACCAGTGGCTGACCAGTGGCTGACCAGTGGCTGACCAGTGGCTGACCAGTGGCTGACCAGTGGCTGACCAGTGGCTGACCAGTGGCTGACCAGTGGCTGACCAGTGGCTGACCAGTGGCTGACCAGTGGCTGACCAGTGGCTGACCAGTGGCTGACCAGTGACCCTTGGCTTACTGCTACAGGGTATACGAACTTGTCAATGGTGAGACTTCACACAACTCACAGTTCTCCAATCTGGCCAGAGAATGTCGCTGGGGGGCGCCCCTTTTGTTGTTTTGTATAAAAGGTTCATTGTGAAATTGTGCATTTGATAACAGATTAATTTCCAAAGGCAGTGTTTGGTGTTGTCTTGCTGTGATGTGTTGTGTCTGTGTGGTAGACAATGCCAGGCAGCGTGGCTGGGTGGATGGACTGTGTGCAAGGAAGCACTGGCTACCAGCCATCAATGGCAGTTGCTGCTGCCAAGATGAAAAGTGTCTATTGATCTCTTGAGTAAATAAACCCAGACAGGTGTTAATGCATGTGACCAGTGGCAGGGGTAGGCTGGTGGCTGCTCACTCACAGTCAGAGGGTGTAGTGAGGGGGTTATAGAAGGGTGAGGCAGGAGGCATGAGTGGTAGAAGGGATTAGAGGGAAAGGGGGTGAACAGGAACAGGATGGAAGGGAAAGATAAAAATAGAATGAGAGAGAGGGAGGAGAGAGGGAGAGCACAGGGAAAGGCAGGGAGGAAGGCAGAGGAAGGGGAGGTGAGAGGAGGAGCACAGGGAAAGGAAGGGAAGTGAGGAAGGGAGAGTTTTGAAAAACTAAGTGAAGATGTGATTGAGAAAGCAAGAGGGGATGGCAGAGGGAGACTGTCCCAGAACTGGGACAAGATAGACAGTGGGGCAAACAGACACCATGACATAAACACAGGAGGAGCCCTGACACAGTCGCCTCAGCTAATCAGATCTCCAGACTGGTCCCATCTACTCCATCATAATACAACCGCTTTCGTAAATCACTCTGCAGTGTTATATTGCAATCTACTGCCAACTGACATTTGCTGAGCTTATTATTATTGGCCATATTTGCATTTCTATTAGCTCGTTAAGGCCAATAAAAATGCATCACTTGCTCCCTGAGCAGCCTGTGTGGGCTAAGTGCCTGAGAGACTGGTCGGGGACATTGGTCATTAAAAACACTGGAATCAACAAAAACTAGGTCCCGTACATCAAATGAAGCATTTAGTGGCTGTATCACGATCATGTAATAGATTAGGTCTACTGTGATTTGAAGTCTCCATTTGGAGTGGCCACTGTGTGGCCTGCTGCTGATAGTGGCTGCTTGATGACCTGTCTGTCTCCTTAGCCAGAGGATTTAGGTAGCTGGAAAGTTAGGACAATGTCACATATATCTACAGAGAATCGGGTTCAGTTTTCTGTTTACTGGTATGTCTGTATTACATTACCATTAATGAATATGTAGCAATTTTCTGTAACACAAATCATTTTGTTGTGTGTTACATTATTAAAATAGATGATTGACCAACCAATCGATGGTCCAACTGTCTGTTTATCTGTCTGTCCATCTGCTTGACCAAATGACTGACCAGCCAACCAAGTGACAGACTGACCAACTGACCAAGTAAGTATCCATTGATCTGAATGTCTATCTAACCATCTGACCGACCAACTAAGCTGAGTGATTGATTAAAATTTGGCAAATATTATATTTCAATCTTCATGAGCACCACATGTGACAAGTGCTATGATTATAATCAGCCCTGTGTTGCTCCCAGCTACCACCATGAACCAACAATTAATATGTTCACCAGCAAACAACCGGTCAGATTTCCTGGTATCGAATGTACCTTATAAATGTTCAGTGGAAATATCCTGCACGAGATCATGCACGCACTCACACACGCACGACGTGACACGTCTCAACATTACTATCATGGCCGGTGGACACACCCGTTTTGAAAGCTAATTAAAATTAATTTTTAACAACAAACGTCATCGGCGCATCTGAATTCATCACACGGCCCCCCGCGGCACTGTGGAGGTCTGCATTCCTCCGCATACGCACAACGAATGTCCGGCAGGTACTCGTGAATATTTAAACGCCTGTTCACCTGGATGGGTGACATGCAACTGGCTGTCCCTATTACTGTGTAATCAGTGGTCATTACAACAGAGGTTTCTAATCACCACCAGCTGGGTCCGGCTCTCCCTCCCCAGTGACATGTGATTGGGTTTAGCTGTGCAGCACTTCTCAGGCTGTCTTGGCTGTCAGACCATGCTAGGGGCAATGTCTCACATGTAACTGGTCTTATGAAACCATGGGGCGCATGGTATCACAGCTGTAGATTCTGCTGTGATACCATCATACTAGATCCATATGTAACCTATTCTCAGGGATATGCCGATGCCAAGTTGTGGATAAAGAAGTGTTTAGATTATTGATATTGTAATCATTTTTAATAAGCCAAAAACGTCTTTGTCCATCTAAGGATTCTGCTCTTTAGGGAAATTTTAGATCTTTTATTAAATGACTTGGTTGAGTTTCATGAAATAAAATATTTAAAACATTTAGATGTTTTTAAATCTAAATTCTGGGGTGAAACTTATCGCAATAGGAGTCATTGACTTCCTTTTCCTTTCTCTCTCCCATGTCACTGCCTCCCATACCTCCACCCCACCCACCCCTCCCTAATGTTCTCCTTCTCCCTTGCCCCCAAACCAGCCAATTCGATCTTTACATTATACTACACATGCCATAACTGTGAATCATAGCTAATGTTCATAGCTAAAAAAAAGAAAATTCAAATATTTTATATTTCAGTGAAATTTACATTTTATTCTACAACATTTCACTATCTTCATAAGATAGATTACTTCTAGATACAACATTGTATACGAGGATTTCTCACTTCTCTGTGAAATACATAAAAAGGATGAGTTATTTAAAACCACCAGTTTCATTGTCCTTTTCATACTGTTTGTTCATATAATTACATAGAAATTGTAAAGAAATCTCTTTCAACAGTACAGCTTAAGATGACATGAATGCACACTTGTTTGATTCACCGAGGACATTATTTTTCCAGTTAGATTACAGACAACTCTTGCAAAGCTGCCCAAGAGGATACCAAAAAAAAATTAAATACATTGGATGTGACAAGAGTAGACTAGACATAGTCTAAGAACTGCAGTAATGTTTGATGTACCAATACACTTGATTACCTGACTGTTTCACACGTTGATATGAAATAGAGTGCTATATAAAACCGAAAGAATTAATTTACGCTCAGGTTATCTCATACCTGATGAATGTTTCAAGAACACGTCGCACTCTAGAGGGTGAGAGGAGACATAGATACCAAAAGTAAAAGGGCTGGATAATATTATTGAATAGTCCACCCCTGCTGTAAAATGAAGAAGACTGGGTGACAAGATGGAAGCAGACTGACAATGGACATGATACATCTACAGCACTACCTTCCTAGATGAGTGAGTGGGTGGGTGGGTGGGTGGGTGAGTGAGTAGGTGGGTGGGTGGGTGGGTGGATGAGTGGGTGGATGAGTGGGTGGGTGGATGGTGAGTGGGTGGGTGGGTTGGTGGTGAGTGGGTTGATGAGTGGGTGGGTGAGTGGGTGGGTGAGTGGGTGGGTGAGTGGGTGAGTGGGTGGTGAGTGAGTGGGTGTGTGAGTGAGTGGGTGAGTGGGTGGGTGAGTGGGTGGGTGAGTGAATGAGACAATAGGTGACAGAGGTATGGCACTGATGTCCTGTTCCACTGTGTCACTGACTCACCTGACGTAAGCGAGGAAGGCGGCCTGGAAGAGGACACACGCCAGCACATCCGCCCGGCCCACAACACTGGCCACCTGAGGACAGAAACAACAGAGACATCAGGACCACAAACAACACGACACATCAGGATCACAGGGGGAACATATGTACATGTCTACATGTTTGTGTATATGCAAGTGTGTGACTGAGTGTGTGTGTACACGCATGCATCACAGTATGCATGCATCTATTTGCAAGCAAATGTGTGACAGTGGTATATACATAATATGTATATATGAATGTGTGCATGCTTGCAAGCTATGCATGTGTGTGCACTGTGCAGGTATACCTGTATGCATTCAACAACTAACCCACCAACCCACCCTCTTACCCACACATCCCCCATCCACACCACCAACTCACCCATCCACCCCACCAACTCACCCATCCACCCCACCAACTCACCCATCCACCCACCCACTCATCCACCCACCCATCCATCCAGGAGATATATTTATGACACATCTTTCCATGCAGCTTCCAGATTTGTAATTCTCTTCTGATCCTCTTTCATTCACTCAGCTTTCCTAATGCTATATCAGCAGAATTGCTATGACCTTATCATTTCATCTAACAAACTACTACTTCCACGTTTGTCACAACCCATGCACAATGAAAATAACATTGATTTATAATGGCTGATTTTTCATTACAAATGCATGCAATTATAAAAGAGAAGAGAAAATGTCACTGAAGTCCCAACTGATAAGGGCATTCTAATGTTGAAACCAGCACATAATGATTAATCCCATGATATAAGTAGGACTTAAGTATGCCCAAAGGTTTATAAGTGTGTTGCACAATGTGTGCTCCTAGTACGTCATTCTCCTCAATGAATAATAAATATGACCATGGATAATCTTACTAGCCAAGAGAGTAAGTATACTGCAAAAAGTGGAACGGGTCATGGGTAAAAAACACTTGTTGACGCCCATGAGTCTGTCTTTAAATCAGAGCATCAAGTCATCCATTCGCCATTACTTCATCAACACTAAAGTTGCAGGAAATATGCTGATGTTCACCTTAATGTGTTTGATTTACCCAGACGTGTTGGGATTAACCAGACGTGTTGGGATTAAACACATGGACACAGTGACACATGGGCACACTGCTTGCTAATCAGATTAAATCTACAGAGCTATTCCTCTAGGTGATGATTTTTGCCCATACGATGACAAGGCAAGTAATCCTGCAGAGTGCTCTGAAGAGCTAAATAAGGCCAGTAATATATAACCCAAAAACCAATCTTCAAGATAATGACTAACATAAAAACCATTGAAACTTTCATCTCTTCAAACTTATTTTTAGCTTTTCCGGTTTGGTGAAATGCACCTTTCAACAAAAACAATTGTTGGCTGTCGCAGGCAGTCAGATGCATAGCTTTTACTAGATATCTGTCTACCCATCATTTGCACAATTCTCTCTCTCTCTCTCCTTGCTCTCCTTGCTCTCCTTGCTCTCCTCTCGCTCCTCGCTCTCTCTCCTCTCTCTTCTCTCTCCTCTCTCCTCGCTCTCTCTCTCTCCTCTCTCTCTCTCCTCTCTCCTCTCTCTCTCTCTCTCTCTCACCTCTCACCTCTCTCTTCTTCTAGGTACCATTTTCAAAATGTTACACGTAAAAGCTACCTGTGTGACCTTTGTGCAGTATCCTATTATGAAAGCAACAAAAAGTCTGCTCCATACTGCACTAGCAGAGAGAAGTATTAGATATCACTTCAAAAAAAACTTCTGCTCTAGCTGACATTGGAGAGACAAGTTATAAAGCGGCATTAAGTTAATTTAACACAAAGATGAAGTTTAATTAATTCTGAGCAAGGCAAAATGTCGGTTGACTGACAATTTGTTTTTAATATGGCATGTCTTTCTTTTATTGGTTCTTTCCCTTTAGCTATGGAAATTCTAGTTATACAGACTTTTAATTAATTACATTCTGGTGACCCTGAACACTCACTACCCAGTAGTTTAACAAAATGTGTATAATTAAAAAAATGAGTTCACACAGTCACAATTAAAGCACGTTTATAATTGCTATGATATGAGATTACTAATCAGATGATCAAGAAATTGTATCGTTACTATAACAATCGACTCGGTTTCACACTGATGCAATCCCAGCATGTTCTGCAAATGTTTTTGCTTTTTCTGTCGTGCATCTTTTATGAGCAGGTGTGCAAGTCGTTTTTAATCTGATTTAACGTTGGCATTACTTCTCGGCATCCGACAATAAACAGCTGACATTTCGACACAGTCTCTAATTAAACTCTCAGCTATAACCCTCTTCAGCTCATGTCAAAGACGGAAAATGGAGATGAAATAGCTCCGTGCATCTCTTTGACACGTTCTAATTACGACTGTGGCAGCATAATGTGGGCTGTTATTACCTAATAAAGTATCTGTTATCACACTAGTGCAATATCACAGACACCCATGGCAACTGGATATAATAATTAGCGTCTAATACATGAACGTGCCCTAACAGAGCTAAATTGTCTTGATTGAAGAGAATGTCATATCAGACAGCTCGTCAAGACAGAAGAGCCTGTCCTAATACTAGAGCATGCCTTCGGGTAGGAAGACACACGCACAATTAACTTTAAACAGTCCTCTTCAATAAAAAAGTTGTCATGCACAAAACCACTTTACAGTAACAGTATTCAGCTGCAATGTTACAAAATATGATCTTCTAGTAGCCTTGAGAACGTGTCTAAACAAAAATTAACAAATGCTTCAGAAACATGGGACTCACACACACAAATAAAGTTTTACTATGCATAAATCATTTGTCAATTTGCAATATGAAGTTCTGTGGGTGGCAATATTTTAAAATCTTGTACAATGGTTATAAAAGGGAATGGTCTATGGATAAAATGAGACTTTTGTATACATCTAAATAAATAACAATTTGCAAATGAAGTTTGTGTATAAGAAATTAAGTTTAAGTTATAGAACATGGAAGCTAATGTGATATGAATTGTTATTGTCTAAATATGATATATCCATTAGGCTGCCATTGGTCCATGGCCATCAGATTCTAGTGGCATATACGGCAAGGCAGTGCTCGTTAGTTGAAAATTGGTATAATCACGTTTGAATGAAAACAAGAAATACAACATGTAACACTTATTGTGTTCTGAAAGTAAACACTGTTTGGTGCATGTCATTTTAAAAGCATTAATTGTGGTTCTGAATAAATTACATAATACTGTAACTTAACACATTTAAACAAACGTTTTGTCCATGTTTGGGCAACATTTAAAAAAATACCTTCTATCACATTTTGCCCCAAAACCTATCAAAAATATGTCAAAGGTTTCCAGCATTTCTACTAACAACCCAATGCCCCATCACCCTATCCCACACGCCCACATACAGTAAGTAGGTTAATTACGAGAAGGGAAAAGTCATAGTTGTACTTGTATTTAGTAGTGATCAGTCATCATCAGTGGTGGTCTACACAAAGCCCCAACTCTTCCTTGTCTGAAGCACTGGTCACAGTTAATCCAGCCACGAGGCCGCATAAGGTCCACAGTAATTGGCCACACACGCAAACACCCAAAATACTCTGTCCACCACAATTGGCATGGTCGTCACGAAGGCCCAGACAGAGCAGGAGGAAATCTACTTAATTGAGATAATTTACATCTGATTTGTACCTTTGAGACTCCTTTCAATATATATATATATATATTTATATATATATATATATATACATACACACACAAATACATACATACATATACAGTACGGTTACACGCCACGCCACGCCACGCCACGCCACGCCACGCCACGCCACGCCACGCCACGCCACGCCACGCCACGCCACGCCACGCCACGCCACGCCACGCCACGCCACGCCACGCCACGCCACACCCACCACACACACACACACACACACACACACACACACACACACACACACACACACACACACACATACACACACATACAGAGGATGTCTAAAATCAAGTCTTCAGAGCCATCAGCAATAAGGCTTACTTAGGATGGCAGTAGAGGATTTAAACCCAGGTTCTCTCAAGTAAGCCTGCAATACCTTAACTACTGTGCTCCATATACAATTGTACAGGGAAGACATGAAGCATACAGCATATACGGGGAAAAGAGCATACTGTAGGTAGAAGGTGGCAATAGATATAGAGGAACACCAACTAAGACCTGGCACAAGACATTTACAGAAGATCTGGCAGAAATGGAAATCAACTGGAATTATGCTAAAACAATTGCAAATAATTGTTCCAGATGGTGAAAGCTCATCGTCCAATGTCCCTAAAGGAACAGGAGGAACTAAGTCTAACTCTAAGTAGGTATATGTTCCAAGACTGTACGGCTCATTGTGATGGTCCTATCTCAAGTCTTAGGTTGTTTCCTCCAAACAATCCAAACTTGGGCTAGCTAACGCAGGAGTTGTTCTTCTCTAGAATTAGTGAGTCCACTACAGGTTACACATTTACCCCCTGTGTGGGATATTTTACTTCCCTTGGCATAGACACCAGATAGAAGGGACCACCAGCTTTTAGTGTATCTTCCGAAAGACACAGGCAAATGTGGGGTGAACGAAATTGTCTAAGTTTCGAAACGGCGGTAGGTGGGATTGAACCACCATCCCCCCGATTAACAGTCCAGCGCTCTACCGCGTGACCACCTATCAACTAATACATCAACATTTAGAAGCGAACAACAGTAGTAGCACAAAATACAAATGTCTTTATTTTGTTTCTGATATCTGGAAAGTTAACAGAAAGACCAGACAGTGTCTTTTGGCACGCCCCTGCTATGGCACTTGCCTCACAGAACTGCTAAAAAAACATGACACTTGGCAGCAGAATCTGGCAGCACAGCCTATTTGTTTTATTTACACATAACAAAACCCAGCACCATCTGATTTATTAATTGTACACGTCAAAAATATCCCCATTGATCGAACCCTATATTAAGCAACCACGATTCCCCGTAGCTCATCATTGGACTGTCCTTTCAATGGGGAAAATCCTCTCACCAGTGCAAGGAAGTTGTCATCAATAGCTAGCCATCCTGTGTGTGACAGACTTCCTGTGAGGGAGCATTCATTTTCATTTTCTGACGGACAATAATTAGCAGCAAACTGTGGCCATCTCGTGATGCTGAGTGTCAATAATTAATTCCATCACAGCACGTTGTCTATTTGTACGTGCAGACACAAGACGCTGTGTGTAGTTACAAGGATTACCAAGAATAGGGTTTAAATAAACCAACAGAAACAATGGCAAAAAAACTAATTAAGGCACTGATCTGAAACTGTTTAAAAAATATTGTCATTAAAATTTTCCTGACCAGACAAATCTACAATCCCACCCCAGAAAATCTGCAACATTACAGAAAATCTCTTACACTTCCTTTGATTGTGAATTCTACATCTACGTCCCTAGCCCATTCCCAAAGGCAAAAACTCTTTACTGCAACCTTCTACGTTGTGAAAATATACATTTTGTGGAAAATATGTACCAGGCCAAAAAATACACCCACAACGAATCACTATTGATAAGGGTCTGGGTGGTGTGGCTGTCTAATCAAACTACAATGGCTGAACGTCTCAGTCACATATCTGAATACACTTGTTGTAAGTTCTGTTACCTATCACCGTCCTGATAAATGTCTTTGGTTGCTATGGCTAAACAAAAGATGTCTACAGACAAAATGTTTCTAAGACAATAAGTCCTCCAGTTTCATTCAAATGCTGTCAACCAATAAGTCCAGGTGCAGTCTATATAAGTCACTTCAGACACTCCTGTCTTGTAAAGACAGTCACTGAACGGAACCAACTCAATGAGTCACGAGTCCAGGATGAAACAAGATTAATTCAGTTGTTTATGCTGTAGCCCACATATATATAGTGGATGTCTATGCATGCTCACTTCTATTGAAGATCACATGTGCATAGCTCATAGTGGCTTCTTTTAATGTACAGAACTGTATTCCAAGACCTTATCACGAAAACACTGTCTGACAGTGATCAATGAGGGAGACCAACGAAGTGTTATTCACAATGATTGCTAACATGACGTGTTTGGGAAGTATTCAACCATCCATCTATCAGACTGTTTACTCATCAACATCTATTTACACAGCCTACTAAACTGAGACAACATGAAATAAAAAAAAGACCCAAGCACCAAGACAGTGGCAGAACGATTCAAAACAGGGTTTTCTCAATCGAGTGTCCAATGTTCTAGCCAATTTTTGTAACTACACATCCACACACGGCACATGGAAATACAAATGTCATCTATTTGAATCACACAACACCCAGACACCACTTTTGGTCAATACTAGAAAGTATTCAGCTCAATCTCCGTGCTAAATCCTCGTGAGCTAAATCATATTTTTTTTCTGACTGGGCGGATTAACTTTTTTCAACAGAACAAGACATCAGTCATGAAGGATGCTTGTACGAGCAGTGACCCAAACCAACCCAACTGTCCAGCGCATAGCTTCATTCTGGACTTTCACATGCACCGATGGATAATGAGCAATTTTTTCGGCAATGTCTGCGTGCCGAACGTGCCCAGAATACGATAACCGCGCTCTCATCACCGAGTTGCTTTCCGCACCAAACCCAGACGGAACAAACAGGCAAAAACTCAGCTAATTGGACATGAAGAGCTGCGGCAATCGATAGCCTAGAGACTTATCTGCCGATAAATAAATGAAGCTGAGCAATCAGTAGAATCTGTGATGTAGACGTACTAATTAATTTGATCACATCGTGGTATCTGCCTCTTGCATGTCTGTCAGATAAAGTGATGTATTGTCTCCCTGGGCTAGCTGAGTACACTTAAGCAGGGCCCGGGAACCTTGAGGGGGTTGTCAGCACTCCTAAGACATCCGCTTACTTGTCTACTGTACTACTACGATTTCTTTTTACTTGTCTACTCATCTGTAGTAACCCCTGAGACATCTGTTTATTTGTCTACTGTACTACTATTGTACTACAACTCTACTAAAACGATTTCTTTCTATTGTGTAGGTGCTAGTAGTGTTAATATGTTTAAAAATTAAATCGACATATACCTGAGAAGGGCAGGATACACTTAGACTCTCGATAAACCAAATAGCTTCCTTGTCCACCTGCCATCTAGAGTTAATTCTCTGGGTGGAAAACGGTTAAATCTTGTTAAATCTTGTTACTTAACTATGCAACTGTGAGAAGTGCAAAGACACATCATTCATCAAACAAGCACCTAAAAAGGGTTTCATCATGAAATGATTGGATTGTGTAAACCAAAAATTAATAGATATCATGGGCTTATCAACAGTCTAACACATTGTTTCTATAACATTACCTATTCAATATTGTTTTAACCATTTAATAATCATTATTTACTATACTTTATCATGTGGCAAACACAATCTATAGGCCTTTGAGCACCAACCTTAGCTCAAATACCCACAGTGCAGCAAGAAACTGTCCTGCTAAGGTGTGACCAAGCATGTTTTAGATCCCAGTTTACATTTCCTAATCCTATTACTGAGCAAATCCTTCTGGTCTGGCGTTTACTACTCCCTAGATAAAGGATTATATTGATCCTATGAAGTTTGTAGTGGGCCAGTTCACCTGTGATAATAGCAGTCAAAGGGATATCGTAATTTCTGTGAATCATGAAGTAGGGTTGGAATAAACCACAGCGAGCTTACAGAGACACACACTGACACTTCTGCTCTCATAGTATGTGACCTTAGGTTTCAAACCTGTACAGCAAATATAAGTAACTACCAAAGGCGTCCGTCTGTCCGTCCGTCCGTCCGTCCGTCCGTCCGTCCGTCCGTCCGTCCGTCCGTCCGTGGGTGCGTGCGTGAGTGAGTGCGTGCGTGCGTGAGTGAGTGAGTGAGTGAGTGAGTGAGTGAGTGAGTGAGTGAGTGAGTGAGTGAGTGAGTGAGTGAGTGAGTGAGTGAGTGAGTGAGTGAGTATCAGGATACATTAAAAATCAACAATTAAGTAGACCATGGAAACAGTTTACTTCGTCCATCCGTCCAGCCATCAATCCGGCTGTTGTCAATATGCATTACAAATTATCTGTCCTAGCAACGATTAGCAACTTCTCCTCAATCGAGCTGGTTAATGATTTCCCACATTTCACCTATAGGGAAATCTGAATGACACCTCTCCAACTAATCTGCAGTTGCTCATCCAATCAGTAAGTACAGCTCACCAGTGCTCTCCATAGTTCTGATTCCCACATTCCCAGGGGACCCAAGGACAAGTGACAAAACACCTCCTCCACTGTGTCCATTTCCCTGTCTGTGTGTCAGGCCTCTGTCTGGAGCCATGCAGGTAATTGCAGTAATCACGACTGTATGAAAGGCTCTGTTCAGTCATTCATGATATCTGTAATTCACTTTATTTAGAATCAATACACAAATACAGGGTATTGACACTGTTATTTATGGAGATAATAGGCTCGATGTTGTGTAAAATCATCATATTCTAGTTACTGCTTTTTTCATGCCCCTTTCATAATTTTTTTAAAGGTAAAGGTAATTTTACATCACGCGATATCCCATAGTTACTCCTGGTGGGACTGGACAAAGCATTTTACACTTCATTTCCTGGAAGACCTGTTCAGTCTAATACCATGACATTTCTAGGAAATATTAAGCCACACAATAGTTACTACACAATGCTATTTGGACAAATCTATCCACCGCTTCTATGGCAAGGTACTTACTCACAAAACTAAGTGAACTGAATGAAATGTGGTGCTGTGTCAAACATTAGGCAAGATTTTTCACTGTACATTGCTCCAGTTCACTCAGCTGTATAAATGAGTACCTGGCTATAGACACTGGTGGATATTTGTGAATGGATAGTCTTCGTGCATTCATTGCAGCATGCTGGATGCTTCCCAGAGAAGGTGAGAAGGTATTTGACTGAACAAGTCTGCATGGAAGTAATGTATAAAGCGTTTTGAGAAATCCTGAGGATTGGATATTGTGCTATATGAGAACTTACCTTTACCTTTACCTTATTCTGAAACACATCCACATGACCTAGAATCTCCAGTCAAGCAGTGGAGCATTATTTAATGTTGATGTTATGACTGTGATTTTGCGTTGATGGCCTTCCGTCAACAACAGGTGACATGAGGCCCACTTAACTGCACGACTAATCACACATTTTATGATTCACATGTGCTCATGACCTTCTTTTGTGGGGAGAGACCAGGTAAATACACGTAATGGATGCATGTGTCTGATGACCACACTGCTGATGTGTGCAGTACCACAGCATACAGACATCAAAGAACCATGAACAATGCAGTAATAACGTGTCATTTTACAATGCTATATGGTAGTGGGTTATAACCTTTGGTGGTCTATGCAATCCAGGACCATCAGCCAGGATCATGCCAGGACCATGCCAGGACCATGTCAGGATCATGTCAGGACTATGCCAGGACCATGCCATGACTGTGCCAGGTATGTGTCAGGACCATGCCAGGACTATGCCAGGATCATGCCAGGACTATGCCAGGACCATCCCAGGACCATGCCAGGACAGTGCCAAGACCATGCCATATGGAAAAGGGTAACTGGGAGGCAATCAAACCTGACACAGCCTGGAAACACCACCGTTAAATGATGATGGTCTATGCACACAACAGAAATACTACTACCTGGGTAGTCACCAACAATAACACAAATTAGGGGCCAATGATGCTTGTAGAAGGCACTACACATGATGCTGATTCATATATTTGACAAATTGTTTGATTCTAGATAAGTCAACACTTCCTTGTTCCCTGTCTCTCTGGGGTGCAGTTACTGGATGGTACATCTGTCTTGTTGTTCTCCCTGTATCCAAGAAATCAGACAGGAATCTGGCATTGATGCTGTTCCTCCATTTTTAATCTTGTTTATAAATATTCTTATCACAGTTCTATGGCAGGAAGATCAACTATGTCAAACTTCTGGTGTGATTTATTTTGACTATCAGATTGTGTAGGTTACACATCCAGAAACAGATAATTTTTTTTAAATCTCATCCATTTTAACTGTAGTGTAGAATCATGCATTGTATGAAGAGCCTGACTAACAAATACCCAGGACTTGTGTGGATGTTTAAAATGGAAATGCTGCCATAGAAATGCAACAACAAATCTGACATTAGGAGTTAGAAACACATGAATATAAAACAGATCCTATAAATAAAATAAAGACCCATAAATAAATAAAGACCCTGTATAGCAGTGTGTGGTGATACAACATGGCAATTGTCACAACTAATCACATATGAATAATGGTATTTTTACTGCAGCAATCTGGTAAACAGGACAGTAGAGTGGGAAAAGACAAAGGTGAAGTTGTAGTGTAAAGGTGTGGGAAAAGTAGTGAACTTCAGAGAATGAAAAAAATGACAGAAAATCAACCAATAATTTTACCTGGATTACGTAGAGGTAAGATAAGATAGAAGTAACCTACTCCAGAATATAAACTGGAACCAAGAGATATGCATAGTGCAATGAATACTTGTGCCAACCACAAGCCACCATCAACGTTTGCAGATTACACCAGTCATATTATATCAAGTGTCGGATGTGGTCGCTTTGATACATGTGAGTGAATAAATAGTTGAATTGTGGTCTGAGGTGGTTGATTTGTATATGACTAGATACAATGGGCCACAGACACAACATTAGGTCACACACCTCTTGTGGTTGTGGTGACACGGTGGGCGACAGAGAGACAACATTGACATTGCTCTGCATAGTCAAACATTGACAGTTTATTTTCATACTAGTTTATGTTGATGTGCTATTTTTACCTACATATTTAATGCATGTGTGTGTGTGTGTGTGTGTGTGTGTGTGTGTGCGTGCGTGCGTGCGTGCGTGCGTGCGTGCGTGTGTATGTGCATGTGTGTGCATGCGTTTGAGCGTGCATATGTGTGTGTGTTTTTTTGTGCATGTTTCTGTGTGTTTGTATATGTATGTATGCATGTGTGTATGTATGCATGTGTTTGTATGTTTTGTGTTTACCGTCATTGTTTGTATTTATTTCTAATCATGTATTTCTGCATAAATGTTGTTTTGTTAGTAAGGCATGCTTTGCTGTTGTAACAGACAAACTGTTTGTATACCAGGGTAATGTATATATTTATCATAGAAAATATTTTTACCAAACTAGAAGTGAGATGAAACTGATGCACCTGGATGATACAAACTATTGTATTAATGCACTTGAGGTATTAAGTAGTGAAGCATTCACAAGGCGTAATGCATACACAGATACTGACGCCGAAAAATCAGCCATGCATAGCCAACGTTGCGGACAATCTCAAAACAGATTCCTTCAAAAGGAGACCAAAGTTTTACCAAAAATCAGCCATGCATAACCAACGTTGTGGACACTCTCAAAATAGATTCCTTCAAAAGGAGACCAAAGTTTTAGAACCACCAAAGCGGGGCATAAGGACAGTCTTACTCTATCTATAAATTTTGTTCAATGGCATCTTATCATACACATTGGCTGTGAGAAGTATCTATAAATCAACCTAGCAGAGTGTCATTCTATCACACCTTCATTATCCTGCCTTAACACTTGTTTACACCTGGCAGGTATCCCAGGTGTGAATAGGTGTTGCCCCAGGCGCTGAGGTGCTTTAATACTGCACGCGTACGTATATCAAATGTCCATATTTATTCACAGGACAAAATAATTAGGCTGGATGAACTGCGGTTGAACCAGAACTTGGCACAGAAGAATACTTTCAAGTGGTGCTATCAGGACCACATAGTTTCACCTGATGGCAGTGTAAACAGAGGCACAGTGGGCTCATAAACAGTTCTCCTTGGGTACAACAGATCTACATGGAGTATCGTTAAATGTAGACACCCACTGGGATACATAATTATAGAAGCTGTGTTGTTTAATTTGCTGGTGTAAACATGTCTACTGCTAACACTCTCAGAAACCCAACAATACTGGTCACATCGATAAACAAAATACAGTTTGTTTGATTTATGACGTTGCCAATGTGGCCGTGAAATGGAATGGAATGATTAGAATGCTAGGATCACAATGGTTCAGGCATGTGCCCATTCAACAATAGTATTTTGTACTGCCTGGTAGCAATGGCCAATGTGTGTTTCTCATTGTTTCAACCTTTTGTAATTGTTACGAAAACAAACCCATAGCACATCATGCCTAGGTCTACTTGAAACGCTCACATTATCACTCCAGACATCAGAACTATTTACTAAGTTACACCGTAATTGATTGTTGAAACCTTATGAAGCTTCGACTGGGCTGAATAATTCATTGTCTGCGACTCTACGTACAGATTGATACATGGTCTCCTGGTTTGAAGGACATTATCCATCACACAAGATAGTACAATAACAACATTTTATCAGACGGGAGGGATGATGTTGGATACAAACTCCCACTCTTATTTCTACACCTTATGTTACATGACTCTGGTCATGTGACAAACCAATTCAACTGATGATGGATGACTGCATGAAGCAGATAAAACATGAACAAAATATAGAAAGTTTCTTGAGATGTATTGTGAACAGAACCCGCCAGCAACAAGACCTTCCCCTGTAGGCGTGTAGCCAGCGTAGCAGACTCGTTTATTCTGATCACATAAATATAATCCAATCAACATATAAATGAAAATAAACGAACCCAGGGAGTCTCGTTAAGACATTGAGTATGTTGTTGACTCGAAGCCAAACCAGAAAGAAGGAAGGCCAAGTTGTGAACAGATATTGAAATAAGTCAAGAAATGTTACTATTGTTACAACCAAGATGTAAGCGAGAAGCCTAATTTTATATTTGGACTCATACATTTTGGTCTAAAATCTCTATGTTAACCAAATATTTGAAAAGCAATAATCTACTACAAAGATGTAGCTGTCATGTGTAGATGATGTAATCTTTACTAAATATTGAAAAAAAACAGGAAAGAGACTAACAACACTGTTCTAGGATTTCTCTCAATTACATCAGCATAAATAATAAAACGACAATGCTTAACTAGTCAGTACAAAGTTGAATGGCATGAACACTAGCGAAAGATATATTACATTATTCAGCCCTATCCTAATTTAATGGTTTATACTCTGCGAAAAAACGCCTGAATACGCACATGGTTGCGATCTTGACAGACACACGCTACAGTCGGCACGACATTACGTCAATCCTTAAAGCCAAACTACTTTAGTGAACATTACTGTCAATACGACCGGGTGAGCAATTCTCGATCGTTAGATTCAGGTGGGTAGGCAGTGGCTGTTGCGAAGGTCATCCTGTCTTAAGGAGGACAATTACAGGAGAAACTTCCACGGACGCGTATCAATGGACAGCCACTGCAGCGTCACAATGCTCAATTACTGTCAGACCCTCTCGATCACGGGTTGGATGGGACCCACCGAAAATAAACCACCTTCCACAAGCACTTTGTACAGCATGGTTCTAACTTCTATGCACTGTGTAGTTCTCACTCAGCAAGGAAGCATAGCTTTGTCTTGAGACACGTCCATCCTTCCTTCGGATGAATAATGTCAATTTTGGATAGGGAGAAATTTCAGTGGATAGGTAAAAAAGGAGCTAAAAAGGTCTTCAGAAAGTATCTTTATTGACAATTATGCTTTTAATATGGAGTCATATGTTTGCGAGGATTCTGGCATTTACATAGTATTTATATACACATCTGGACTGCATATATATGTGAGGGGACACCCCACCCCATATCTACCGCAAATGTTTGGACTGGCAAAAATGTTATCCTGCATAAAGGCCTGTCTGTGATCTTTTTTGTGTGGAGTGTAGTGGGACAGTTAGTAAAACATCAGATTCTCCATCAAGAGAATCCAGGTTCAAATCCTATGCTGCCATGTTGAACCTTTCGTCCATCTGTTCTGTCGTTCTAGTTTGCTCAGCTCTATGAATGAGTACATGGCTATAGACAGCAGTGGATGCTTGTGAGACTGAACAGGTCTACTGTTCAATCAAACTCTTGTGTGCCAAATAATAGTACAGGCGGTAGGAGGGCCAAATAAATGTGACAAATCGGTCACATTTAATTTACACACAAAAAGATGCATTAAACAGCAACACAATCACAGCGGCGTCAACGAAGATCTGCAGAAATAAATCTCGCCAGCAAAACAGGCGTCCCATTGGCAGTCGACAGCATGCTCCCGATACCTACTACAATATCCTCTGAAGAGCATTTCCATAAAGATATTCATTAGCCAATTTGCACATAACACCGATCCATCACCCCCTGCGGGATGCTAAAACTCCCGTCAGTCACATCGAGTCGTAACGGAATTGCGGAATGCGTAGCCTCGGATTTACACCACAATAAATCTCTCGTTGTGCGAGAGGCGGCATCAATTGCATAACTCGATGACTTCTATTATGCTTTAGTGCATTATCGTTGCAGATTCCGGCGGCTTTCTGCGTTGTGTTTTGCAGCGGTAATGCCATAAAGTTGCTCGTACGCGCTTGTCGGGCACGCCGTCGTTTCCCTCGGCTCAGATGTTCCGATAAATAACGAACGAGAAGCGGGACATTTGGGATCTCATCATCCACTTATTCGTGCTTCACCGAGCACACATCATTACTGCTAGATTTTATTACCCAAATGGGGTTCCTTCATAACAATTTGAGACAAGATGGCCATGTGAGAAGGCAGTTAACAAGGTTACCCGAGTTCTATTCATTAATGATGGTGAACCGTATTACTTGTAACGATGCACTGGGCTTTTTCGGCATTCACTTAGGAAGCTTGAAATTAAACTATCAAATGTGCTCTCACAAGTTCTATAAATAGGATCTAGTTTCATGGAACGATGTGGCACATGTAATGGAACGATGTGGCACATGTAAGTCATTACTGTGTTGCATATTACCAATACAGTTTCTAAATACAAGTTTGAAATGGACATATGAAAAAGTAAGTACGAATGTCTATGTCAATGACTTGTGCTGTATACATGTACTACATCATTCATGAGAGTGAATATTTATAGTTCATGCTATTTTCAGTTGTATTTGTTGAGGTATTCTGAATTATTTACTGTTCTCTCTGTCTCTATGTCGGTCAATGCTCACTCCCTCTCCCTCTCCCTCTCCCTCTCCCTCTCCCTCTCCCTCTCCCTCTCCCTCTCCCTCTCCCTCTCCCTTTTCCTCTCTCTCTCTCTCTCTCTCTTCTTCTCTTCCTCTCTTCCTCTCCCTCTCTCTTTTCCTTCCCCTCCCCCTCTCGCGCTCGCGCTCGCTTTCCTATTCTCTCCGTCCCCATCACCATCCCTGTCCCGTCTCCCTCCCCCTCCCCCTCCCTCCCCCTCCCCCCCTCCCCCTCCCCCTCCCCCCTCCCTCCCTTCATGTGTATAGGATATAACAATGACATGTACTCACAGCCTCTGTGTGTATGGGGTGCACAGCAAAGAGTAGACCGGCAAGCCCAGCCAGTCGCACTTGTTTGAACACAACGAGACCACACACATAGGTGAACATAAGGGTGGCAGCTGCGTGCAGCACCACATTCGTCACATGGTAGCCCACGGGATCGAGACCGCCGAACGCATAGTTGAATCTGAAAATTAATACCGCAAATTAAATTTCTATAAATGCCTCCATGTGTAGAGTTATTGGCCACCTAAATGTACCTCAACTGGCCCTGTGCGGGTGACCCATTAGATCGTGGCAGTTTGCTGATTATACTTTCAAATCTCTGTAGTACATAGACTCTAGGTAAATGAACATTTGTATTCAAGACTCGTGCTGTCTGCATTGTGTGCACTCTTTTCATTAGCACAGATTCTTTGGAACGACTTCAGAAAATCAGCGTTGCACGGACGAAGATGCCAAACTGCATTAAATTCAGTCGCGGGTCATGTTCTGTGTATGGCATTACGACAGCGTGGCGCATTGTTTGTGAGGGAAATGTGCAGATGTGGCATAAAACACGAAGGAGCAAATGTGACTGCTGCGTTTACTTCCTGAAAGGAACTGAATTTTTTGCTGGAGAATCAGCAATGTTTTCTCAAAAAAGGACTTAGCACATAAACCGTGTGCAATTTCCTGTTGAAAGCTTCACTGAAATACTCAGTCAGGAGCTGATTAATAAACAATGTTAGTGGATTAAAGTAATTTAAACAAAAGCTCAGCCATAAAAACGACCCCTTCATCTTGAATGGGGCTTAATTTTCCATTAGAGAAGCAGCAACGTTTTCACTGATTTGTCATCATGACAAACGATGTAATTAGTACTTAAATTACTCTGCATTTGCAAATGGAATCATTTGTTAGATTTGTAGATCAACAAAAAGTCACAATAGTGTGATTAGCCTCATTGTGTTAATCAAATGGTCTTTCCAAGTGTACTATGAGCTTGGGGCAGAAGAGCCTGCTGTGAATGTCTATGATAACATATGAAATCATAGAAAAGTAAGTATTAAATGGGTGTGTAGGGTGCAAATTATCTGAATAGGGATAATTTTATGTCTTACTATTTTAAGCCTAAGCTCATTAATTACAGTCCATTATTAGAGGATTTAATCTTGGCATCCTCATTTCTATAATAATCTAGTTATATTGACATGGAAGGTCCTTGTCTATGTCTATGGCAATGTGGTGTCCGGCAATGTAACCTTTACAATCATTCAAGTGCAATTTACCGTAGCATTCTTATTATAAATGGCCAATATCCCACGAAAGATAAACCTTAAACTTGATGTCAGCCAATGATTCGGATTAAGCATTAATGGATTTCTAGAGTCCTCAGTGAATACAGAATAGTGCAGCGCATCACTGAGTTTCCAGATATTAAGCTATTGTTCTTTCAAGCAGACATTTAAATAGGTTGGAAATGGAAACTGTCCAACTAATGGCTGTAAAAGTGACATTCTAACATAATTGTTTCGTAATTCAATGTTATGCCAGATCACAAAAGTTATGTTTTTTTCTGAAAATGCACTCGTATGAGAGAGTGACAGTTGGTGTAGTAAAGATTCATGTTCTGAAACACAGATAAGATGAAGCCTTAATCAGAAATCAATATATACTGTAAATAATAAATAGACGCTTAGAATAATGCTCAATTTGGCACACATTACAATGCTTGTTTACTGAAGCAAGAACTGATAAAGTCCACAAATAAATAGTACCAGAGTAAGTCATTAGGGAACCTGATTAAAAATGTATGACTAGAAATTCTAGTAGAAAAGCTTGACTCTGCCAGTCTGGTCGGCACAGTACCACGGTGTTGAACTATAAAAATGCTTGTGCATTTGCTGCACAATTTACCTCTTAGATCATAGTAATGTACCTAGTAAAGTGAAGTAATTAAGTTTTCTTTATACTCTTATACAAATTCAAGTTTATTTATAGTAAATGTTGCAAGAAACAAGACAATGACACCATGTTTGTGAAGAGCATTAAAAACAAGACAAGGTGAAGAATTTAAGATGACTACTTGAATCCAGAGAAAATTGTAAATGGATATGTTAAAGTGAGTCGTAGTAAAAATAAAATAGCTACTTTGTAATATAAATTTAAAATAACGCCACTTCCTTTGCACATAAATGCTTTCGGAACCTAACTCAGAGTCATATCAAGCATACAGGTTCATCAATCTAAAAAATAAGCATGTATATGCAAGTGTGTAAGTGGCTAAGCGAAGTTATTACGGTAAATTTAAAAGAAATTTTCAACTGATCTAACACCAAGATTAGATGGGATAGAAAATTCCCTCGGAAGTCAAAATTCAGAACATCCAAACAATAACCCCAGCTGACTGGTTTGCTATTGACTCCCAGAACAAAAAGTAGATGTTGTCACACTGCTATTGCTGCCATTGCAGCTATAAAAGCTACTCCCTACTAATTTATACTCTATCTTTCCAGGGTACAGTACATTGAATAAAACAAAACAGGTTAAATTACTGTATTTAAAGTTTTTTAGGTTGATTTATTTTCTAGCAATTTCTTCCTGATTATCTCTATTTTTAATTGTTTTAATAATTACATTTAAGGCAGTGTTATACGTTTGCATGTTTATTTCTTAGGTACTTAATGTGTCTTTTTACCTTTTTGTGCATATTTAACTTTTTTACATGTTTATTTCTTAGTTAATACATAATTATATGTTTTTGTGCACATGTTTGTAAAGCACCCAAGAGCAATCTTCATTTGATCTTGTGCTATAAGTGTTTTTATTGTTATTATTATGTTACAGCACTTATTAAATTGTTTAAAAAAATTACATATCATTCTCTATCTGGTCTAAAAACGTAAAAGTAATATTTATTCACTAAGATACCTTTAATATGGGGTAGTCTGATAGTTGCATTCATTTGATATAATGAATAGCTAGCTAATCATCTATTAACATACATACAGACAACATTATTAATTGAGTTTACTTGTTAATACCAATAAATAGCATACTTTATAGAAAACTTACCATTATGCAATCTGAGTAACTAGATTTCCATATTGATCATTAATCATTATCAAATTTACTCGCTCTATACCCATTTATCACAATGCCTGCAAGTGTGCTAAATCACTTAGCATTCCAAAATTGGTTGTGCCAAATTGATAGCCAATATTTCACACTTGCGCTCAGGAAAACATGTGCCAAATGATAAATATCATGTTTGAATGATGAGTAAATTATAATGGAACAACATTTATTATCATGACTTTGAGATCATATATACAAAAGTAAAATCCTCAGGTTGGCTTCTATGTCTCAAGAATTATCCTTAACAACAAAGGTGGTTTAAAAAATAATTAATAAGTTGTCCAACGGACAATGATATTTAATAAAGTGAGTGACAGCTGAGTTGTGGCGTATAATCTTATTTACAAATGACAACCGAGTCAGTGAGAATGATGGCTAACAGTGTGCAGTGTATTTAGATGTGTATTTGAGTAAAGTTAGTTGTACATTCCCATTGATAAATCTTGGTAGTTAGCAAATCACAATCAGGGCCGATGCATTTCCCTAATCAGATTAATTAATTAAGATAACCGGCCTGAAAGTTATTTATCACAAACAATTTTATTGAACTGGAGATGCAGTGCGGTAAACTGACACTCCCTTTGAAGCGCCTGAACCAAACAGGATTAACCTACAAATAACATTCACACGTACACTGGAATACTGTTAGATAAAGAGTAATGCATTATCGACTCCATGTTGTAGTACACAAGTTGCAGCTGTATCAGTGGTTACCATGACTATGGGCCATGGCAAATAGAAGCAAGCGGTATGCATTTACTGTGTTAATTAAACATCTTCTGAGCTATTTGTTTTACCTATCCTTGGCTAGTGGGTTATTGTGTTACATGTAATCAAGACGTTTTCGAACAACTGTGCATAGCAGAGTAGGGATTGCTTAATTTGTAGAAACTTTGACAACAAAGATCCCACTTTGCAACTAAATATCAATTAATAAAATGGACACATTAAAAACTTGAATGAAATTATTGCAAATACCCCTACTCTGAGTGTGATGTTTCTGCAAGGTTTGTGGTTAGCCTGGTTAGTTTGGTAAGTTTGTGAAAAAGTTAGAAAGTTCCTCATTTTGCTAATTAACCACTGATAGATGTCTGAAAGTTGGGCAATTGCATACTTTTTAATATTTGTATACATATTGGTAAGTAAATTTCTTCATTGTTTACTTTCAACAGATCATAAGGTTGTTGCTTCTGGTTGTAAATGTAATCTTATTAGATCTTGCAAAATCGTGTTAAATACTGCTAAATAGTGTTTGATATTGTTGTATCTTGATAGTCTTGTTATTGTGTGATACTGTTTGCATTGTTGCATCTGGTTAGACATTGTTTAATTGAGTTCAAGTCAAGTTGCTGGCAATGAAGACTTTCTTAGTTTCTAATCAACAGACAACACAAGTTGCATGCAGAAAGAGCTCTAGAGCTAAGTCTTGCAATGTTGATATTGATAATGTCCTCGCTTGACCGAGAGAACTATATGAAGGGGCCAAAGGTTACTAGGTGATGATAACGCTGGTCACTATCGTATTCATGTGTGGTCAGTAAGCGTAAAGCACTACAGGTAATGGTTATCCGCAAACTCAGGCACACGCGACCAGGTAAACAAACTCCGCTACACGCGCCAGTGACACTGACAGCTAGTAAATAACTCACCTGAACGAGAGAACACACAGGGGTCTGTATGACTTGTGGCTGGCGTTCGATGCCATCGGCCTACCCCAAAAGTCATCTCTGAACACCCCACTGAGTGGCGACTCGGGTCGCACATCGGGATTGTTTTTAACGGCAAAAATATCGTCGTGGACGAACTCGCCGGGCAGCGAGTTGAGGTAGCACAACAACGCCGCCACCACTCCGGCGACGTAGTACACTGCATCCGGGTATCCCTTGCGGACGCTGATGTACTGTTCCCGGAACAGATAGTTGTTGTTTTTGCACGGGATGCCACTTCGAAACTGCTTCGCAAACGCCAGTCGCGTGGAACAGCGACTGCTACAGCGTTGCGCCATTTCGCGCGCGCGTGGCGTAGCGTCGTCGCGTCGTGCTGCAGCAGACGACAGCGGCGTTGCTCCTGTAAGAAGTACCGGCGCGAAACGACATCGCCAGTGGCCGCCTGTTTACTTCGGCCCTTGTCACGCCCACTGCACCGCGGGCGCACTGCGCGCGCGTGGCCGCACGCAAGTACCCGCTCCGTATCGCATTCTTACATTCGTGTGTCGTACCGAGCCGTAGGTAGTGGCCGACTATGCTCTGTCACTCATCAATCAGCTAATCACGGGACTCAGCGATAGGCGGATCGGCCTCTGGGCTGGACTTGAAAGCGGCGATTGAGCGGCGTCGGGTGGCGTTCGCCTCGCGAGCGCATTTCGATCAACGTCGGACGCTCGTAGGACGCGGACCCGCACACAGAAACAGCACGCAGGACCAGCACGCAGCTGGCAGCTTCCGATATCTGGATGGTTTCCGAGAAAACTTGGTGATGAAATTCCACAAATATAATTATTCTTGCAGGCTGGTTCTGAAAGAAAACGGGTCGTTGTTCTCTCGACTCAACTGATGTTTTAATGAATTTTACTTTACATTGACTTGTATGCAATAATGTGCGCCATTGTCATTGACACTGTCACTGTGGTACTGACTACACTTGCCCCAATTTCACCCCCAGCTCAATAACCAGATAATACATCTTAGTCTGTACCTAGAGTCATAGACCCTACCATTAATTTCTCAATGACCTAGACCAACATCCCATTTCGGACATTACAATCGGGATCCAGTTTTTCCTAGTTGGAGGATAATTCCCTACTATTGTCGGCAAAAGTTGGGTGCTGATATTTGCCTAACGCTCTCCCATCCGTTTGGGTCTAGCCAAGCGCCGTCACCCGCCCCCGAGTTGTGTGTGACTGATCGTTCCGCTATCGGGGCCAATTGCAATCTAGCTCCTTCGCCAACGATTAAGACAAAACTCTCCCCACTCCGTGTCAAACACTTTCCCTAAAGTGTTAATGTTTCAAGGTCAAGGCGAATATTCCTCGTCTGTCTGATCCAGGGACCATACATTTCCAGGTAGACCTGTCTATCCATGGCCCTGTGCAAGCTATACGTGTTCCAACGCGAGAAATCACCGGTACCAACAAACACGGACAAACAAAATTATACTTTCTAATGCCTAGGCGCTCTGCCAAGACTACACCAACATTAGAAAGCTGCAGTGCGTGGCATAGTCTCGATTGCAACCCGGAACGCAATTGCGAAAATTACTATGTAGGTTGTTAATTGCCATAATTAAATCCATATTTGAATTACATATTAACGACTGTTACGTATACGGCCTAGGTTCGTTAGAGCTATTTCCCGTTATACCTACTTCCCGTTACAGCTACAGGTTTCCCCGTTATAGCTACGGTCTAGCTACTTGTTAACGTATACCTAGCTGTGTGCTGCAAAAAAATACCAAACATGTTCCACAGCTTGCAGCAACAACTGCCACCACTGGCAATGGGACCCGCGCGTTCGTCGCATAAAAACACAAGCCGGGACGTCTTTCGCAGCGATAAACGTCTTTCAAGACGGGTACAATTTCGAAGTCAATGGCACTCCTGTGAAAAAGCATCGCCGACGCCGAGTGATTATACGACAACTTCCGTCAAACGTCAGAGGCAGACGTAAACGGAGTTTGCAAAGAAGCAGCAAATGTCATCGATAGCAGCGGTGTTGGCGAATCGATCGCAGGAGACGGTCTACACGCGGGCTGCCCGGCATGCCAACAACCACCTGCGTGGTGTCTCCGATAAGCGCATTGCCATCGCCGCATATCATTTTCCGGCGATGTTGAAAGTGAAGAAATGTGCCGCTCTGCTCTGTACGTGAATACTGAAGACTCGACTGTTTGCTTTCGAAACCCAACGCTGTTTCGTTTCGTGCAAATTGCACGGCAGTGTTTTGCCTTTGCAATTTACGCAAAGTTTTTTTTCTATACTTCAGCCATGTCTCGCTTTGTTCGGATAAACGAAACGTCCGGATTAGCGAGACATCTTATTATGCATGGTTTCAAGATGGTTCCCACATAAAACGTGCGGATCGCGAAACGACCGGATTATTGAAGACCGGATAAACGAGACATGACTGTGCTTCTATTGTTATTGCAGGGTTCACTTTTGGGTAGTGTCAGATGGAGTTTAGAGCGAGAATGATATCCCAACTCAGCTCCACGGTAATGTTTTACGCTTCTAAGTGTGGGATCCTATACTTTCTTCACTGGCACAGAACCAGATCAAAATGAACAACGGGTCGAGATAGTCTCTTCGGAAAGACACATATATCCTGGGGTCATTCTCCCGCGCCAGAGGTCGCTGCTGCTGATTACGTCAGTCACTAAATCCAGTCATCAGGCTGGCGAGGATGCCGAGCGTGAAAGATGTTGCCCATGTTTCGACCAGTTTAGACAAGGCTGTGCATTGCTACCGACCGACCGGCTCAGCGGTTCGAATCCCGGTTATTCTGTCGTCTTTCCGTCTGAAAAGTTCGACCCTTTTCCCCCAGACTGGCCGATATATTGGTGTAGAATTTCTGTGACTGTTTTTTGGGGGGCGGTCTCGTGTTTCACTTCCATTTTTTCCATTTAGGTTTTACATTGGTGTGTCTGTTAACATTGCTAACTCTTTCTTGGTTTCGTCCGTTAGACAAATGTTTGGGTGAGATTGCACGATTTCGGGTGATAATGTAAAACAAAACGGCGTGATCTCGTGCCTGATCAACAAGTATCAGAATTAACAGAGTAATTTAAGCCGATCGTCCCTGTGAACGAGATGGATGGTGCATTTCAGCTGTCAGCTGGATCTCAGTGTGTCGCCGTGTTTCTTCTTGGTTTTGTAAGATGCTCTCATCTGACAGCTCAGAGAAGAGAATATAGCTCGTGTCTGTCTTATAGTCTTTATCATATAAGAAATGGCAAATGACTTTGGCATCATCTTGGTCGTCGGTTGACAAGTTCTTATAGTAGTCCCCGTGAAAGAAGATTTCGCTCGCGACCGCACCACACAGCTAGTGGCGTGTGTTACTTTACCCGGGGTCTTGGAAACCATGATTAACTACATAAACGATGCAATGGCCATGACCGTCCTTGTCTCACACTGATGATCTCGTCGGGGAGTGGTGATATTGTTGTGTCTTTGTAGTCATGTTATTGTGTGATATTGTTTGCATTGTTGCTTTTGGTTAGACATTGTTTATTTAAGTTCAAATCAAGTTTCTGGCAATAAAGAATTTCTAATCAACAGACAACACAAGATGCTTGCAGGGAGAACTCTATTGCTAAGTCTTGCAATGTTGATATTCATAATGTCCTCGCTTGACCAAGAGAACTATACGAAGGGGCCAACGGTTACTAGGTGATGATAACGCCGGTCACTATCGTATTCATATGTGGTCAGTGAGCGTAAAGCACTTCAGGTAATGTTTATCCGCAAACGCTGGCACACGCGACCAGGTAAACAAACTCCGCTACACGAACCAGTGACACTGACAGCGAACGAGTGACAGCTAGTAAATAAGTTCTTCACGCAATTGTCTGCATAGCTGATGTTCCACATCAGCTATGCAGACAACTGCGTGAAGAACTTCGGAATGTTCTCTTTCATAATACAGCCTGACCTGAGTACAGTACCTTTTGATCCAGCTGAGGTGCCCACGAGGAAACGTTACTGTCGTGCGCAACCACACTCACTCAAGATCAAAAGAAACCGTGTGTGTGCGTGTGCGCACACGCGCGCGTGTCTGTGCGTGCGTGCGTGCGGTGTGTGCCTGCGTTTGTGCGTGCGTGCATGAGTTGCGTGCGTGTGTGTGTATTTTATTATGTGTGTGTATGTGTGTCTGTCTGTGCGTGCATGCGTGCGTGTGTGTGTGTTTTTGTGCGTGCGTTCGTTCGTTCGTGCGCGCGCATGTGTGCGTGCGTGCGTGCGTGCGTGCGTGCGTGCGTGTATATGGAGGGTAATTTCATAGTCATTCATTCGTTCAGCCATCCATTTATGTCAAGGAAATTGAAGAAATACAGAACGAACGACACCGACCAAACTATTATCCGAACGAGAGCCAACTATTGGCGCCATGCAGCCCATACCACGTCGGTACTCTCAAACCACGTATCAATCACATTCATAAGATGTTACATCATTGTATAATAGGATTGTTACGTCCAGACAGATATCAGTCATTTAAAATGTTTAGCATTTGGCGTGTCGTTTGGCCATGCAGTCGGGCTCAACATTTCAGTTTTGCGAGAAAAAATTGTCGTGGACCTCGGAACACCTGGTAAAAACAAGGAACGGCTCCGAGAGATGATGACACTTCTGTGTACAGTGCGAGTGATGTCCTTATATACGCTCGTGACAAGTCACGCGACTTTGCAATTTGCGTCGGCTAGTCTCCAGTATTGATGTCACCGCTGTGCATAATGTCGCCCGTATATACTGTAGGATTACATAGGTACAAAATAACGTAGGTGACAACTGCTGATCTGTTACGTCATTTGGTAAGCTAATAATAATGCAGCAGAGGTTTCGGATGAACAACAACGAAATCAACCAATTTAAAAGCAACGCCTGAGTTTAATTGTAGACTTATGCTCTATAGCATGTCTGTGAGGTGTGGAGACGGTAGTACTGACTACGAGGTTACGACGAGAGAACACGCGAGTTTGCGAGAACAATTAGTGGATCCGCTAAAAGCGATGTAGAAGGAGGAGGAACGCATGGCGGAATGGAATTGGAACCTAGTTAACGAAATAACAGGGTGGCAACGTTATTTTTCTACGTGATGACCACGTGGAATCTGTAAGACGAAGAGCTTGGAACGTGGTACGCACGTGCCAATAACGTGTCTACAACGTTGCCACCAAGTTACGAACCAAAATTCACCTCCCATTACCGTGATCTGGATCTCGTGTGTTTATTGCCACGTTGCTACTATGTTACGGAGCAATATAACCCAAATACATAATCTAATCAATGTGGTATCAACGTTGTGTGTTTGGTGGGAATGCAGTTCAACTTTTAAAAAATATTTGCAGGAGCTTTGCCTTTCGGTCTATCTCTTCACGTAAACCATGGCTTTTTTTGATTGGCTTTATTTTGCAAACGAGATTAGGTTCTGGCTTAGATTTACGATTAAGATTTGTTTGAAGGTTAGGGTCAGGTTGTAGATACCTATGTAAATAATGACATTAGGTTTACATGCATTTGTACGTGGAGTATATATGCCCTACATTTCATAATATTGATCAGGTGACAACGTGATATTGCCGATTTGTGAGCCGTATCAATATATCTATATATCTATATATGAGTATCCGTAAATTGTTGTATAGCGAGCACGTCATTTCACATCTCCAGAATGGTCAGACGTGATTTCGTTACCGTCAACAATCAAAATACGTAATGTAACAAACGACAATCACAAAAAAACGCGTGACGTCAATTTTTTTTATCCCTAAACCGATAGGACAGCTACATTTCTATGCTGCTTGACAATAGCTCAATTTCTAGGATATTGCTACAGCCGCCTGTCGGATAGCGTAAGAACTTGACCATCGGGGGCGCGTTCTTGGACATGGCAGCTCCAACGCCGAGGGACCTGGCTTCAGCCGCCGCTGCGGGCAATCTGGCGGTAGGATAACTTGATAAGCGGCGATTGTTTTTGATTTACACGGCGCTATTATGTACTCGGGGTAACGGGGGAGTAGAGCTCTTAATTTGTTATGTTCGCGGTGTTGCGTGCGAGAGCTGCGCTCACGAATTACATCACGACACAAACACCGACGGAAGGCCGCTCGGTCGACCGCCCGCATCAGTGCTTCCTGTACGCGTGCCGTACCTCGACTGCCTGGCAAGCGCCCGGGCCTCGAGCGTCGATGAGGTGTTGTGTTGCTGTAACGCAACTTTCGCTTGTCAGATGGGCCAAGTGACATAATGACATGCCAAGAGTGGGGGACTCTAGGCCCTACCTGTGTGTCATCTGATATGATCTGTTAATTCCTTATGGCGCTTATTACCATAATTTTGTGACATCTTAATATGTCATGTTTTAATAAAAATATCCATTAATTCGTTAATTCGTTAATTCATTAATTCCGTCCGTCCGTCCGTCCGTCCGTCCGTCCGTCCGTCCGTCCGTCCGTCCGTCCGTCCGTCCGTCCGTCCGTCCGTCCGTCCGTCCGTCCGTCCGTCCGTCCGTCCGTCCGTCCGTCCGTCCGTCCGTCCGTCCGTCCGTCCGTCCGTCCGTCCGTCCGTCCGTCCGTCCGTCCGTCCGTCCGTCCGTCCGTCCGTCCGTCCGTCCGTCCGTCCGTCCGTCCGTCCGTCCGTCCGTCCGTCCGTCCGTCCGTCCGTCCGTCCGTCCGTCCGTCCGTCCGTCCGTCCGTCCGTCCGTCCGTCCGTCCGTCCGTCCGTCCGTCCGTCCGTCCGTCCGTCCGTTCGTCCGTCCTCTAGTACTTGCGAATAAGAATGAAGATATGAGATTTATGAATAAAATAATGTTAGGGTTCAGTTGTTCAGTTTTTTTTTTAAATCGCCTGTGGTTAATTCTAGGCCGTGGAGAAACTGCTGGCAAGTGGAGCCAATGCCAACAGCTGCTCCAAGGACGGCATGACGTCACTGGGGTTAGCCGCCTTCTGGGGCTATACCGACATCGCCCAAGTTCTTCTCAAACATGGGTATGTCGGGCCAGAACCTCACACATGAAGAGTACGAAGTTACCATTAAATACACGTATATCGATCGAGACTGACAACTTCATAGTCATTTAAAAATACCTGTCTGACTTTACATAGCTTGAAGTCTGCGGTTCAATGGGTCTTACTTTAGTCTCGATTAAGGCTCTCGCTTGGCTGCGTAACTACGCCAGGAAGACAGTCTAGTCACTTATTGTCGGCTTTTGAAAGGTATCCGTGTGAGCGGTTATATAGTGCTGCCACCTCACGGAGCCTATGTAATCGAAGCTAGTCTTCTACGGCTGATCGCTATAATAATACACTTTACTGCATGGTGTCTTAATTTCTGGTTGTTATACGTGAATAATCTTCTTACTGGTTGTGTGAAATACACTATCAAATGTTGATAGCAAAGTCAACATTAGAAAGATTTAGTAATTAAAAATATTTACTGGTTGCATAGTAGAATTAATAATTGTTTGTTATTTTGTTTTATTTAGTTAATAATTGTTATAGTGCGAGTCGATCAGTAACTAAGAAATAACACATTTATAAATAAGTTAATCAGAATAGTGTGAACATGTGTTATAGGCTGCTTTAACTGAAATACAGGTGTACTTCGTGTATCCCAGGAATGTTTGGGAGCATGGAGACTGGAAGGAGAATTATTCTGTTTGCAGTGCTGACATCAATAAAACAAATAAGGGCACGATGTGGACCCCCCTCCACTGTGCCTGCTTCCAGTGTCAGGGACCAGTGATACACAAACTAATGGCCTTCAACCCTGACTTACAACTCAAAGATATGCGTGGAAGGTAGCATGCTCATTTCACTTGATATTAAATAACGATTGCCTATTTCTAATATTCAATACCATACTCAAACAGACAAAAATATTTTAATCCTGTTTGTTTTCCCTTAAACAAAAACCAGTGACAGGAGAAATGCCGTCTTAGAGTCATGTGTACTGTTATATTTATCGATATTCTCAGCCGTCCTCATCCAAAAATTGTAACTGACATTGTCATTGTCGTCGAGTTATAAATAAAAAATAGAATTTATTTAAAAAATCACAAATAGATTATAGAGGTCAATGATATTCTCATTTGCAGAACTGCTGCTGATTTTGCATCTGCTTCAGACGCTATTTGGCCTTTCTTTGCCGGTAGGTGGCAGAAATACATTCACCGTGTAAACGTATAAGATATAATAGCCTATATTTAACAAGTTATTATTTTATATTATCATTATGGGTAAATGCAAACGGTGAACTTACGGTTTTGGTGGTGTATGTGGCGCCACCTTGAGGTATGCTTGGATAGTTGGACCAATCCGCCAGGTGGCGGCACTATACATATACCGTATCTGCTGAAATAAGCGTGCCGTGCCTTTTGTAATACACTACTTGAAAATAAATCACACCATCGCACACTGTACTTGGACTGTATGACTGTAGGACTGAGTATAAATAAATTTTGTGTTTTCTCAGTACTCTACAATAAAGAAAATAAAGACACCCAACTGCACATTGAGACTTCCAATTGCACCCCAATGACATTGAGGATTTCAACAGAACACCAGCAGTATCAGCAGGTCAAGATCTTACCTCCAGTTGAGCTTTCATTTGCGTGGTTCCATTGCATTCCACATTGATGCAATGTCACAGAAACTTTGATAAAAGTTGATAGACGCCATTGTGTCACAGACACTCATCTAAATGATGTCAGTGTTGTAGTTTTATGGTACAGATGCAACAGCAGTTATTCCCCTGCTTATAACTGAACAGTATGAATTGATGAGGTAGTGAAATTTCCTTGAAAGTAACATCACACGAATGACTTGTACTTACAGCTGCTGGTTGCACGAGAACACCAAGATCTCGGCTTATAGGAATGGATATTTTATACAAGGTTTGTTTATTCTTTCACTGCCATTTGGCTTATAGATGTTCTCTCAGAATACAACAATATGCTCCTGTAAGGCAAACCAGAAAGCATTTTCAGGAACATGGTATTTCTGATAACTCGAAATTCATCACGTATTTGACAGTCTTCCATGCATGAAATAAATGTATAAAAGACCAGATTTATTTGTATCATTGTGTACACTTAAGGAATTATCTACCATATGAGGCACTTAAATGATGCTTACACATGGGTTTAATCCATTTGTAGGATTACTTATTACTATTGTGTTGTTTCCATAAACCCAGGACATAATATGTAGGTCTGCTTTCTCATTTGGTTCTCCCTTATTCTACCTGCTAGTTAGAGTTTATCTAAAATAATACTTGCAAAAACACCATGATATGATACCACTTTAAAGAGTAATTCTAAATGGGATAAATATCTATCTTGAATAATAATTCTAGATGGGATTAAACAATGCATATAATATTAGAAAATCAAGTTAACAGCATAACATTAATTACCTGTCATTTTCTGTAGATGCCATATGAAACCCCAAGTGTTACCAGACCAGCACATGCTTATTTCCAACGATGCAGTTCTGTCTATGGCATGCAGACACCTGCAGATGCCAGGGACCCTGCACTGGTAAACAGTTTTATCCGCGAGGAAACTCGCATAAATATAATTTACTCCAAACAATGTGTTGTTATTTGTTTCATAGTTAACATTGCAAATATAAGTTTAGATGACATGAATTAGGTGAATAATTATTAATTATGGCACACTGTTGTAGTTCTACTAAAGACTTATACTATTATGATTTTTTTAAACTTCTTCATTACAGTAAAATGAATATATATACATACGTATATATTATAATTAAGAAGGGTTTAACAAAATTAATAGTATAAAGGTCTTCAAAATCAATGGAATAGCATATGCATCACATTGTTGAAAGTGTAGATTAAATGTTTTCTGTAATTTGTGGCAGGAGTTTGCAGCTTTGACCGGAGATGTACTGGCAAATACCAAAGAGGATGTCATCGACCCAAATAACAAGTCACTGTCACTGCTAGCCTGGTCTCAGTAACGTCAGTTCAACACCATCTAATCAGTGTCACCAATGTTGTTAAAGAATATCCAGAATTCTCCATGTAAATAATCCGATTGCTATTATTTGGGTAGACAGATTGAAATTTCTAACTAATAATTTTTCAACATAGATGAATTGCAGTGTCATGGTTTTAAAGTGTTAAACTTGATATTATTGTAGGATAGTTTACACCTTTATGATAATGTTCCCATTTTAAATTGTTTACATGGGCTAAAACGTACAGCTGACCATATCGATACAATTATGTTATTTGATGTAGCAATTTGGTCAGATATCACTCAAATTGTAGCCATTTTTATATCAACTTTATGGAATCCCATTTATCTAGAATTCTTGTTAACCTATTTTATTTTGGAAACATGAAACATTTCAGTAATAAAACAACTTCAGAATGTAGTCTGTAAAAATGTACACTTACTATGGAACATTTTTATGGAAACTTGCAAGTTTCAATGCACCTTCTGCGGATCTTTACCATGCATTGATATCATCAAGATCAACAGATGTCAGTTTGAAAAAAGCCTCAAAGTAAGGATTAATTCATACAGTCTGTCCAAATCATGGAGCCATGAATAATAGTTTCCATAACTTCAGAATATGTGGTAGAAAATGTAGGCTACCAGATGTGACAGGCAATTACATGTTCAAAAATGTTGGATATACAAATGTACATGTGTTGTTTACCTCACATCAGTATTAACTTTAGAGTGTTTTTTTTTATATAAAAGATAGTCAGATTGCATAAATACAGTTTTATTTTCATTATCACTTCCTTTCAACTCCAGTCTACTGATTCTGGTCAATTCCAAGTCATTTGGATATTGTTCTGGTGATCATTTGATTTACACGTTAAGATGAAAATTATATCAAGATGGTTGAAACTGCGTCGTATTTTTGATGTGTGCATGCCGGCAAGTTAGGTAGAACGACATGGCAATAATATGCAATATTACAAGATGCAGACATGGGTACTACAAAGTGATATTATTCAGGTCTACAGACACAACGATTGTTTGTTTGTTCAACCTATTAAATGTGTAACAATGTTACATGCAGATTGATTGTGTGTATCTTCTATAAAGAATTATGAAAGAAGCAGTGTTGTTGTGAATCATCGTTCATATGGTGGTCGGTTACCAAAGTGACTACATATTTAGACACCTAAACATTTTATTCTCGGCTGTCCTAAAAATGTAAATGCCAAAATAATTAGTTCAGTTGTGTGAAAACCTATTCAGACATGTAACAACGGTAGGTATCTGAAAAAATACAGTGCATAAAATCATTGTTCTTGTACATTTTGGGATGTCTAAAAAACCGCAATATCTGAAAGTATACAATTACTACACATACAGGGCACAGCACTGCTGACTTTCCCATTGGCAACCATGCTTGCCATATATTATGAGGAAATTGTATCTGAGAAAATTCTGAAATTTTACACAGTCGCTGCTGATATGCTAATCAAATTTCGTGAAAGTTATATACGTCAGGCTCTTATAAAATGCAAGCATGTGTGCTGCCCGTCAATATTTAGCAATCTAAGCACATTTTCTTTTCTTCAGCATCCGCAGGGTTACATCAACAAAAGTGGCTTCACTACGCTTGTGTGTGTGTGTGTGTGTGTGTGCTTGCGTGCGTGTGTGCGTGTGTGCGTGCGTGCGTGTGCCTGCTATATTGCATTCATTTCACATAAAATAATATTTCCAAATTTCAATGATCATTAATTTTCATGTCCATTCTCGGTGAACACTGCTTTATTGCATTTAGCAAATAGTTAACGCAGTATATATATATATATATTATATATATATATTATATATATATTATATATATATATATACACTCTGGTTACATTGACCATCCTGTGACCCATGTCATGGCCCATGACAACACTTCCAGTTATCAGAAGTTAACTCATCATGACATATGATTAAGTGCCAATAAGACCTCACATTATGTGCATACAAATATATAATTTCACCAGTTTGCATTATGATAGCAATTGACTTCGCTGGTCACTATTGCATCAGCCGCAGGAACAACGCAAATATCCCCCTGTCCCAATTTGAAGACGGATGCACGACTGGTGAGAATTACTACAATATATAACGACCCATTCGCATCCTAAACAGGCATTGGTGGGCGGTGATGTCGTTTTTATGTGACAGCGTCTAAAAGGTATATTACGGTAGGCCATAAACCCGAACCCATTTTATGAGACCATTGGTGTACATAAATGCGTTCCAGTCAAGGATTAAGCCACAACAAATGTGGCACGAAGTATTGAACTATAAGCGCACCTTTTTGACTGAAAATACAGTTTTTTTATACCTACTTATTTAGGTCAAAGGTTCAAAGGTCGGATATTTTCGATATCCGCCATTTTGGATTAATAAGCTCCGAGATGGATTTGTAGAGAAGCCTACGGGCGGACACAAGTGATACAGTTGAGGAAGACACAAAAGTAAGGTTTCCACATGTACGGATGTAATGGGTTTATGAAACTGCGAAAACATATTGTCAGATGTCACAGCATGACCAAGAAAGCGGACTTCATTTATGCAATTTTGAGCGATATTATGTGATGAATAGATTTGTATCCAGTGGAACGCAACCGTTGTGTAGGGCTGATGATTAGTAAGGTATTAGCTATTAGTTCATTTAACATATACAGGTGAAGTAATAAGTAAACATAGTACATGTCTCTTGATGATGTTATTGTTATTTTAACATTAAACTATGTTATTAGTTAGTCCTGATCGGTATTATTTATAAACAAAGACCTCTTCTTCCATTAAAGACCACTGCCACTGGTCAACTTGCTGACCATTATTGTCAATGGTTTTCAGAGTTGTCCTCTAGAATTACTGAGTCCACTACAGGTTTCACATTTACCGCATGTGTGGGATCTTTTACTTCCCCAGGCATAGACACCAGATAAAAGGGACCACCGTTTTTTTTATTCTGATCTTTTGTAGTGCAAAAGCCCTACTGGGACATCATGCACTAATAAGAATTAGTGAGTCCACCACAGGCTACACATTTACCCCCTGTGTGGGGTCTTTTACTTTCCCTGGCATAGACACCAGACCACTGGCTTTTAGAGTCTCTTCCGAAAGACACAGGCAAATGTGGGGTGAACGGAATTGCCTAAGTTTCGAAACGGCGGCAGGGGGGATTGAACCACAGTCCTCTCGGTTGACAGTCCGACACTCTACCACACAACCACCGCTCCCCATTTTAATATCTCCTCCGAAAGACACAGGCAAATGTGGCATAAATGAAATTGTATACGTTTCAAAACGGCGGAACTCTGAAAACCAAGTATTGACTAACTTCAAGGTTATTGATGTAAAAGTACACTACAGCTGTGTGCCAATTTCAGACAGTCTAGCTCTCTAGCTCTGTGTATGATATGTGTTACATTGATACAAATCCAATCAGATTAGCATTACACATACTGCGGCTACCATTCAACAGATACTTTAACAATGGCTTATATTATAAACAGAACAGTCCTGTTATCCAGCCACACTTTGCTTAATTTTACCACACAACAGTTTGCTGTATTTGTTGGTAGAATTGCGAAGGTTCAACTGTAAGCGGCGGTGGTCTTGGCCGGCTGCAGAATGACGAGTCTAGGCGGGCAGTAAGTAAACTAAGTATGATACATGTGATATTCTCAGAATGTTGTAGTAATTTGAATGTCTTGTCATCGTGATTCAGTAAAATGTTTCACTAACATTAATTATGTTTTCACAAATCCAATATTTTGTTCTTTTTAAGTCAGTGTAACCTTCATTAATGTTAGTCTTGCATTATATAACAATGACTGTCAATGTCAGGATACTTAAATTTTCAATTTTGTCTCAGAAATATTGTACTCATGATTCAGTATTGAGTTTGTGCAGTTTGAAAATGCTTTGCAGATTATGTTTCATGATGGATTTCCATTAAATTAACTTGTTATCATAGTGAAATGGTCTTCAAATTGTCAATGTTGACAGAATGCTTTAAATAATCATCTGACTTATGAACCTTTCTTTATAAATTAAAGTTTGATTTGATAAGTTATAACATGTCATACACTCAGGGTTCGAAATAGTGGTAGCCCGGTAGCCCGACGCTACCAGAATTGGTGTCGGGCTACTACAATTGGAGCCAGCAGTAGCCCGGTGGTCTACCACAAAATCTGGGTCACTGATGGCCTAGTCATCAGTGCAGGTCAAGTGTCTGAGATGACTCAGTGGCTTCCATTGGGTTGAAACAATTGTATCCAATTAACCACTTCAAAGACATCGTTGGCTCAACGGGACCATGTCAATAAACCACCCAATAAACCACCCAATAAACTTACTACACACCCTTAGAGACCACCCTAGAAGCCATGTGTTATTTTGGTTCTATGATTGGATTACGTAATAAACCGACCTAGTGAAAGGATGGGGTAGTTTAAAACATTGTTGCAGGTGAATCGGCTGCACTTGCAAGTACTGGGAGGTCAATTTCTGAGAAATCCACTAGTCTTGTATTAAATATGGGAAAGTTGTTTCTTTTGTACACAACATGTTTTTCAAGCCAGGGCAATTTGAAGCACTGATTAAAGAAAATATAATGTTAAAACATGTTAAAGTATGTAAGCCTAGTATCTATATTAAAATAAACAATAATACATGTGCAATTTATACAGCACATTTGAGAATATTAAATTAATTAATTGAATAATGCAAAATTGTTTTGTAATATGGGCACTGCTAAATTATATTGATTTTATGTTATTTAATAATAACTTTATTGATGTTGTATTCAATGTCACCTTTGAACAATATTCTTTTTGAATATACAGTGTTATATAAGTTAATGTTATTATTATGCTATTTGGATATGACCATATGCCACATTATTTTATTGGGAAACTTAACAAATACGGATACCTTTCACCAACACAATATTTGTAAACTCACAAATACATGTTAAATATACGTAGCAAAATATTTGCATTGTTCTACTAAATATAGTAGAACTTTTTTACTTAAAAAAATTAAATAGTCATTACAAAGCAACACAAGTGTTTCATTTAAGAATATTCGATATGAACTGACAAGAAATCATATTTCTGATCAGTTTTCGTTCATCCATGATTCCACAAAACAAGTGCTGCAGTTGACTTAGTTTCTACTTTCGCCAGTTATTGGATACTAAACGGTGATTCATGCTAAACTGATATTTACTAAAACAAAGGTAGTGCAACAGAGGCCCTACAAGAGAGCGACTCGTCGGCTGTTACCATTTCTGATATGTAGAGGAGTATAGTTGGTATGGTAAATCGTTCTAATTAACTATCTATGTTTTTAAAATGCACTGCATAAAGGTAGAAAGAGGCATGTGGACCTCAACGTTTCAAAAAAATACCACTCTGCCCACAATTTTAGTCAGCGAGTTATATACAGAGTAATTTATTAAGAAATTTTGGGCTACCAGATATGAGTGTGGGCTACCAGAAATTTCAAGCTGGTAGCCCAGATGGCTACCTTGATTTTGGAGTTATTTCTACCCCTGTGACATACACCCACCACAGAATGGCACACATACAGCTAGATTACTTGGGGAAAAGTTCCCAGAAACAATACAAAATATCATTGATAAAACATGTATAGCCTTCAACAGTTGTAAGCAAATATTATAATCTTTAGTATTTCATTTGTTTATAAATATTAGTTCCTTCTCAGTGTATTGTTTCACTGGATATGTCTATGTATGGACTCCCTCATTATTTTTAATGGTGTTGTACTACTTGTATTATTAGTCTATATTATTTTTCTTGTGCATTAGATGGTAAGTAATCATATACATGCTTATTTTATTCGTTTTTAATTCAAACTTAGTTTGTTTGCATTGTAAGAGAGCGTGGACATAGATGATGTCATTGTTACTTGGATAATGTGTCATTGTCTTTTCAGATATGGCGTCCCAAGAAAAGGAAAAAAACAGGTACTTAGAAGTTCTTATGTAACTTGCGTTGTGCATAATTATCAAAATAAAGGACCATATTCATAAAATGTGTTAACAAACATTTTATTCAACTATCTGTCAATATGATAAGTTATTATGCAACACATTTGAATTAATGGCACCATTATAAAATGCAAATGGTTGCATTTTTTTTAAAGTGTGTATTTAAAAAAGTCTAATGGTGTCTTTAAGACATTTTACCATAATGTCGTCAACAACATTGCCCTCTGTTTATGTTGCAATTAAAACAGTTTGATTATAATTTCATTGAAGAAAACAGTGGAATGTTTGTCAGTTAGTTTCATATTTTTAACAGCCATTGGCTTCTAAAAGCTTGTTTTATGAGATGAATTATGTATGACACAGGGATTCTTCGGTGAGGAGGTCGATGACACTGATCCAAGCCTCTATTTCAACAGCCAGGCAGTGTTTCGACCAGACAAAGAGGTAGATATTTTCAGTAGTTGTTCAGTTCACCGTCCATAGAAGAACCTACCAATTTATCCACAAATAAGTTAACCAAATTTTTTTTTCTTGCAGCTGTTTGTTGAGTCATGATGTTTTTGCTAAATAATTACATGTACACTGAACGTCCAGGAATAATGTTGTATTGTTAGTAGCAACCTAACAAAGAATTTAGTTATGGTTTTAATTATACTGAATTATGACTAATAGGATACACTTAAATTCTAGTTTATTCTCATCATAAAATGGCAAGATAGAAAAAGTTATTGACGTATCACTATCATGACAGCATAACTAACTTGAAATAAGAAGACACTTGTATACTAATATGTATACACATAAATCTCCACTTACAGATCTTGACGCCCGCTTCACCTTCAAAGCAGCTGACAGGTTTCGGTACAACCAGCATTTATGGACAAACTTCAGGTTGGTTTGTGTGTTTAATAAGTGTTTATACATATGTGTGCATAATAAACTGCATATGCATGTGAGATTTTGTAGCAGCCTTAGAGAACCCGTGTATGCTTTGAATCCATTTGATATTTTCCTTATCTTTTCTTTTATATGTGTTTAATGAACAAATACTGTGAAAGTGCCATGAGCGCCACCATGTGGCATATTATGCCGCATATACCGGCAATAATAAAATGTCATTATTATTATCTCTGAGCAATTTTGTCACTTTATATCCAACTTTCGTACAGTAATTGCAAGAATGAGTGACTACTTCATAGTCAACTTGACTTAGTGTTTGGGAATGGGGTGCTGTATAACAATGTTTGAATGAACCAGTGATTATTAACATACAACTTTACACAACTATTCTCTCTGTCTATTACATCTCCTTTTTGAAAATACTGTAGCATGATACTGACTTTTTTACCTTTTTATAGATTCCAGTCATTCTAACCAGACAGTTACTATTATAGAAACTGTCTGGTTAGAATTATATTGTAAAATAATATGGTTATATTATTTTACATCTTTAGTTGATACTGATATATTTTCAGAACTATCATCAGTAGCTCAGTATTATATATTAACCATCCGGTTATGCCCCACTCTTCCCTATTGGGACGTTATTACCCTTGAATATAATAGTGTACTATTATTTATAGGGACTTAGGACTACCTAAAGGAGCTTGTGCAAACCAATTATTTCATGTCCTACAGCCAACCTTTCAAGTAACCTTGTGATGTCACAAAGAAGCATGTCGAATGCACCATTCCAAAGAAATGCGACGCCAACGAGCATAGCAACAGCACCCAGCTTTCAAATGGGCCCACAGCAGCCTTCCCAGCAGGCCTCTCCCAACAGGTTTGTTACTTGACTGACTGTTGGCCAGCTTACAAACCAAACAGAAGTATTGTGTAAAAAGTAAAGTACAATGTACTTGCTAAAACGTCAAGTACACTTCATGTACACAACTTGAGTATACCACATAATCTGTACTGTTTTGCCTGTCTGCTGCACACAATTTAATGTACATTCTGATTATACTTACAGACTGGGGAGTTACAGTTAATATGATACATCTTTAAAAAGAAGAGTTGGCACCTTGATAATGTTGTTGATCATTGCAAGTGAAATGTATTTTGACTTGGGAATCTAACAATTTTAATTACGTTACCAAACCATCTATACAAACAAGCTACCATGTTGCACTAGAGACCACATATTTTAAAAAATTAGCAAAATTAATCTGAAACAAAACAAGCAAAGAAACTGAATTGAGGAGGCATTTTGATGTTGTTTATCTAAGTTATATTGTGATATAAAGATATACTAATCCTGTTCCTTTTTTATGTTTGTAGAAATGTGTTTTCCTTCAGTCAGCAGCGAGGACTCTTTGGTCAGTTTCCCAACCAGTCAGTGGTCAGTAGTGGACAGATGAAGCGACCGAACGCCATGTCATCTGCACTTATGAGGTTTGTGTTCCGATAGGAAATGTCAGTGTTTTACAGGAAGGCAAACAGTGGATTATAGGTATATAAGGTGTTGCTGATATTCAGTGTTTGTGCTGGACTTGTTTGCAATCTATCTGTTGTTGTCTCTTGTCTGTTTATGAAAAATAAACTGGCAAAGTTGTTAAGATGTCAAATGCTTGCAATGTTTGCTCTCAAAAATGTCATTTTGCAGTAATATTGTAATTCACATATTCAACCATTATCATTCATAGTCCTGGTATGGGAAGTAATTATCAGGGAAACCCTGGTTTTTTTAGCAGCAAGGTGAACTGTTGCCACGGAGGGGTTACAAGAGGGGAACTGTGTGTAGTGGAAGTGCTTGTCTTGTGCCAGTCTTATAGCTGTTGTTGTTGTGTTTCTCCCACAGCTCGGTCGGCTCAAATGCACTTGGTATGTCAGCCTTCAGTCGACTCCCAGGTAAGTCGACTGTCCCAAGTCCACATATTGCATAATATCAATAGTAGACTAAACTACAGTTGTTTCAATGGCATCAACAGTTAAAAAATGTCATATCCAAATTGAGGTGTTTCTTTTACATGTTGAGACTTTTGTTGAACATTACACGTTGACTTCCTCAGTGCTAATGACGAATGACGTCATCGTACATGTGGGGTAGCTCATGATTGCCCTTGTCTCTGTTAATTGGTGACACCATTCGTCATTCATACTGAGGAAGTTAACATGTAACGTTGAACGAACATCTCTACAGGTAAAAGAAATATCTCGATTTGGGTCTATAAAAAGGAACACTTTTGATCTGAAAAAGGATTATCCTGAGAAATGTGGTATTTTGTGTGTGGGGTGAGTGTTCATGGTTTATCTGAGCATCATACTCAGTCGACAGATTCTGAGTTAAAATTCTTGTGGCTGTGTCAATCCTTAGACAAGTTTGTTCATGCATATCGTTGGACAATTCCTCCAGACAACTGGGACAAATAATTAAACATACCAATGTAGCGTTGTGTAATAACAATGGTTCGATAATATCGATGATGATGGTGTTGTTGTGCTCATGTTATTCTCATAAATACTACACAAGAACTGACACGAGAGACACTTCCAAAAGCATCTTTGAAATCCGCCTGCACATGTTGTATGTCCACGGCACATCAGATATATAGAACAATTTATCCCAAGTCTCAAAATAGTCTTTATAACTTCAGTTCTGAACCGAATTCCAAACTTTATGCTGACAGATAGAAATGTTGTAAATATCTCCACTGTAAACTATAAGAGGAATACAAAGCATGCATGTTTATGGTTGATCGTCTCACGATACTACGAATGTGTGCATTACCTCCCACCAGGTGGCGATGCTAGTCAAGGGAACCTCGATCCAGCGGACTTCCCTATACTTGGCAACCGAACAGCGATGCCAAACCCTCTACCAGCCGGGAGGAACTATGGTGAGTATCGTAGGCGAAGTCGACACATGCAGTAATACGTATGTGTGTGTATGCAGAGAACGGGTTCCCTGTGACATGGTGACGCTCTGTGACAAAACTTGCTTGCCTGAAATTCTGTGACATTTTATGACATTTTGAGAATTATGTGACAAAGTGCCGGTCAGTAAAAAAATTCAATACTCATCATACATGTATTGTAATCTGCTGAACCAAGTAGGCTGTTAGTGTTTTGTTGGGTTTACAGTTATTTTATGCTGCATCAAGTGGTGGTTCTTTTTTCACAAATTTCACTGACAAATATTGGGTCTCGCATATGTGACAAAAGCAAAGTTGACGTGACTTAAACGTGCAAAAAGCACCACAAAAGCTGTGACAATTGAGACTTCCCTGTGACATTTTGAATTTTTTTAGATGTGACTTGCCATTAAACATGAATCCATTCTCTGCTAGAGTGACAGACACTTTAATATGTGCAGTTATAAGTACCAAATGAGAGTCAGTGACACATAAGTTCTTTGTTCAGATTGCTACCCACAGGGCTTTCTACCATTACGGATTTTCAGTAATCATTACGGATATTGATCTCAGATTACGGTAGTACGGAAACTGTTCCTGTATTATGGAGATAAGAACTGCCGACACTTAAACTAATGTCCTGACAAGTTCATACCCAGTGGTCGTGTCTAAGAAAATGTAACAATTCACTCCTTGCAATTTATCAGTAATTAGTAAATGCAGCCAGTGGCTGTTGTGGTGGTTGGGCAGGGGGCAAACCCAGACTAGGGAAAGAAACAATTCATCAACGTTTGAATAACTTGGGATTTTTTTACAGCCAGGGAATTGGTTGTCGATGAGAGAGGCTTGATTATAATTACTGTAGGGTGGGGTGGATAAGAGGGAGTGGAACTGCCTGTACTAATAGTTGTGGATGTGCTGACTGGTTACCTATAAGTATATTTTGGTATATATTCGCAACTACTCAGGACATTTTTATGGGCAATTTATCCACAAATGGTCATGTCTTCCAACTCAAGAGGATCCCTCAATGACCTACTTCCAGTTCTGCCAGATTTAACTAGATTTAACAAGATTGTCACCTAGAGAATCAACTCTAGATGGCAGGTGGAGAAAGAAGCCCTTTGGCTTATCTAGAGTCTAACCTATCTAAGTGTATCCCGTCATCTGATATATATGTCGATTTTATTTTTAAACATTAAAGCTACAAGCACCTACACAATCAGCTGATAATCTGTTCCATTTATTTACAGTTCTTTGTGAAAATGAGAATTTGCTAATAGCTAGTCATCACTGCTTCTTTGCTAATGTGACTCCATGTCCTTTAGTCCACTCTCTCACCGAGAAACAAATATTTATGTCAATATGTTCATACCCATTCAATATTTTAAACACTTCTATCTGATGTCCTCAATCTCTTGGTTTCCTATGTTGTTAAACCACATTCTTTTAGACGCATTTTATAACTTAGCACTAATTGACCAGGAACAGGATATAACATCACAAATTTGTTCCTAGACCAAGGGTAACATTTCTGCTCTTTAATGTAAGGGCTGCTCCCCCCGCCCCCCCCCCCCCCCCCCCGACCACACTGTCACGCCAATCGTTACGGAAAAATATTCTGTTCAAGTAGACATCCCTGTACCCGTCCAGAATTAACTTGTCCAGTTCAGATGAGGAGGGTGTGGTTCTCAAGGTAAACACCCCCCACCCCTTTCAGTCTCCCCACATCCCCCAACCAGTCCTTCCACTCCAGGCTGATCCACTTTCAGCATTTCTTATGCCCCTGTCTATTGAAATGTATTTTCTTACGTTTGGAGGAGCATCACTGTAATGGGAGCAATATTTGTGATTATTTCTACCAGCAAGAACATCATCGTATTTCATTAGTGGTTCTACGTGAACGTTGTCATGGTTACGACGGATACCAGAGCCAAGACCTTAATTTGGTGGTATGCCCTTTAAAATACTATGTACAAACGAATACAGAAAACTGCTTTGAGAAATATTTCTACCAAATACAAAAAAAATACATAGATTTAAATGTTATCAGTCTTGAATTTTATGGTGAGCCAGTTCAGTCACCCATAACTTCATAACAGATTGACTCACACAAATGAGTTGGGATAAAATTTAACAGTGTTCCATTAATTACTTCGAGCACCCGATATTTTGCAACGGATTTCCTGCCCCGACGCTATGGGGACCCAGCTTGGTTAGCTCTAGTACCAGTCAGCCCCGTCATTCTATATTTGAACAGTTCAGTTGATTAAACAATGACAATATGCTGCATCTGACGACAGAGTGAGCCTATTCACAGCTAAGACCAACTAAGTTGCAGTAGGGACGGTGTGTTACGTGGACTGTGTTTGATTGCAGTAGGGATGGTGTGTTATGTGGACTGTGTTTGATTGCAGTAGGGATGGTGTGTTACGTGGACTGTGTTTGATTGCAGTAGGGATGGTGAGTTACGTGGATTGTGTTTGATTGCAGTAGGGATGGTGTGTTACGTGGACTGTGTTTGATTGCAGTAGGGATTGTGAGTTACGTGGACTGTGTTTGATTGCAGTAGGGATGGTCAGTTACGTGAACTGTGTTTGATTGCAGTAGGGATGGTGAGTTATGTGGACTGTGTTTGATTGCAGTAGGGATGATGTGTTATGTGGACTGTGTTTGATTGCAGTAGGGATGGTGAGTTATGTGGACTGTGTTTGATTGCAGTAGGGATGGTGTGTTACGTGGACTGTGTTTGATTGCAGTAGGGATGGTGTGTTACGTGGACTGTGTTTGATTGCAGTAGGGAAGGTGAGTTACGTGAACTGTATTTGATTGCAGTAGGGATGGTGTGTTATGTGGACTGTGTTTAATTGCAGTAGGGATGATGTGTTATGTGGACTGTGTTTGATTGCAGTAGGCATGGTGAGTTATGTGGACTGTGTTTGAGTGCAGTAGGGATGGTGTGTTACGTCACTTACGTGGACTGTGTTTGATTGCAGTAGGGATGGTATGTTATGTGGACTGTGTTTGATTGCAGTAGGGATCGTGTGTTATGTGGACTGTGTTTGATTGCGGTAGGGATGGTGTGTTACGTGGACTGTGTTTGATTGCGGTAGGGATAGTGTGTTACGTGGACTGTGTTTGATTGCAGTAGGGATGGTGAGTTACGTGGACTGTGTTTGATTGCAGTAGGGATGGTGAGTTACGTGGACTGTGTTTGATTGCAGTAGGGATGGTGTGTTACGTGGACTGTGATTGATTGCAGTAGGGATGGTGTGTTACGTGGACTGTGTTTGATTGCAGTAGGGATGGTGAGTTACGTGGACTGTGTTTGATTGCAGTAGGGATGGTGTGTAAGTGTGTTACGTGGACTGTGTTTGATTGCAGTAGGGATGTTGAGTTACGTGGACTGTGTTTGATTGCAGTAGGGATGGTGAGTTATGTGGACTGTGTTTGATTGCGGTAGGGATAGTGTGTTACGTGGACTGTGTTTGATTGCAGTAGGGATGGTGAGTTACGTGGACTGTGTTTGATTGCAGTAGGGATGGTGAGTTACGTGGACTGTGTTTGATTGCAGTAGGGATGGTGAGTTACGTGGACTGTGTTTGATTGCAGTAGGGATGGTATGTTATGTGGACTGTGTTTGATTGCAGTAGGGATGGTGTGTTATGTGGACTGTGTTTGATTGCAGTAGGGATGGTGAGTTACGTGGACTGTGTTTCATTGCAGTAGGGATGGTGAGTTACGTGGACTGTGTTTCATTGCAGTAGGGATGGTGTGTTACGTGGACTGTGTTTGATTGCAGTAGGGATGGTGTGTTATGTGGACTGTGTTTGATTGCAGTAGGGATGGTGTGTTACGTGGACTGTGTTTGATTGCAGTAGGGATGGTGTGTTACGTGGACTGTGTTTGATTGCAGTAGGGATGGTGTGTTATGTGGGCTGTGTTTGTTTGCAGTAGGGATGGTGTGTTACGTGGACCGTGTTTGATTGCAGTAGGGATGGTGTGTTATGTGGACTGTGTTTGATTGCAGTAGGGATGGTGTGTTATGTGGACTGTGTTTGATTGCAGTAGGGATGGTGTGTTATGTGGACTGTGTTTGTTTGCAGTAGGGATGGTGTGTTACGTGGACCGTGTTTGATTGCAGTAGGGATGGTGTGTTATGTGGACTGTGTTTGATTGCAGTAGGGATGGTGAGCAAACCTGTGTCAGAGCCAGCGCCTGAGTTCCACATACAGCAAGAAGACTTTCCCGCACTGCCCGGTGCCCAGAGTAAGCACTGGTCACTTCTGCCGCCTCTTGTTTTGCATGTTGATGGCTGGTGGCTGTTTCACTAAAGTAATGAGGTCGTAAGGAAATCCACCAACAGAATTTGTTAAATTTAATTGTGAAAAATCTTTCATCGTGGAGAACATTATTAACATGAAATGGAATACTTTTTAAATAGATAATTTTTCAGAACATTTTAGATATATTTATTTATTTATTTATTTACTAACTTAATTTTTTTAAATAGATAATATATCATTTTAAAGGACATCTAATATATGTTATTTATTTATTAGATCAAAACAATTGTTTATTTATAATTTTTCAGAACATATATATAATATATATATATATATAATAGATTCATTTGTCATATTTCATTTTATTGTATATTGGCACTGCATGAGTTAACGCCAGAGAACACATTCCTATTTAACATGAAATGTACTTGCACATTAAAAATGGCAAATAAACCTTTGTTATTATATTATTATTAGTACATAGGATGTTCTGAGGAATCACACCTAACTTATCCATTCACAACAACAACGCAATGTTCTCAGGTTGATTTTCGCTAATAGTTATCTTGTCTCACCAGGTGTAGCAGATACTCCCATGTCTACCTCAGCCGACAGCAGCAACAAATCGGTAAATATATCCCACCTTTGGGTCTTATAAGAAGTTAAGCCGTATCACCAAGAACACTAATTCTGTGACTAGATGTTGGCATTTCGTTGTTAGCACAATTTTGACTGGCATTGAAACCATTTTAATATGTAATTTCTCAACAGGTAGATTTATGTAATTTCACGATTCCTAAAGCTGCATTTACATCTATGGCTGTATTTTGTGTTTTAAGCAAAAGTATTATATGGAGTTAATTGATATTTAACTAAATTACCCATTTATTCCATACATATCAAAACGTGAGGTTTTGTTACAGTCGTTTGTGTGACAATCGTTGTGTATCGTATTTGTTTGCTGCGGTTGTGTATCATGTTTGTTTGCTGCGGTTGTGTATCGTATTTGTTTGCTGCGGTTGTGTATCGTGTTTGTTTGCTGTGGTTGTGTATCGTGTTTGTTTGCTGTGGTTGTGTATCGTGTTTGTTTGCTGCGGTTGTGTATCGTGTTTGTTTGCTGTGGTTGTGTATCGTGTTTGTTTGCTGCGGTTGTGAATCGTATTTGTTTGCTGCGGTTGTGTATCGTATTTGTTTGCTGTGGTTGTGTATTGTGTTGGTTTGCTGTGTTGTAGTCGAGCTGGTTGAGTGAGGTCTACAACGGTTGTCTCCAGCCGTCATCCACTGCGTATGACCAGGCACTCAAGGACAGCGTCAACATCAAGCCAGACGGCATGCGCAAACAGGGCATACACACTCACCCTGATGGTACGCCCTCACTCACTCACTCACTCACTCACTCACTCACTCACTCACTCACTCACTCACTCACTCACTCACGCACTCACTCACGCACTCACGCACTCACGCACTCACTCACTCACTCACTCACTCACTCACTCACTCACTCTAGCAGTGGTAGTATGAAAGCGTTATTTCATGACAATGAATAAGTTACATTTACACCATGATTTTTGAAGGGCCATCAGAACCACATATTCTCCACTGCTATACAGTAAAATCTACCGTTCACAACCATTACCCTAATGCAACGATAATAATATGCACGCAAAAATTACCACTAAAATGGCATGAATCAATATACCAGTGAAATGTCAACAGTTACACAGAAAATATCCGCGATTGTATACATCTTTCCTGACACTCACTCACTCACTCACTCACTCACTCACTCACTCACTCACTCACTCACTCACTCACTCACTCACTCACACTCACTCACTCTCTCGTGTCGCCCACTGGGGTAAAGTAGCGTTGGCTCAGCCCACTTGTCTCTTGAGACAGTCAGTGCCACTACCAGACGGTCTGCCCTGACTTGCTCTTCCATGAGCCACTGGATGATCTTAGATATTGTTTTATCCTTCTATGTACAGTAGTATCGAACAATTTTCAGCCTTTGATGTATGTTACTTACTAATAGACATACCGGTACAACACACCAGTAATTTGTTTTAAATTTTTCGTATTTCCTGTAATTTGTCGATGCCAACGCAAAACCAGTTACAATTTATATCACAACAAATGTCATTTGATTTAGAAATTCTCAGTGACACTGTCTTCCAAGTCAGTGTTCGTAGTCCTGTCCAGAAGATGGATGTTTATCTACTATTTATCAACTATTTCATTATTTATTTATTTATTTTTAAATTGTAATATAATTACCTATTTTTCATCACTTTTAGTATTTTATTACTATTAAGACTAATACTAATTATTTATATTGAAATTGTTTACTGATCTATATATTTTACAACTACGTCTCTATTTTTTTTAAGGTAATCTGTAAAGTGTAACGCGCCTCTGAATGGTTTTATTGCTAGAGGTATGGTGTAGACAAATGCTGTTATTTATTATATTATTACATTTCTGCTGTTGAGTTCTGTTGAGGTAGTTTGTGTTATGCCACAGGGACCATCTCAAATATTCCCCCGGGTATGGTGGGGGACCAGTTTGGTATGGTGGGTCTGTTGACGTTCATCCGAGCTGCAGAGACGGACCCGAATCTCGTCGCACTCGCTCCTGGCATTGACCTCACAACACTTGGCCTCAATCTCAACTCCCCTGAGTGAGTACACAGGTCATGTGACTGTAGTCATGTGACTGGTCTTCTACTGGCTGTAAATTTGAATTTTTATTCTTCTATCAATGTATCGAGGATATATATCTGTTTTATGTTGTTGGATTTTTATCTGAGTAAGGTCAATTTCAACACAGTGATGTTGTTAAATCGGTTTTATTCACACAAAGTGTACACGCATTTTTCATGTTCGATGAAAAATTTACATTTCTAATGCTGCGTTGCAATGGGACCGTTGAACGTTCAAGACCAGCCCAGGTTTGTAAATTTATGCAACTAGGTCAAGTAGAGTTTGATGCGCCTATGAGCTTGAATTATCAAGGATATAGGCATTACTGAAGTGATACAATTACTTATTTATGATATACCCAAGGTCATTGGAACACAGTGTTAGATATTCCTCATGATGGGTGGCCATACAACGCATGTGTTTCTTTCAGGAACCTGTACAGTACCTTCCAGTCGCCCTGGGCTGATGCTCCATGCCGACCACAGGACATAGGTGATAAACCATTCAATGTCTTAGCTGAATTTTAACCTCTTATTAAGCATGTGTACATTATTTGTTGATCTGGTTGAAAAAAGTGTACTTGCATAAATTGTTACGTGTTATGCTTTGTATTATTATAAATGACCCGGTTGTATATCATTTTGCTGAATAAATTCACAAAATTGTGAGTGCTTGATTGAACAGATAAGCTGGGGGTGAATGGTAAAGCACTTTAATAGTATAATAATCTTTTTATATAGCACATATATCCATAGTATTCACAGCACTTTACATATTACTTCACTGAAACTAAATAGTAAATATTCAACAAATTTAAGTAATAAAAATAAATAAATATAATAAGATAAAAAGTTCTATATAAACATCAGTGGATTATAAATAAAACAGTTATCATGGTAAATAAAGTAGCCGTCCTAAGGACGCGTTATACAAGAACGCACCTTCTTTACTGAGCCCGTGTCTGTCGTAGATTTCCACGTGCCGACAGAATACCTGACGAACATCTACATCCGAGACAAGTTGGCTCCCATCAAGTTGAACCGCTACGGAGAAGACCTGCTCTTTTTCCTCTTCTACATGAATGGAGGAGACGTCCTTCAGCTCGCCTCCGCAACAGAACTGTAAGTTCCTGCTGTTGATGTCTTCACCTTTGACTCAATATGGGGTGTGGAAGACATCACTGTCTTTTTCGTATTCTCGTCTTACCCTTTGACCCAGTGAGGGGTGTGAATTACATCACTGTCTTTTTCGTATTACTCTTTGACTCTTCATGGGGTGTGGATGACATCACTCTGTTTCTTATTCTTGGTTTACCCTCTGACCCCTTGTCTTGTTGGGTGTGAACCATATCACTGTCTTTTTACTATTTTTTTCTTACCCTTTGACCCATTGTGGGGCGTGAATGACATCATAGTCTTTTTACTATTTTCGTCTTGCACTTTGACCCATCTCGGGGTGTGAATTATAGCAGTCTTTTTCTTGTTCTCTTTGACCCCTCATGGGGTGTGGATGACATCACGATCTTGATCTTATTTTTTCTTGTTCTTGGAATGTATATGAAGTGTTTGTGATATCACTGTGACAATGTCTCATTCTTATCTTCCCCTTTCACACTTTTGTGGAGTGTCGGCAGTTGTTACTGAATTACATCAATTTTGCACTTTACTAGAAAAAACTTAATTCACTTAAAACTTGTTTTAACCGTGGTTGTTGCTGGTATGGTTGTGTTTGTTGTTGCTGCATGTACGACGTTGATTGTTGTAGCTGCGGATATAAACCGGGTTTTGTTGTTGCGTACATAATGGGTTGTTGTTGCTACAGATATAACCATGGTTTATTGTAGTATAATTAACTTACTTTGGAGCTTAATGTCGAAGATGAGTACGATGTTTCGATCAATGTAAGTTAATTATACTACAATAAACCAATCTTGGAGCCATGAACAATATATGCACTATCTAACCATGGTTGTTGTTGCTTTTGCTGTTGCTATAACCGTGGTTGTTGTTGCTGTTGGTATAACCATGGTTGTTGCTGTTGGTATAACCATGGTTGTTGTTGCTGTTGGTATAACCATGGTTGTTGTTGCTGTTGGTATAACCATGGTTGTTGTTGCTGTTGGTATAACCGTGGTTGTGGTTGCAGGTACGACCGCGACTGGCGCTACCACAAGGAGGAGCACGTGTGGATCACGCGCGTTCCGTCGGTCGAGGCGAGCGTCAAGACGAACACGTTCGAGCGCGGCACGTACTACTTCTTCGACGCACAGAACTGGGTGAAGGTCCCGAAGGACTTCCACCTCGAGTACGACAAGTTGGAGGAACGACCACACCTGCCACAGATGCCACCGACGCTGCACCACGCTGGCACCGCCGGCGCCGGCGCCGCGCCCACTGGACAGCCGACGCCCGTGATGTCACACTGATGACGCCGTCATGCCGGTGTCGTCGTGACAGTGTCGTTGTGACAGTGTCGTCGTGACAGTGCAATGATGCTATGAATAGATGCGATGTCATCGCACACTCGGCACAGTTGCAAATTGGCAGTGGTGACGCGCGTAGCGACGCGTCGGTTTTGACGTCGGACCGCCGACATTGGCCTTGGATGATGTTATCTTCTGACATGTCGCGAGTCGCTGCAACTGTTGCATATGGCTGCATCACTGTGGTGTTGTGGTGTAAATGACTGGTTTCCATGGTTACTACAGTGTTGCCGTGCAACGGTTGTCGTTCTGTCGCTGTGGCGCCAGTATAAACAACTGGTATCCATAGGCACTGTGATGTTATAATTACTGCATTCATTCTTTTGATAATGGAATACACCTTCCTGTTTTAAATATTTGCGTTAGTAAATTTTCTTCACAGTCAATAGTGTTCTGCTCCATCGCGTTTGTCAACGCACGAATTATCCAGGTCTTGATGTCGTATATCGTTGTGATGTTATGGTACATATCGACACAGAGTTGCCCGGAAATAATCAACAATTAGTCTGCTACGACTACTGATGCATTTAGTCGATGTACTTAGTTGTCAGCATGATTGTGATAAAATAGCATCAGTGAAAACGCTGCTTTGGGCAACATTTGTCAGGATGTGGGATGACACTATTTCATCTGAGTGTCATGCCGTGGCTTGAATATCTGGGAGCAATGCATTATGGGTGATGTATAAATTTGCAAACTCCCCCAAAATACGTACCATATACAGTTGGCTACCATCGCATATTGTGGAGAACGTAAATCCTGGGTTGTACTTCAGCGGCCATGGCATCTGTCTTGAACTGGGCATCTATCAGTGGGTTTGAATTAATGTTTTATTTTACCTTCCATGCTATATGCCCACAAACATGTTGATATTTCAGTGCAGCTATGGAATCTTGTCAAGTTGTCAAAGGAACAAATACTGGCCTCTCTTCTGATAATTTTGTGTCAAATTGTTTGCATACAGAGACATTTTTAATCCGTATCTATTCACTTTGACAAGATGAAGATATGTCACCCTTGGTGAAATGAAAGCAGAGTTGTCACAGTGCGGTGACATCGACTCATCCAGCTGGGACTGGTGCGATCTACTGTCAGTAGTCAGTGTCATTGATTTCATGTCACTAAGTTTACTCTGCTGTCTGTAAGATTATTTGTAAGAAAACTGTTATATAAAGAAATGCAGCATTCAGAATCGGAGTGTTGTTTAAACCTGTGTTGGGTATTCAGTGTGCAGAAAAGAATTAGTCCTTACATTACTATTTCCTCTGAAAGGTAGTCATTGTACAAAACACATTATGACATGGTCAACATTTGATATAAAAAAGGTTATATTTACAATTATATTCGTAGGAATACAATACATAACAAGCCAAAATGAGAACATCAAATCTAAATTGTTTAAAATGAAGTTCATCACTTATAATATGGTAACATCTATTGTGTCATAATATTATGGTAACATTAATCAATGGAAACCAAGTTCAAAGGTGCATCAAACAGCAAGAATAACTGTAAACACAATGAAGAAGACAAGTCGTAGATTTCTAACACATTCATTATACTTTTAATAAAGTTCAAATGTCGGTAAACACAAAACAGATATAAACAATTACAGTAGAGTCCTTTACGGTGACTAACTAAACAATCGTGTGTGTATAGATACAGAGGTTTGTGCAGCAAAAAGTCCCTATCAATAACGTGACGACACCACAAAGGTCTCTTGTCACGTGTACAACTGAGACTGGACGATTCAACTTCTCAAGAGGTAATCATGGCGTATGACATGAAGGCATTATGAGATAGAAAATGTGATTGCACACAAGTAAATCTTACCTTGTACATACACACGCAGAGCTTCAAGCAAACTGTAATATATAATATCATAAAAAGCACACGGTACCACTAAATATCTTTTAAAGTTTGCTAAGTGCAAACAAAGCACCAGCAACGCAACACCGAGAACCACAGCAAAAAGATAAATGTTAGTCGCCCCTTCCAGAGAATTCACGATTTCAAAAGCGTAAACATTTCGGTACATAAAAATATATCTGGACATGCTTTGCATATATTGCTGTGTGTCCCAATATTGAAATTCTCTGGAACGTTCTTCAAACACGCCCCTTTTGCTGTGGTTGTATTAATAAAACACATCAAAATAAATACGTACAGTGAACAAATTAAATATTCGTTCTTCTGCAATTAGGTACAACATGTAATCATAAAAGAGCTCTGTATCTGGGCAGATTGTAAACATAATCGTATGAAATGTGTTATTAATGAGCTCGTATCATAACAAAATATCTGCATTAAATGTCCGCATCATCCATAATTAGTAGGAATAATTTATTTATACAATGCGTGGTTACACCACTTTGCCGCAGGGCTCTTCATTATTTCTTAAATAATTAATGACTTGGTAAACTTTACCAGTCGGCATGATTCAAACTTTTGAGTTACGACTGCCAGTTACAACGCACTGTGGGAAAATAAATAACCTTACAACAAGCAACACAAGCTAACATGTGGAGACTACCATAGCTCCACCATTACAGAGTGAACACACTCGTACACAACATTGCGATTACATCATGATTTGTACACCAACACATGTCAATGTCAACATGCGTCAGTCGGGTGCATCTGCAAACATGTGCGTGAATGCGTTGTGCGTGCGTGTATCCGCATATCAACCCGCCACCCAATCCAGCTCCCAATAAACCCCAAACGGTCCCCATAAACCCAGTAAGCAGTTCCCTGAGGCTGGGTCTGGCAGCCTGCCTGCAGTCTGCGAGACCCGAACGTCTGCCGCAATTCCCTCCAATCAACCGTAACCCAACGTCTGTAAAATTCAACTGTCAATGCCCCTACCCCTTTGCAAACACCCCCACCTCTGGAGCACCCATGGTACATGTGAACAGATTATTACATTATTTCAGGCCACACCCCAAACATCAAATTAGGGGCATGGTCAACATTTAAGCATCTATTCATAAAATCAACAGAAACGTTCCAACAGCACAAACATAAGTTATTATCGTTGCCAACATAAATCGGGCAGTCTGACAATCGTGGGGATTAATAATTATTGATAATAATGTTGCAACGACTGCACAAATAGCAGTTTCAACAGACACTGAAACCAGCAACAAACAATTGGTAACTGTGCGGTTGGTCGCAGCTTTAAATCGTTTGCGTCCGACTGAGATTGCAATGCCCACAATATGCCACATCGATGCCTAAATTCACACACATACACACCCACACCTCTTGCAACACATTCTACGCCTGTGTAATATGGAATGCGTCCTCTGTGATTAAAATACATATTATAATATAAATACATGTTCATAAACATAGTACGTTTGTAGTGTGGCAGATTGAGAAGGCAGGCAGTTTGACTTCCAGACTAGGCAGCAACTCAACTGAACCAAGACTAGTCAATCACAACTGTCCAGTTATGACACATCACGAGACGACAACATCAGAGAGAGGACAATATCAGGGTGACACTGTCATTACCAGCCATATCAGCTGGAAACCGAACAAAGGAATGATAGATGTCGCAGTGAAGTATGATAAATGGCAACGTTGAACTCATTGCTCTGATTCGCAAACAAACGTTTACTGCTGCAATGCTTGAGTTTCTTAGCAGTGAGACACTTTATTTTAGTGGCACGCATTTTTATATATACAAGAACAATTATCGTGCCACAAAGAAATATTTGTATCCACCTGTAGTATGCTCAGGCAAAGGCAGTCTGTGATAGAGTTTCTCCTTCACAGATATGAGGCATCTGGCTTGTTTAAACACACCAGTATTCAGTGCATCTCATTAGGATATCATTATACAGTGCCCTGACTGTATTCTCAAGTTACAAGTCGATTTTGTAACTCTTACACATACGCATTACAGTTAAGGACAGACACAACTGACAAACGTTGTGAAAGTTTTGATAATAGACATCTGTCCATTAGAACATTAGCCTGGTAGGCCACATACATAATAATAAATATCTTTGCAGCTGCAGAAAAAATACCATCTCAGCTGTAAATCATCCACCAAAACTAGTACATACACATTTTATGTTATGTTCATTTTGCAGCAACATTAATAAAATAGTGAGTGGGTTATCAATATTCATAATTACAATTATCATAAGCATACGGTGATGCTAATTATATAACATATTACGCAACGGCTGGACAGATATTGCACTTTAACCTGTGGTTTCTGACAGAATGACTGCATTGATAACGACTTGGTGATAGTGATTAGCTAAGCATAGCAGACATTTGCTGTGCTGACGTAAGCCACCAGTGGGGTCATTCTGTTTTGACAGACAGCTGTAGCAGCAGCTGTAGCTAGCCGATGTTTCACGTTTTCTCTCACGTTTATCTGTTCACACACATCCCATTTGCCTCTCTACTGTGTGTCCAGCCTATCAGTCCGTGTCAAACTAACACCCAGCTAGATCACACTTGTCCGAGAGGCAAACCAAACCAACACACTGGCCTGTTCTGTCGTAACACTACATCGCCACTCTTACTCAACTCAACGCCTTTCATAATTTCTCCGTCTATACTAACTGCTGCTGTTACTCGTTACACTATACATTGTCCTGGGCCCAGGGCCTTAGACGGCGTCTCCGTGACTGTCTCTCGCCAAGCCAATGCCGAACTGCAGCAGCGGTGTGAGACTATTGACGGTGCTCTGGTTCGACTCCGGCGATTCGTATCCCATGAGGCTCTCCTCCGACGACGTGGAGCAGCGAGGCTGTCTGACGGGGCTGGCCGGTGGGACGGCCGGAGCGTCATCGACGACACCAGGAGCGTCCCCGACGACGTTCACCACGTGAGTCGGATTCACGACAAACGGGTGAGGCTTGTGCTCGATAGGTGTCACCACAGGTGTCACGCTGGATGCCACGGTGATCACATCAGACGGGATGCTGAACGACACCGAATGCGCCGTCGTCAACTGCTGCGGTGGGATGTTGACCGCAGACGACTGTCCGGAGGCATCCGTGCCTCCCAGACTGCCGACTGATTCATCGCGTGGGGTCTGGGCTGGGTCGTCGATGCTCACACACACGCTGTTGTTGTCCGACTCCATCGCTCGCGAGAACCGCTGTTGGAAGTTGCCCCCGTTGCAGCTCCGGAAGCTGCCCACCTCGACGTGTGAGCTGGTCGGGTCGTGCATCAATCCCTCCAGATACGACGCGGCCTTCGATACATACGACCCATTCAACGTCTGCACAACCGGCTTGTAGGCGGAGGTCTTGTCCGTGGCCTTGATGACGTCCAGCGTGCTGCGGCTGAGACTGAGCTGGGAGTGGACGCCACTCATGAGGTTCTGGTGGAGGCGACGGGTGTGGCCGGGGGTGGAGAAGGGGCTGGCGGGGCGTGACACGGACAGCCCGTAGGGGGAGCTGCCCATGTGACGCCCCCCCTCCTCCTGGATCGTCTCCATCGGCATCACCACCTGCATGCCGTCCCGCGAGACACTGCACACAAACATTCACAGTGTCACACACACGTCAGTGTCACAAACACGACTATATCAAACCATATCAAAACTGTGTGAATGTTTAATGCTGTCTTCCATTATGTTTCACTACAGCTTCCTTCTTCTTATGCTCATCACACGTTTGTGGCTACAGTATTGTCAAGTTTGGTTTCAAGAGTTGTCCTCTAGAATTAGTCAGTCCACTACACATGACAGTGTCATATACATGAGTATTATACCTGTAGTGAATTCAACACAACCACATAAAAATTGTGGGAATTTTTAATGCTGTTTTCCATTACATTTTTACTTGTTTCTTCTTCTTCTTATTGTTAGCTCATCACATGTTTGTGGCTACAGTATTGTCAAGCTAGGTTTCAAGAGGTGCCCTCTAGAATTAGTGAGTCCAACACCCTGTGTAGGATTTTTTACTTCCCCTGTCCCTGGCGTAGACACCAGACAGAAAGGACAAGCTTTTAGAATCTCTTCAGAAAAACACAGGCAATATGAGGTGAATGAGACTGCCTAAGTTTCAAAATGGCAGCAGGTGGGATTGAACCACTGTCCCTTCGATTGATAGTCCAGCACTCTACCATGCGACCACCCCTCCCTGCTTTATTGGAAGACACACACACATTATAATATTTCTAGATCTTGTACGCTTCCTAAGTATTGCAATCAGATCAATTACCGAAAACACCACAAGTCACATGTGTCACATGTGTATGCAACACCACTTTAGATCATGGCTGAAGCTGTCAGGAATCTCCTACGCTTCGAAGAGGGGTGTGTAGACTGTGCACTGTGTACCAAGAGGGGTGTGTAGACTGTGTACTGTGTACCAAGAGGGGTGTGTAGACTGTGTACTGTGTACCAAGAGGGGTGTGTAGACTGTGCACTGTGTACCAAGAGGGGTGTGTAGACTGTGCACTGTGTACCAAGAGGGGTGTGTAGACTGTGTACTGTGTACCAAGAGGGGTGTGTAGACTGTGTACTGTGTACCAAGAGGGGTGTGTAGACTGTGTACTGTGTACCAAGAGCCTTAGAGGGGTGTGTAGAGTGTGCACTGTGTACCAAGAGGGGTGTGTAGACTGTGTACTGTGTACCAAGAGGGGGGTGTACCTGAGGTTGGCAGTGGAGCCCATGAAGGGGGCTCGTAGAGAGCTGATGGAGGATTTGGTGTAGGGGAGACATTCGGGGGCACTCTCCCCAAAGTACATGTCTTTCTCCATCAGGGGGAAGCTGTCGTGAAGGTCGTCCGCCAACAGCAGCGAGATCTACAACACAAGCACATGCGTGACAAACACATTCTTGCTTCTGTATATGACACGTCACAAACACATTATCATGGAAAGTAGATAGTTTACTGGTACATCAACAATGAGATATTTTTATTATGATTTATTCATATTTTTATATGGTTAAAACCGAAAGAACATTTTAAGTATTTTATTTACCATAATTGTTTCGTTTAAAATCCACTGATGTTTACACAGCATTTCTATCTTATTTTTGTTTATTGTTTATTGTTATTATAGTATTATTTTAATTGTAAACATCGTTACTATTTATAGAGCGCTGTGAATGCTATGGATATATGCGCTATGTAAAATAACGATTATTATCATTATTATAGAAGGAATAAAGCATCAACATGACCTCTGAAATATATAATTATTCCCGTGCAGACGTGCTCATTTAAACACTACCTCGATTTGTCTAGGAATCATTCAGACACACAGTATTTACTGCCCAAAAACTATTCACACATCCACCACGGTTCTCATCAGATATTTCTTCACATAGCTGTGTGACCAATGTGAAGTTAATGAAACTGCCCATGCCACAAAAATGCAGAATGAGGACTCAAACTGTGGATATGTCAAGTGAGGGTGGAGCGTTTTACCCCCTTTCATCACCCGAATGCTCACCTGCATGTTCCTGTCGATGATCCAGTTCATCTCAAAGTCATCGTCATCCTCACCAAATGGGTTGATCAGTTGCTCTGCCACCTGTGGAATGACAATGACAGTAATCAGGTCACGTTCTACAGTGGTCAATGTGTACAGTCAATCTGAGATAGGTACAGACATCACTTATCGACCAGAATTACCTAGACATAATCATAATTATGTTCTAACTGTAACATTTTTATTTGAAAAATTCTTCTGTTGTCGTTCACTAATATAAATAACTGGTACAAATTAACTGAAATAAATCTGTTTGTGTGCATGCAATCATACTGACTATGTAATATAATTAAGTGAGTACCAAAGGCCAAGATCTAGGGGAAAGATTTGATTGCAATATCTTTTGTTATATATAATCTGGTAATAATAAAGTCACACATAAGGGCTGGGGCTATTTCAATCACTGTCAATTCAAAACACTTTGCAACATATTACTGATCAATGTCCTGAATTTAATTGGTGTATGTGAAGGCGTCCTTCAATGCCATTTTAAAACACACAACCATGCCCCAAAAGTTGTTTTTCCTGAACAGTAGCCAATGCAAATTTCAGGAATGGTGTGACATATTTCTTGTATTTCCTTGATTGTGGTGAGCAGACATGTTCTGTATGCACAGCAGTTTGTACAGCTGACATTTGTCACAGCGAGACTGAAGTGAATTAACACCAGGTTTGGAGTTAATGAATGATGAGATTAGGTGTGATTGCAGCCAAATTTACTGACGTCTGATTCATGGTTGTGATTCTTGACAGTTCTACCTGACAGTCACAAACATTACAAGGCTCCTCAAAATGTACATGTAGCATAACAGGTGGTTGGTTGGTTGGTTGGTTGGTTATGTGGTTGATTGGTTGGTCATCAGAAATCCTGAGAAAACAAGTCTTGTAGACACATTAAAAGAAATTGCAACATTGTTTTAAGAACCTTGACATATTATTTGAATCTGGTGGGTACTTACAGTGGTTTTTTGTGATACTGAAGTGACCTTTTGCATTTTTAAAAAGCTCCTTAAATTTATCAATACAATAATGATGGATCTGCCTTATATGTAAGTAAATACAAGATGACCCTTAAGCTGTATGTGCCCCAGTGAAGATGTGTGCGATGACCGTACCTTGAGCCAGCCCATGTAGAAGAAGAACTGTAAGATAGTGAAGACAGGCACGTAAAGGTCGACGTTGTGACCGGGGTAGTTCTGACTTGGGTCCAGAAACTGACGCCCAAATATACAGCCTCCAAAGAACGTGTACACTGCCAGGGTAGTCACCTGGTGGACAGAACAAGGCACGTGTTGGGTCACTGTTTATCACAAGTAACATTTCGTCATTTATTATAGTGTTCCAGAAGTACATACAAGAAAGAGTTGCAACATGACATCACATCATAGAACAACACGATGCAGACAAATGTTTAACTTTCAGATTGAGAATGTTACTGAATCTTTCATCTTTCATCATCTAAATGATTTCATCTTAGGTAATACAACACTTCAACAATATTAACAACATAGTTTCACAACATTTACTGTTGCACAATAATGTAATCATCTTGAAATGTTGCTAAAGCACTGTGCAAGTTCTAGAATCATAAAAAAATTATTTCGCACAATGTGTAAGACTTGTATTAATAGCATTCATAGTTCACGGCATTCCCAATTCAACTTTGGAGAAAAATGCTCAAAGTACCAGCTATTTCTTGCATAAGATGCATAGCAGGATGAGTTACCTGTGTGTAGACAAGTGGGACACTGATCCAGTCATAGCTATACAACTTGCCCAGGTCATTGCGGTACGTCATCATCTCCTGACACAAAATACAAACACAAATGTAATATGCACAAATTATACATGAAGGCAACCAACAACCAATGTACTCGTCACATGATAATATTTACTTTACAGTTCACAGCGTGCCACATCCAATATAATTCACTGGCACATGATTCATTACAGAGTATCTGGTTATAGCAGAACTGCAGAAACATACTGCAGAGAAACTACTGAACTACTTGTAATGTGACAGACAAAGTTACCACTCTACAAGATCACAGCAGGTTTTCCATTTCTGCACAAGGATCTATTACTTCCTCTGGCATCGACAGAAGAAGAGGTGAACAAAATGTCCATGTTACCAAACAATATCAGGTAGACTCAAAGTCAGTTCTTGTGACTTGCCAGTCCAATGTTATTTAAACACTACTGACAATACACTGCATCTTCGATGGCCTTTATTGTTTGTTTGAAGAGCACAGTGGTAGAGCTTCGGACTCTCGACTAAGAGGACCTGGATTCGTGTTAAAACCTTGGGCAAGTTTTTTCACTCTACATTGTTCACATCCAGTTCACTCAGCTGTATAAATGAATACCTGGCTATAGACAGTGGTGGATATGTGTGCGAGCAGCCTTCGCGCATTAATTGTACCATATAATAATAATTAATAATAATTAGTTAACTTCTATTGCGCCTATATCCTTAGAAACCAAGCTCAGAGGCGCATCAAAACAAAAAGGATTAATCGATCTCATAGTCTGTAAACAAATCAAGTTGTCATCAGATTGATTGATGCGCCAGGGAGCTATGGTGGATAGGCCAGATTGTACAGATATGTTTTTAAATGACAACGGAATTTAGCAATATTTTCAACTGATTTCACGCTAGAAGGAAGCATATTCCATAGAGTAGGCGCACCCACAGCAAAAGCCCTGGTCCCCATATTAGTATTGACCTTTGGTACAAAGAGTAAATCAGAAGTAGATGACCGAAGTTGAAGAGGTTTTCTTATAGGAGTAAGTAAAGTATGTAAATACGATGGCTGCCTAGAAGAAAGTGCTGGATGGCTGGATGCTGTGGTACTTAGTCAAAGTACTAAGATAAGATAAAATAAGATAGCTTTATTGCCATGTGTTCACATTGTAGTTACAATAAAACATTGGAATGTGTAATGATATTGGTCGTCGTACTAGTACACAATCACATGACAATACATTCACATGCACCAAACAATGATGTTAAAATATACTACTACATTAAATAAAATAAATAAATAAGAACAATCACATAAAAAAGTCCGAATAAAAAATTGCTCATTATAACATCGATAAATAATTGATACGATCTAGTAGAAATATAGTAGCTTAAAATGTAAAATGTGAAATAAAAAAGAATATAAAATGTAATAAATTATGATAAAATATACATACTAAAAACTCATCGGAAAGTGGACTAGAGTAGAAGTAAGCATCAGTACTCACATCTATGATGGTCTTCATGAGGTAGTCATCAGAGATGCGTCCGTCCTTGCGCGTTGACTTGATGAGATTGGCCGTCCACACAAACGGCACCCACCACTTGCCGTGGGGGGTGTTCACCTCGTCCAGGGCCTTCAACTCAGCCTCGTTGATCACCCCTGCAAACAGAGTGACCAGGGTCAATCGCCCCACAACAACACAGATCTGGTGGACAAGGGTCGGTGTAAGGTCTACAAGCCTCACGTACATGGACTGCGGGAAGAAATCACATGCCATAAAGCTCTCTAGTGCATCAATACTACTGACGCATCCACTGCATCAACCATTGCTTAGCAACCACCTTCGAACTTGCTCAAATGGCCGCCACAAACGTGAACCTCCGCATAACATTTAATCAGTTTTGTTGAAATTCTGGCCCAACTTTTCGGTTTCAACGACACCAGTACGCAGGAAACGTTGGCAGATGTAAATGTGTACACGTGAAACGTGGTTGCTAGAGCAAAGGTTGATGGAGGTCACACTCGTAACGATCGTGACGTCCTGACGTGGACACGCCAACCGACTGACCTCTCTTATACTTTACCTGGAGTGTCTGTCTCGACCGGACCTGAGTGTCTAAGGGCTGGCAGCTATTGGGCGCGTGGTTGCTATGACTGCATGGACTGGGGCAGGCCAACGGGGGGAAACTGATAGGGTCCTTGTCCGCCCGCAGCAAACACTGGCAAGGGTAGAAACTTGAGTGGCGGGTGATAGAGTAGACTGGCGGCTACAGCTTCCTGAAATGTAAACAGCAAGTGCTCGCTGAAGCGGGTGGCGGGACAGAGCACAGAGGGCGCCACTGCAGCATCGATACTGCGCTGGCTCGGACAGCCATGTGACCCTCAGAACTGATGATACAGATATGCTATCCGGGAAGTAAGCAATTTTTGGCTGTAAATGAAATACAACCATTGTCAGACAAGTGAAGAATTAAATAAAGGCGCCTGTATTAATGGGTGTGCCCTGATCTCAGATACAAAGTAACAACAAAGTAAATATACTGATAAGAACAATTTGTAATGTTTTGTAACTAAACATGGCAATTTATGGGAGCAACAAACTTATGTGTGTGGTATGGGCGAAAAATAAACACAAGACTTTGCTCTAAGATGATTTTGTTAAAGCGATACTCCAGTCAGTGAGTGGTTCACAGTTTTAACTTACACATGTATACTATATTGGTTGGGCCTAGTAATTGTGCACAAAGATCGTTAATAAACATTTAGTTATAGCTTAATCGTATCAAAAACATGCTATCTTAGATTCAGGGCGCTGCCATCTTGAGACTTATGCGCCAGTGACGTAAGCCAAATCGTTTACGTCACTGGCGCATTGTTGAAAATGGCAAGAAATGGCGGAATCTTCGCTAATAATTGTGATAGTGACGTAAGCAATCCACGATGTACTGGATACATCAAATACCATTGGATGTTCAAACATGCAGGCGCCAGTGACGTAAGCAGTTCACGTCACTGGCACATAAGTCTCAAGATGGCAGAGCTGAATCCAACATGGAGTGTTTCTGGTACAATTATACTATAATTAATTGTTTATTAACGATCTTTGTGCACAATTACTATGCACAACCAATATATTATACAGATGGAAGTAAATGCTGTGAACCTTTCACTAACTGGAGTATCCCTTTAAGCAAACTGGCAGAAATTACTGATGAACCACAGCTAGGTTGAGACAGGAGTGAAAGCAGTGCTCGGCACTGTTACAGCAGTGCTTGGTGTGACAGTGCGTCTGAGGAGTGTGGACCAACCTGCTTCTATGAGATGGTCCATGGTGGGGAAGCGTTTCTTGACCGACACGCTGGTGGCCTGGAAGACAATCAGACTGGCCATTGTCATGTATCGCGCCACAGTGCGACGGACGATGCGACTCTGCTCATCCAGCCCGTCGATGATCGTAGTCACGTAGATCATCAGCCTGTGTCAACACACAGATCGTCATACAATGTAGGCACGTCACATCATCACATCATCTTCTTCTTCTTCCATATACTGGACTGGGCCCTTTCAGGGCATTAAAATTCCAATCGAACCTTGGGGGGGGGCGGTGTATGCTCTCTTAAAACAGTTAATAAAAAATATAAAACGTTAGTAAAGTTAATCTATGGACCTCTGGTGATTTAAAAAAAATATTATTATGGTGTAATGGTGTACATAGACATAATCTTATGAAGAAATTTAACCAGATGTTAAGGCACGAAGGCCAGCCATGAAAGCCTTTGGGCATGTGGTGGCTGATAGGCCAGTGGGGAGCCTATAATGTGTTCATATTATATAAATTGCCTTCATCGTCATCATAAAGTAGCAAGTACAATAATTATCATAAAATGTAAACCATTAGATTGTCAATACGTAGCATAAAAATCAACATGCTGGGTATAAATGATTGTAAATACGTCACATGGATCATCATTCAGGATCACATCAATCAGCATGCAGTGTAAACATGTCAGAGGTCTTCATCATATACCATTATCATACATAATACAAGCTATCACACAGATCATCCTGCACATGATGCAGAGACCGTCCCCCTGTGACAATAACTACCCACCCTGTACACACATGCCTGGCCGCACTCAATTGTTAAATCTAAGTACTACTACATGGTTTCAATAACCTACTTCATTGTCAATGGTACACTGCATAGACCAGATTATATAAAACAGTGGTCTGATAGTCAGGTCACAGCGTCACCTGACCAATTATATCTTGTTTCTTCAAAAAAACAATGCAACTACTCAGGGGGGGGTAATTGGTTGGGAAAAAATCACACAATAGGCATTGGTAACAAAGGTTAGGTCATTACATTTTCATCAATCTCCCAGTCCCAGATTTAGGTTAGGCATGATATCATTATAAGCTGTACCATCAACCACCTTTATCATCCTCATATTCATAACACAACTGTGACAATAAGACAAGTAACATCAGCCAGCTTTATCGTTCACATAACTGTGACAATAAGACAAATGTTGTTATTCAGCAAGGTAAGGTTACCTAACTGTGACAATAAGACACGTTATTATTCAGCAAGGTAAGGTTACCTGTCGGGCCACGGGATACAGAGGAACTGGTTCCACCAGCGAGTGACGACCACGGCAACGTAGAAGCCAAGAATGAACGAGAGAGGGATGAGACTCGTGAACGCCTCGCAATACAGGGCGATCCTCTCAAACATCCTACAATGCAATTATATCATATATATATATATATATAATTAAAATTATAATTATTATAATACAGGCTTTTTATTTAAATTTGATCATGATTACAGGGTATATACCATTTTAATGATTTTTTTCTTCTACTATTTTATTTATCTATTTTATGAGTGCTCCATATGAATTTCCCTGTTGGGATAATAAAGTTTTATTGTATTGTACATTGTATTGTATACAATAAGATACTCTATCTATAGAACTCTCATTAACGAAATACATTTAAATGGTGGTCACTTATGTTTATCATCTAAAAATTACTATAGGGTTAGTAACTTATCTAGCACGTGAAACATATTAGTACAAATTGATGCTAAACAGGAATCCTGGACTGTAAACATCACAAGTCCCCAGAACAAGCATGAACCATATCTCAACAGGTTTTCTGTATTTTTTTATTTTAATTGTAGGCCTCTGACTGTATTGCAGACATGTTATGAATTGCTCTGAAACCGTTACAGATTCACATCATCATCATTGAGTTAAAGTACCTCATCTGTTGTGTTGAGAGTGCCAGTCGGTAGATGATGCTGACTAGCAGGTAAATAAGGCAGAAGATGAGCATCTCCTTGTACATGAGTTTGTAGATGCTGCCCTTCCAGAACAGGAGCAGGCGCGAGAAGCCACCGAGGCGGGCATTCGCCACGCGGCCCGTGTAAGTGATTGTCATCCTCTCAAACTGTCGACACTGTCACAACTGAGGGAGCAGCCAGTGTTGGCTTGGTGCGGCTACACGCCACAAGGCTGCGTCAGACGCCGACGCTGACGCTGCATCACAACAGACCTGGAAGGAACAATTCACCACTGTTAGACAAACACACGGGTGTTCTGTTGGCATTAATATATTGCTATGGTAAAGCAAAGCTGTGTGTTTAGTTGCCTGGATCAGTCAGGGTTTGTAATTATTAGCAGAAAGTTCACCGAATCGGTTGTTCGCTGTCCTAATTTGCAGTCAGGATTGTGAGAACCTGTTTGGGATGTAAAAGAACCAATGAGGATGACAAGCACCCTGGCAGTGTCTACCGTCAGTGCCAGCACAGAAATAAGGTTGGCAATGTGTAAATGTTCTGAACAAGACTGACTGGTTCAATGAAACCTTACGAGATCATAACATTGTAATCACAGTATATACAGACTAGTCAGTTAACAGTGCCGTGCCTAGTGCTGGAAACAACTAGAAACAAGAAACCATCCAATGTCAAAAGAAAGTGTGGAGGTTAACATTCCAATATGTACATATAAACTAATTCAGAATCTGATTATTTTACAGAGGACCAGTGTCTCGTTAAATCTACAATTCGATGCGATCTACATTATCTCCTATATCAAACAACACACGAAACAAGTGATGAACCTGCAATCAGAACACTTACTTGAATGCCTATAAGTCTTGTGACAAGCCTTCCAAACAATGTACTCCCTATTTAATGTTGATGCATCCACAACAAAATAGATACAACTGGGAGAGACGTGTGTGTCTCGTCTTATATACCACAAAGTGGCAAACACCACATATATTAAATTCCCACATTGCATCATACTCTGGAGAGCCATGCCAATCAAGTGACCAACCCAGCTCTATGAACTAGCTTGAATAAGAGTTTGGGTGAGGCTTCTTTACAGCAACAGCTGTTAGGTAACTATTGCATTCCATATGGGATGTCATTGAGCGAGCGCATAGAAAGAAACTATCCCCTCCCACATAACCCAACTTTCTGCACTCTTGTTCCCAACAGTTTCACATGGGATTGTTGCCGCTGGTGGTCTACTCGCAAAAAGACACCCAGATGTTTGTCAATAATCTATCACGTGCACACGCAAGCAGATGACAGTGACTATGCATGGCACTGCCCATAAATGCGTCATTACGGCAGCGTGTTTTTACACGGAACAGCTTGAACCTGGCTAAGGACAACTGGGTACAGCTATGCCACTGCGACTGATAAATCAATACATTGCTCCGTGAAGCGTGCTGGGTTCATGATAGATCATAGAGATGGCTCGCTCAACCGCTGGCCTGAGACCACTAGGTCAGATTGCAATAATCATAAACAGAAGTCACATGTCCACAAGGCGACCAATCAGCATTCTCCGATACACATATTTGAAGTTCTGGTCTTATATAGATGATATAAAAAATTAATGGATGCATAAAACATGATTTACACTGACACACTAAGTTTGACATAACATTCTCTATTCCAACACTAAATGGAGAACATTATCTGGCCCTACTGATTGTTTTTTGGCTTCCACTGTGCAAATTGTAGAGTTCAGCAAATAGCTGACCAAAAAGTGAATAGACATGTCTTCTTAATGGTTGTCATTATTGTTTGAGGTGAAATAACATATTATTGAACACTGGTGCTGTCTGGCACTAGCTTATAAAACACATCATGATTTATTAGCAATTGTTAGACATCTTATAAACTTACCAGATAAAAATATCAGACATATCTACAAACCTCGATCTGATGCATGATAGTTGATAGGGCCTGACAAAAAAATTAAAAAGTTTATATGTACATATATATTATAATATATATATATATATATATATATATATACAAACATGACAACTACCCCCAACTGAAACGTACGTGCCAACAGATGTCAGTGATTTTACAAATGTGACTTACCTGCCACTACAGGTGCTCAGTGGAGAGTGTGAACTCCTCAAAGTAGCTATAACTCATCACGGAGGTGAGATGGTTGTAGAACTTCATGCTGAGTGACGCCGTTCTGATGATGGGGGGTTGCCTATACTTATAGCAAGTGCCTCAACACTTGACCCTATTCGCTCACTCCCCTCCGCACTACACGTGCCCGCCTTCCGACAGTGCCTCCAGTGCCCCCTAGCGGCAGCCTCTCAGGTCAAGCGACCGTCAGCACCAGGCCCTACATAATAAAACATGATAACTGATGCATGAGGATTCTCTTGGCGACGATGCAAACAAGACAACAACTCATAATAGTCTAGCTGCTCTCGAGCTCTGAATAATTCAACCACTGATGCTAACAGTCGTTGCAAAGATTAGAATTTGCTGCCCCACCACTTTCCAAAACGAAGTGCTCAGAAGCGTGAAATTCATTCCATCCAAACAATATTTTTTATTAATAATAACAACAGACTTCTATTGCACCTAATAAAAGCCACAGGTCAATATTCTCAGGAACATGAGCAAAGTGGTGAAAGCAGAAAGGAATCAATACAATGAACAGCACTAGTGAACATAAGAGCCCGATGAACAGTTACATAATCATGTTAAAATAGTACACATATGTGCACAATTTCTGCACCTGTAAAAACCTAGCTTTGGCCTTTGTGAGTGGCATTTCTTTCTAGTATGTTCGACTAGAATTTTGAGACGCCCTGTGTTGTGTATTGACAAAAAAAAGTCAGACAGCTCATAAAACAGTTGTTGACATGTACACAGAGTTCTTGCATATTTGTGGTGTACAGCCGACAGCCACGGTCCAGTTAAACAGCAATGTGAGTGTAATATATACCAGACATACTGAACGTGTTACAGTCAGTACAAAGAGTGCACCCAGTTACTTCGCTGGGCACCTTAGCAACCTTTCTAGAATGTTGTCCAGTTGTCTAGAACTTAATGATAGGCACTCCAACAACCAGAGGGACACATGTCATTACCGTGAGAGATTTCATACAATTTACTACATGATCAATGCAGGCCTACAGGGGTTATCAAACGGATATGAATCTATTTGTCACAACCGACTATATATATATTTTTATCTGATCATATCAGCTCAGGTAACATTGTACATAGTAACCGTAATATCAAATGAGAACCATCGTTTACGTGGGATCTATTTCCACAGCTTGTAAATTGTAAAATGACCTATGCTAGTTCATAAACAAGACATTGACATTGTGGTCCGAAAAAACTCTGCCAAACTACATGAATGTTTTCACTAGCTTTGCTGCCTCAGCAAAGGAAATGCTCCAGATCTAATCCTGCTGTACAAATTAAAACAGACAGATTCCTGTGGTGATCGAGGTCCATGGCTTTGCAACAATCCTAAAAAGCCAGTTATCACGCGGAAACAGTGTTTAAAACCAGATGTCTCAGGACCACCTGCTCTGTGTGCAACTTACATAATTCACTGTTCATCATTGTGAACATGTATAGCAATGTACATCAATCCAAACAAAATATATTCAGATTTTTCTGTGAACCAAGAGCACATACTGTTCAATGTAGTAATCTATACCTGTATTGACCATATTGAGTCACAGTTGTTGGCCAGAGCACTATTGATGTTCACGACTGCACAATCACAATGACGTTTACATTCCAATACCATTGTGACAGTTTCATAATGACTGCACCAATAATTTAGTAATTTTAAGTGGGTTTCCATCACAATTCAGTCCTACACATTCCATCAAATAATAACAGACTTTTATAGCACCCAATAAAAGCTATACCCTCGGGTAAAGTAATGAAAAAATAAAAGATCACTAGGCAATGAAAAGCAGTATACTGTGAACAGAAATGTCTGATCAACAGCACAGCATTGTTCAATTATAAAAATTATAATGTTCAAACAGTTTGCACATACATGCAATTTTTGTGCCAGTAAAATCTGGTTTTAGGTGTGGCATTTCTATATTTAGTATTTTGTACTATAATTTTAAAATATCAATACCACTACTGACAAAATCATAGAATTATGAATGCATATTACAAGCAGGAAAGCACACCCAAACTATAACCACCAAAATGTTGCCACCAAGTCACCCCAAATACTGAACGAAGGGTATTGCATCAGACACCTGACTCATTGCTCAGTAGATATGCTTGGGTGTGGCTGGCAATAAAAGTCTACGTACAATGACACATAACAGACAGAATTTGATGTCACAGACGTGTGTGTGACGTCCATCCTGCTTTGCTTTATCAATCTGACATTTATGGATATAATTGCATGGTAGCATACATCAATTTGTCAGATAAAGTTCCCTCATATATGGTTCAACAATGTACATTGTCTATGATGCTGCATGAAATTCAATAACACAACCAAATTTCTGACAACTTCATATTTTTAACCGCTGTTTTAGTAAACTTGTATCTGTAATTCTGTATCTTTAAAATAATCGGCAAATCCAAGCTGAATAACGTGCCAATTGAAGGTTGTTCTATTAGCATTGCACACACCTACCTATAGCAGTGAATCATAATCTGTGAGGCGTCCTTTGCATTAACTATAGTGAAGTTTCAAGAATGTTCTATACAGATTAGGTGCTGCTAGACGGGAAGATTTTCTACACCGCTCAGTGTTGTCGCTAATGTGTTTATATCTATAAGAGGGAATTAAGCATGTTACATAATTACAAATTGTCACATTTCTGATATAAATCTATGGCATTTAGAAGCATCAAAACGAATGAAATGCATACATTAAGATTACTTATGAAATACACTGAATTGAATAAAACATAATATTAACATGTACACCTTTCTTTTCAGTCATACATTCAATTGTTCTTAATCTTATGACTGAAGTATATAATTGTTATCATTAATTTTATTTACTTTGTATATGCTATACCATGGATTGTGTGCTATTTTGTACTCAATACACATGATATACTGAATATTTAAGCCTTCCAAGATCAAGTACTATCATGCGACACTTCGTTAGTTTTAGTCAGACTGTAACATCCATTTCTAGGAAGACGCGACACTCGTCCATCGGCATCGGTCTTCCATTTTAGAACTGTTTACTAACTGTTCTTGTCAATAATATTAATTATTAATTTAAGAATTATAACCGGCACATCGTTCATTTGAACACATGCACAATATGGTGCAATTATCAGCCACATCGTGCACAAGAAAGCAAAAGAGTACGCGTCTGTCAAAACTGACAGCAACACAACATGACACTGACAGGCCGTGGTCAGTGACAGTGCCGGGTGATACCTCTTTGCCTTGCCGCCGTCGCCCCGTCAAGCCCCACTGCACCGTCAGACATCAAAGCCGCCACCTAAAATAGCCGGTGCAAAGTACACCAAACAAAAATATCAGCAGCGCAGCGCTAGACTTACTGATCCGGCCGTCTGTCTTTGTCAACTGTGTTTCCAGCGTTTCCTTCGCATCGCCAGCTCCTATCTGAAACTGGTTCCAACCAGATAGGCCTGGATTTGCCGAGATCAGCTGATCGCCTATAAACATTGCTAATGAAGTGACGTAAATGCACGGCGCTGATTGGTTCACTGTGGCCACCAATGGCGCGCAACGGCGCGCTATAAATTTAAATCGAAAAAAGCGAAGGTATCTCTTGTCTGATATTTGTACTACACGAAAGATTGCTACTGATGGTATTTAATATTTAAGAAAATTACTAGACAGTCTTCCGTATCATCGGGTTCGCTTACTAGGCATCGGCTACGCCTACGGCTACAGCCCACGAGACTAGTATACGGCTGTGACGCGCGCCATTTGCCACGTTCAGTGTTTTGGAGGGCGTCAATTTTTTGGCGAGCCTGAACTTAAATGTGGACATTTTGCGGGCAACTGAATGTTTTGGGGGGCGTCAATATTTTTGGAAACTTCAAAGGGGTGACATCTTAGGGGTTTGCTTGCCTCATGTGCAATTGGGGCGCAAATAGAGCGTTTTAGAGAATATAATTCACACCTCAGCCTTCTTGTGCCGATATCAATATTCAATATTATATAATTCATGCGTGATCGGGGCGGTACACAACAACTAACCCGGGCATGTAAATTTTCACAGGAGATACTTTATCGTATATTTGTAATAATGCTAATCGACTTATATTGTCTATCTATCCCATTTATGAATATTGGAGGGTTCGATCTGCAGGCTCAACCCTTGAGGCTGCAACAAACCTCCAACCCTCTAATAAGGTCTACATCCCTTCTTTGACACCACGAGAGTATATGTGGGCACATCAATAATTGTAATTGCTACCCACACGTGTACAGGTTTATGCCGAGTATATAGGTCCATCGATCAGCAGGCGTCCATATACAGTACACCCATCGCACCCTAGCCCACGGGTGTGACTTTGTAAGTAGACCGCGACCCCGATACGGTTACGATTAGCTGCATCCGCAAAGTGGCATTACATCATTCAGCATAAGAGTCAACACTCATTGTGCGGTTTCGGCCGACGGCCGTTTGTGCTGATCTCCGTCTACCAACGCTCTAGCACTCGCTGAACCCACCACAAATAATTAATTCCATAAATAAAGCAAACCACAACAAACCCCACGTCACGCTGAGCCAATTACGAAATGCACCAACGACTCTCTGAACAAAACGTTATCTCATGGGCGTCAGTGCACGAAAGTGCTTTCAGTCCTTCTTGTACCAAACCACAAGATCGAAATTAGTGTGGCATAACCTGTTTGACACTTGCGCAAAATCAGTCCCGAGTCGGAAGAGAACAAAAGTCGGCTCTGTTCCGTTTCTGCGTAGGCGCCCGCGGGCGAGCAACGACAAGGGATTCGTTGTTGTGTCCGATTGCGCCAACACTAACAAAGGATCGACATGTGGGAAGTTATAGGCATACAACTAGTACATATACATATATGAGAAACAGTGTCATGCCGTGTGTAGCTTATCTGCACAGTAATTAATTGGGGTCGCACCACAGTGTGTATCGGAAGGTGAGCCTCAACTGTACCTCGCCGTGACTCAGTGACTCACTCAAAATCTCACATGAAGTTCTTCAAAAACCTCAAAAGACCCAAAAAACCTAACTGAGGCTTTAAAACAATTCCTTGTTCACAATCTCGAGACCTCTCCAGACCTCAGATAGCTAGGATTATCTTAATTAATGAAGATGATTGATCTAAGCGAGGATGATTGATCAGAGAGAGGATGACTGATATAAGAGAGGATGATTGATCTGAGAGAGGATGGTTGATGTAAGAGAGGATGACTGATCTGAGAGAGGATGACTGATCTAAGGGATGATGACAGATCTGAGAGAGGATGACTGATCTAAGAGAGGATGACTGATCTAAGAGAGGATGACTGATCTAAGAGAGGATGACAGATCTGAGAGAGGATGACTGATCTAAGGGATGATGACAGATCTGAGAGAGGATGACAGATCTGAGAGAGGATGACAGATCTGAGAGAGGATGACTGATCTAAGAGAGGATGACATATCTAAGAGAGGATGACTGATCTAAGAGAGGATGACTGATCTAAGAGAGGATGACTGATCTAAGAGAGGATGACTGATCTAAGAGAGAATGACAGATCTGAGAGAGGATGACTGATCTAAGAGAGGATGACTGATCTAAGAGAGGATGACTGATCTAAGAGAGGATGACTGATCTAAGAGAGGATGACTGATCTAAGAGAGGATGACTGATCTAAGGGAGGATGACAGATCTAAGAGAGGATGACTGATCTAAGAGAGGATGACTGATCTAAGGGAGGATGACAGATCTAAGAGAGGATGACTGATCTAAGAGAGGATGACAGATCTAAGAGAGGATGACTGATCTAAGAGAGGATGACTGATCTAAGAGAGGATGACTGATCTAAGAGAGGATGACAGATCTAAGAGAGGATGACTGATCTGAGAGAGGATGACAGATCTGAGAGAGGATGACTGATCTGAGAGAGGATGACTGATCTAAGAGAGGATGACAGATCTGAGAGAGGATGACTGATCTGAGAGAGGATGACTGATCTAAGAGAGGATGACTGATCTAAGGGAGGATGACAGATCTGAGAGAGGATGACTGATCTGAGAGAGGATGACTGATCTGAGAGAGGATGACTGATCTAAGAGAGGATGACTGATCTAAGGGAGGATGACAGATCTGAGAGAGGGTGATTGATTTGAGGGAGGAGTTTGGGTCGTAGCTAAACTTATCAGAAAGAATACTGATGACCGGACGATGCCGTGTATTGCTCACTTATCCTGGCGACCCGCTTGCCTAAGAGTGTGAGAACAATTGAGACATTGGCAGCTTTCAGAAAACAACTAAAAACTCACTTATTTCGTTTACACTACCTGCCTTGATGACACTGATTTGTATTCTATGACGCTGCTTGGTTCTAAATTGTTCGGTTTAGAATTGTATTTTTACACACTAATTTATTGTTTTATAATTATTTATCTCAGCTTATTTATTTTTACTTACTTATTGCTCTTATATTACTTATTTATTTAAATGAGATTAATAATTTGATCTTACCTTATGTATTTAATTAGTCTATATTTTAGATTTGGTCAACACATCATAGTAATGCGTTTTTATTGATCTTAACTCATTTACTTATTTATCTTAGCTTATTTATTGTTATCTTACCTTATGTATTTAGTTAATTTATATTTTAGATTTAGTGAACACATCGTATTAATGTGAAGCGCTTTGATTGATATTTAGTTAGCTAAAAATCGCTATATTAAGCAACGGAATTATTATTATTATTATCAATCATACCAAGCATGTCGTGGTATATTCGTAAGTGTCACGTTGATTTGAGGCAAATGTGGCACAATAGCCATGCAAATAAGCGGTAAACAGCATAAAACGTCTCGAATGCAGTTCCGTTACGATCGTAGGAGACGTTTATGAAGTCTGTATCGTGATACGTATCGTATCGCGAAATGGTGTATCGTTCCGGTTCTACTCAACAGTATTCCACTATAGGCTCGTGAAGCGAAACGTTGTATATGCTACCATGCCTTGAGTTTCAATAGCATTGCGTTCTTTTTTAGCTAGTATTATCTACACAGGGCTTTATGTAGCTATCAAATATTAGTCATTCGTGCATTCATACAGCATTCAAACGGTTACGCGTAGATCTACACAACGGACAAAGCCAATTAACCAAATCAGTCGCACTCCCTTAGCAATGATGTATTTTAGGAACCCGGATTCTGCCGCGCCGCGGTATCGATCGGAAATCAGCCGTGGAGGATAATAGCGCGTGCGGCGAAATATTGCCCAAAACAATAGGCCCTATATTTAGTAGTCAATTAAATGCAGAAGCTGGGTCTGACACGGGAATTAGCCCGAGTGGTGTCGAGTGATCTTCGTAGAATTGGTGACGGGTCCACGCAATTTGTGACATTGTGCGAACCGGAAGTGACGGATATGGTGCTAATCATTAGGGCATACGGACATAATGAATGTTCTTCGTAATAGTTCGTCTTTGTCGACATAGGCACTAATTTTGTTATGTCGTTGAGCCGATCCAATTTGATTGTTATCTTATTGTTGTAGAGGCTTTCGGAAAGTAAACACGGATATGACGTCATCGTAAAAGTGCGAGTGTAACAGAAGGATTAGACGCATAAAGGAAGCCACGTGGATTACAAAAGCCAAACATCTATTCAGTCGAGACGATGATAATTATATGACATCATTCGAAAAGGATTCCGAGAAACTTGTTTCTATTATCTTCGGTAGGTCTTAGGTTTTCTTCGTTAGACTTATAAAACGATTTCTGGAAATGACAAACGAACCGTACACAATGATTATTAAAGAGAACGTGTTTGTTGCGTTACCCGGAATTGGCCACAAGTGATCATAATTTAACACGTAGTTCGGTAGATGGGTTATATCGAAAGCGGAAGTTACGTCAACGTGCTTTGTATGAACGAGGTTTACCTGGTAGACCCGCCCCCACCCCCGCAAACCTGCACGAGTGTTTACCACGTGAATGATTCATTTATAGGTTGAATATTTTGCCAGCTTTGACCAACAGTTCCATTGTGGATTTTTCTCTATACGAAATAAATCCAAAGCCAATTACTGGTGTGCTATTCTTTATGGATACGTCGGATCCTGCATTCTGTCGGAATCCGGTGTGGCGGTCCAGAACGTCGAGCGGTCCAGAACGTCGAAGGGTAGCGGTTCATGTCAAAGGTTAGCGGTTCGTGGCAAAGGTTAGCGCGACGTTACGGCCTGACGGTCTGTAATGTCGAGCAGTCCAGAACGTCGTTCCACGTATGCATATGCGCGCTAAACTGGCGTAACCTCAGGTGACCTCAGGTGGCCGATCAACTTTGACACCTTGCCAGAATATCGAGACTGAGTTCATGACCCCTGCACCGACTGTGTTACATAATAAATCAGTTTTGCGCGCTGTAGCGACGACCTACTTTTCGACCCCCTACGTTGCACAGTTTCCAGCGCGCACGTGTTCTTGCCATTTCTCTGCACAACGACCACGATGCCGAGACGTGAACCGCTAACCTTTGACATGAACCGCTAACATTCGACGTTCTGGACCGCTCAACTAAAAAATTGCGGCTATAGGGATATATAAAATTGAATTTGTAGAGACTGTAATTGTAAATAGGCTCCTTCAATAAAAACAAATGAACAGTTGTTGGTAGGGTATTGAACTAGAAAAAAGGTAAAGGTATGTTCTTATATAGCGCAGTAACCAACCCTGAGGATTGCTCAAGGCGTTTTACACTTTACTTCCCTGGCAGACCTGTTCAATCAGACACCGTCTCAACTTCTCTAGGAAGCATCCAGCTATGCTGCAATTAAAGCGCGAAGACTGCTCGTTCACATATCCACCACTTGTCTAAAGCCAGGTACTCATTTATACAGCTGAGGGAACCAGAACATGCATAAATCAAAATTCCCACGAACCTTCATTAACTACAGTTTGATCTTTAAAACCGCACCCTACAATCCCCCAATCCCGTGCAACGTGTTTACGAGCGAGGGTAGTTTGCACGGACCAGAACCACATTCCCGTCCCCGTCAATTCTAACGGATGTTATTGATGAGCCCGAACGTTTCTCAGGTGTGGCGGAATGTAGGAGCCCGTGGCGAAAGAGCGTGGCCCGAGCTTCCAAACGCCGCGTACACCGTGAGCGACGACTGAAGGCCCGACAGGCCGGAACGAACGCTCTGTACGAGAGCGCGATTCTATGTTGACTTTAGGTTAGAATGTGGGTCACTCGCACACACGTCTAACTATACATTACGTGCGCTGCGCCTGTAGCGTTTATGTAACGTATATGTGCGTGCCTGGAACCAAAGTGCACTTACCGGCTGCTAAGCACCGCTGGGAATGCTAAAGCACCGCTTCTCTCTTCCAGGCATAACTCTTTTCCCACTTGTTGGGAAGGAAGGTGATAGGAAGTTCGAGCTGGGAGTTGATATAGGTATAGGTATAGGTATAGGAGACAGCGGAAGGTTACTACACTTGTTTTTTTCCTGTTTTCATTATAAGCGTCCTGTGATTTTTGTTGCTAAGATAAAAAACTTTAAGTTGGAGGGGGGGTAGTCATATAGGCCTAATGCAAATACGTGTGCGGTAGGATTAGCCTCAGACACTTGTGAGAGGTTGAACTCAAAAGATAAATGGGAAATTGGCCCCTGGATATTGACCGAGGTAGAACACGATATGTTATGTAACATATGGCCATTCTCAGTCTCGATTTGATCTCGATTTGATCAAAGCAATACTTATAGAATCCACTTTCAGGCAAGGAGTAACTTTTCAGTCGAACAGGCTGTCGTGATCAAACACGTTCCAACACTGTCAGCTAGGGAGGCTAGGCGCAGTGACTAGGGCCATTTGAGATAACCCGGGTTAGAATCCTGTGCTACCGGGTCGAATATTGGTCAAGTCTGTTCATTCTACATTGCTACAGTACGAATGAGCACCTAACTATACACAGTGGTGGAGGTCTGTTTACTAATAGTCTTCGCGCATCATTACAGCGTGATGGAACGCTTCCCAGAGGAGTTGAGATGGTGTTCGGTTGAGCAGATCCGCCAGGGAGTATAGCTTAAAGCGCCTTAGGCAGTCCTGGATATTGCGCAGTATGAGAACTTGCCTTCTTGCATATCAAATGTTTCTTTATTCTTGATACCTGGTAGACGGTGTGACGCACGTCGTGATTCCCCACTAACACCAATTATTCTATACCTATATTGATCGTCGCGGGTGTCCACGATGGAGCTCAACAGCCTGGCAGACCTACTGGTGTGTCTGACGATCCACATTCGTCTCTGGGCTAGGCATCGAGTCACTGCACGTGCATGCCGCGTCTAGCTAGACGATAGTATCTTTCTTGTCGGATACATGTCGCATAAACGGCTCCACTGGCTTGGTCATCCGGTTGCACGTCTTCTTGTCAGTGTCAAACTCCGTTTAAATATCGAAGACAATGCCGTGTTCCGAGCTAGATTTCTCCCATTTGTCGGGCTGTTCTTTCATCTTGTCCTGCGCTCACCCACTACATGGCCACTCATGTTTCGGTTGACCGCTTTTGCGTCCAGGGTTGATGGACGGTATAGATATTGTTTTCCGCTCTCTCGCTCTCTCGCTCTCTCGCTCTCTCGCTCTCGCTCTCTCGCTCGCGCGCTCTCTCTCTCTCTCTCTCTCTCTCTGTCTCTCTCTCTCTCTCTCTCTCTCTCTCTCTCTGTCTCTCTCTGTCTCTCTCTGTCTCTGTCTCTCTGTCTCTCTGTCTCTCTCTCTCTCTCTGTCTCTCTCTCTCTCTCTGTCTCTCTCTCTCTCTGTCTCTCTCTCTGTCTGTCTGTCTCTCTCTGTCTGTCTGTCTGTCTCTCTCTCTCTTTCTCTCTTCTTCTTCTTCTCTCTTTCTCACACTCCATTTCTAGCATGTCTTTCCATTGTTCCCTGTCATCACCCCACCCCTTATTCCTCACCCTTCGTCTCCCATCAGTCTTCTCAATTCCCTCTAGCGCAATCCCACTCTCCCACTACATATCATATCGTCTCTTGCTACATCTCTTATGTTTTATTGACTCCGTTCGTTTCGCCAGGTTGCATATATCTATTCTGACCAAGTGGCCTGACCGTCTCATCCGGGTTCTCGCTACTCTTCCTGATAATGGCTGCTATGAGCTGCATATTGCATCCCAATCTCTTTCTTCAGGTAGATCTTCCACAATCTGCTATGCTCCCTCCATATTCCTGGAATATTCAACCCAGATGTTCTTGAAAACTTTCAGTTTCTACATCAACATCAAGACAATTTTGGGCTCGGATCCTAAGGAAGCTGTGCACACGATGGCTGAGAAGTAATATACGGTGTATAGAACACGGTCTCAGTAATGGACAGCATGACGTCATGAAATTTTGTCTTTGCGCGTATGGTTCAATGTCGCCGTTTCGTTGAATACTACTAGGCCAACGTCACATTTTCCCCTCGGCTTCAATTTTATCAGGTCTTTCTATAACTATATTTTTGTTTCGTGTTTACAATGCTATTAGTTCACTCTCACATCACATTTCAAATATAGCGACGGGCCTGCAAGGTCAAACATGACGATTTTTCCTGTGGGGCACTTTTGCGGTCTACACATTGAAATAACTTACCAGTTTGCTGACTGCGTCGTGACGTAAGTAATTGACATTTCAAAGTGTGATTGTGAGGTTATGAAGAGAAAGGTTGTATTGTACCGAGCGAAATGAGCAGTTGTGACAAACAGGATGTAACGTATTGCGTTCATGTTATTTAGAAAATGTCGCGGCTTCCAGGGTGACAGCTTGGTACTCGACTAGCTCCAACTCATCTCTCAGTTATGACGTATACGAATGTAGTAGTTTTAATAGAGATTATCGTCAATACTGAAAATGATAGGACACACAGCGCTCGTTTTGTTAAGTCATTCGCTTAGGACGATGACTAAAACCACAAATAACACAACGCACATCGGCAGTGGAACCGCCACAATAAACTGTGTGCAAATGACCACTTTCAGCACGGCGCAACGCTCGGCCCGCTGCACCGGAATACAGAATAAAGCAGCACACTATCGACACATGCGGTTGAGCGCCTCGGACTTTGTGCACACCCTGTAGACGCTGTCCATGACGCCGCTGTTGGCCTCCCTCCGTCGGCGAGGGGCCAGCTCCTTCACGTGATCGCCACACGAGTCTGTCTCCCTTATGCTCGGCAGGAACGTGCCGCACACAGCGCCCCTGTCACCGGCCAAGTCCGTCGTCAGCGGCTGGTCCAGGGACTGGCGAACAAAACTCTCGTCTCAGCAGTTGTAGCAGTAAAAGCTTTATTTTCTTATGGTAACCAAGTCACGTGATTTTCAGTCGGCCATCACCACCCAACATTCTTACATACATACGTATATTTGTGCATATAATAAAGCTTTAGATTAAATGCATAGTTCAAAACAACACTAACAAAATAATGATAGTAATAAATATTTAGATATATACGAAATTTGTAATGAAACTGAAGTTATGAAAAAAACATTTAATAAAAAAATATCAGTATAAAAATATGATAAAATATTAAACAATAAAACATTATAATAATTTACATTAATAAAACATTCTTTAAAATAATAATAGTAAATTAATCAATTAAATTAATGAACAGTAATTATGACGATGATAGGTTCGGCTCTACCAAGAACATGGGTTCTCTAACGGTGTCATTAATGGAAGGTTCTGAGTATCCTGTAATATATGTAAGTGGTACGTTATTAGTGTTGCATGTCTTATTCGAAAGGATCACTAGATTTATCTCCCGTACAAAAAGAGCCAATGGTATACCATTGAATACAATTGGGAACCACTGGACCATTCAACTGTAAATCATTAGGACTCTGTGGTATTTCCAATGATATTTTGACAATTTGTTTTAAAATGCCAATGTCGTAGAATCAGAACCGAATCTTAGTCGCCATCTTTTTTTGCCACAGCAGCCAATCGTCGAACGCTGTGGAAATTAAGTGCGGGATACAAACTGTTCGTGTTAAACATTAATTAAATTAAATTAATTAATTAATTTAGACACCCGCGAGTATTGACTAGCCCCACCTTTGGTTCATTGACCATTTGTTCTGGCACGTCCGTGTCCGGCTCACTTCGGTTGCTGCTGGATGAATCTTCGTTTGACGACGAATCCTGAGACAAAACACACTACGTCACCAGTCGTCAACACAGACGTCTTCGTCGGCGTTGAAGGAACAGGCCGGACGGCATCAGTGGCAGAACTTCATCACATGATCAACATCACGGAAGAACGTAGCCAAGTTGTATCGTGTGCATACAATGAGATAGTTTGAATATATATATATATATATATATATATATATATATATATATATATATATTATATATATATATATATATATATTATTTGCAAATATTGATTATATATACATCTTATTTGCATATATATAATAATAAATTATATATATATATTATATATATATATATATATATATATATATATATATATATATATATATATAATATATATAATTTTGTTATATAAATATTTCCACAAACAATAATAATATCATTATATAAATAATTATTTATATGTGTGCTTCTGTGCTAATATGCTATGTGCTCATATACCAGAAAAACATACCAAATTGACATTTAATAACTTAAGCATAATATGTATTATTATTATTATAAAATTATTATGGAAAGTATTACACATAGGTTGCAACATAAAATAATACTTTAACATAGTTGATAACTTAACGTGTTTCCGAACAATAATGTCTGCTTCAACTACCTGAGCATTATTTACTGGACCCCTTAATATTAAACACACGCGATTAGAGCGGCTACAAACTTCGTTGAGGTCGGCCAATCCCTTGAGCTTCTTCACCGAATTGCTGCGTAACCTTGCTGCTCTTGCGGCCGAAATCTGTGTATGTACCAGGCTAGTAATCTTCTCCGTTACCTAAATGAGGAAATACATTTGTAGCCAGTGAAATAAGCCACCATTGCCTGTCGTATACACTTCGTATTATAAGGACACTAACACAAAGACCAACCTCTGGATATCGGCGCACACATGCGCACACACCCACATATGACTTGCAGTGTCACGCACGCACGCACGTACGCACGCACGCACGCACGCAAGCACGCACGCACGCACGTGCACACATGACTTGCAGTTTCACGTACGCACGCACGCACGGATCCAGGCATCCACGCACGCACGCACGCGCGCGCGCACACACACACACACACACACACACACACACACACACACACACACACACTTGTTTGTCTAATGAGGTACCACAATAACTAATCCGACCGAGGGCGCTGTAACGCAACTAGGGTCTTTGTGCCGTCTTTTACGTATGCCCACACACGCAAACTATCGCTGGCTACGCGCCTGCATAGTCAATAGCTTACCCTTCATATAGACGAAAAGGATGATTTAAGCAAGCGTTCCATAAAACATGCAAACAAATCCACGTTAGTCGTTAGAGGCGCTGATACGCAACTAGGGTCTAGTTGCGTATCAGCGCCTCTAGCGACTAAGGTGGATTTGTGGAACCTCATTGTCTTGTATGTATTTTTCTTATCAAAAGAAAATACAAAGAGTAATTTTACTGGATACATGTATGCTTATGTTACAGATCATTATAACTCTTTCTAATAATTTGTAATGTTTCTGTTGTGTTCATAAGACGTAAACAATTCTGTCCGGATTGTAATGCCTGTAGTGCTTTAACATATCAATAAATATTTTGCGTCGGACCGATATGGCCTTGTTTATTTTGCCTGCGACTTTATGTTGCACAGATGGTAAGAACTACGTAACTTTCATTCTATTACACTTAATTAAGCAATATAAGAATTAATTATGTTTAAAACGAAATTTTGTCTCTACATTCTCACCCACTGCAGACTGAAACCGGACAGTAGTAGGCACATTCCGCAGAGAAGGTAGATGCACGTTTGAGGAATGCCACATGTATTCATCAGGTAATTACGTAGTTCCTGCAGCAGACGATATAGACGCAATCACAATTTCAAAGTTCTGAGGTCATTAACTTTCGTCTGAAGGCGGATATCTAGAGATAGCGTATTTAAATATTTATGTACACGTAACGGGTGCTTATTGGAAATTACTTGAAAAGGGAACACAGGAGATATAAATTATTATGTGATGCGTCTATATGTCCACAAGTCAGCCCATATGTCCATAAGTCAAACTGTGATTCTATGTGTTATGTGAAGCAGTGTTCTGAGGCTGAGATAACATTTCGTCAAGATAACATTTGGACAGTTTTGTACGATACCATGGAATGGTCTCGGTAACGAACAGGGTAACGTCCCGAACAGTTCCAGTTACCAGGAATTGTGACGTCAGTGTTTTGATGTAATCACTGATTTACATGTATATATATATATATATATATATATATATATATATATATATATATATATATATATATATATATATATATATATATATATATTATCTCTCCATCATCGAGAGGGAGAGGGTAAGAGAGAGAGAGAGAGAGAGAGAAGATATATATATATTATATATATATATATATATATCTTCTCATAATCACAGACCTGATTTGATTATTTATCTTCTACACTTCAAGCAAACTATTGTTTTATAAATATAGTTAAACAAACTTCGTCAAATATCACGAAACTATTTCTGAAAAGGTGTTTTAGATGTAAAGTTATTTTAGTTCTAGAAACATGTTAACGCATATATTTAAACAATTACAAACATGTCGGCGGTGGTACGTATATACATTTCTACGATGTTATATAAAATAATGTTTTTTGTGTGTTATATGGTGGTTTTTTTTTTTTTTTTTTTTTTTTTTTTTGAAGTGTAAAGCAGATATTAGTCACATGAACCGAGTGACACGCCATGAGTGTCCTGGACGTACCATGAGTGTCCTGGCCGTCCTAAAGGCGAATGCAACAAATGACATCCTGAAAAGACGAAACACATTACAATGAGTAAGTATGTAGTCTAGCAGCATATTTTGATAACATAAATTCCGAAATGAACGCTATATAACAATTTGGTGACTTGTGAAAATAGGATTCATTCGCATCATAACTTTTTGAAATACATGGCGTCGTTCGAAAATAGATTTCAGGTTCAGATCAGTTTATAACTGCCGGGAATATCTGAGGAGACTACTTATGAAACTTATACATACATGAAGATATTCATCAAGTTGGAAAAATAATGAACTTACATAACAGATTTTTCTTAATAGGCCGACATAATTTCCCGATGAAGATCATCGACAGTGTTCGACACGCTGAAGTGAGTGATTTTATAGTTGTGTAGTAAGAACATCGTTTATATAACCCTTAGTTTAGAAATGTTGTTGTGCTCTGGTTTGGCATACAACATTAAGAAATCTGCGCTATGCCTCCAATAAGTCACGGTTTAAGAAGAAAACAAGATGGCTGACTTACGGAAGTGACGTCGGCACTCGGTACCATGGCACTGGCTGCAGCTGTTGCCATTTCTCGTTAATTAGGAAACTCATGACGGGCTCCACATAGTCGTCCATTCCAGGATATTTCCGGAATACTCCATTCTTGACGCTTTGTGATAATAAATGACATCCAGTTACGAATGATACAATGACGAGAGCACCTGAACATTATGACGATTATTTTCATATCACCTTAGTACTGCATGGATGTACCCGGAGGTTTTCGTTGCCCGTAGACCCAAAAAAAGCCTGCACTGCTATATGTCAATGCACAGTGAATGGTTACATGCAATATCTAGGGTTATAGAGATACCAGTTCGGAAACCAGCCAAGAAGTAAATCCTGGGAACGCCTTTGTACTGCATGTTCCAAGAAGTATTACACAAACAGCAGTTGATCTATACAATATTGTTCTTGATGTGACGGAGATAGACGAGGACCTAACGTCACGAGCCTCTCGCTGCAGTCGCGATGAGGGAGCGTGTATAAGGGAACCACCTCGTGGCCGGACAAGAAAATGATGTGCTCAATTTTAGAATATGTTTAGTCGCTATTTTCGTTTATGTTATACGCGAAATGTTGGTTGTCCTGCTTAGTTGGATTCAAAAGAGTAATTATGTTTTTAACTTTGGAATTAGTATGGTTTATGTCTATTTAGATAAGAACAAACGATTACAAAAGTGCAAACCGTGAGATGATCCTAAAGTTTACAAAAGGATTAATTTATTGCCATAGAGGTACACTTGGCACAAATGTCTTACTAAATGCGTTAGATCACTGCATATTAGGATCTACACAAAACAAAGATGCGCGATGTCTTGACTATTTACAACTGTTACGTTAAATAAAGTTTACTGGATTTTTTAATAGAATAACTGATACATAATTAGTGTCAGTGGCAAATACAGATTGGTAAGTTTGCAGAGATTGCCTCCTCTTACATTCGTGGTGGTGTTTTTCGTAGACATGCTTACAACTGCTGGGACATTTCGCGATTAGCCGGACAGAAACACGAAACATTCTTTCAGCAATTTGTTTACCATTCTTGCAGATTCTTTCCCATTGGCTGATTTTGCTCCGGGGCATGCGCAGGTGGTCTTTACATGGGGCTGAATGTGTACATGTGTATTTGTTGATTGGTATGGCAAATATTCCTATTGGGGATTATTTCCCAAATTATACGGGCTATTCTGCACGTTATTTTGTTTTTCCGGAACAAATTACTTCTGGATGACGCCATGGATACCAATCAGCCTGATACTAGGATGAAACTCCACCATTTCAATATTTTATTAAGTAGATGTATTTGGATCACCAACATTGTAAATAAAATCAATAATTACAAGAATAAGATTATCAGCCGATAAGCAATATCAATAATGTGTTGAATTCAAGTGTTGTTCTCCCAGAACGTGTTTACAATCAGACTGATTGTGAAAACGTCTTTGCATTTGAATTTTGTCCCTTGCCTCTCAACTTTCCAACATTGTAGACTGGATTTGATTGTTTGTAATTTCCTTCAACGTCTTTCTATCTCTTCACGGTTCACAATTTCAAGTATGTAATGTATTAAGATTGTAAATTATATTCCGAGTCAGATAAATACTAATTGTGTGTGTTTGTGTGGCAAAGAAATTCAACACAAACTACAATGGAAAATGCGACAGTTTTTACGCTTACGGCAGCAGTCATTTTAGTGAGCTTACCGGAAACTGTTGCTAGGCAAATAGGGACGTAACGGATCAGTCAGTCCAGCAGTTTATTAAGTACATGTAATATTTGTATTTGTCCATAACTTATGTAATAATAGTGTACGTTGTAGAAACGTTCTAGTGTAGTGACTACGCACAAAGAATTAAACACACTTACTGGTAAATTGTGGGCAAACTTCGAGCCATAAACCGTCCAGCAAGACCTAAAACATAGTCTGTATAATACACCATACATTAGTATACAACGCCATACAGTTGTAACTTTGCACACACTCATTTTAGTGCCCAATAGTATTTTTTATTCAACCAATATTTTCAATCAATTTAACAGTTATCTATCCGTAATTTGTGATGTCAAACAATTACATTTCGCAGTATCTGCTTTTCATAGAGAGTAGTGAGAGTGAATTGTTTCAAACTGTTCACGTTACTGCTGACGTTTACAATGCACTGCGTGTTAGTATTGCCTTTCTCTCTGACGTTTTCAAAGCAACAAAATAACAGAAAAGGTAAAAACACTCAAGCCTCAAGGCCACAAGACTTTTAAGTATTATAGCCTATAGGTATAGACGCAGCTCTTGACTGAGCCAAAACGGTGACAACTAAACTTAACATTTCTATGAATTAAAGAGGATAACGTTTGTGCTTGATACATGACTAAATATGCCACAATCGACTGTGACAGTTGCACACATCTGATGCTTGACATTGACCTGGATATTGTGTCACATCCATCTGCCCGACAATAATGCCCAGTTCGACGCTGTAGTTCGCAACCATCCGCCAGGTGTGCATCGTTAATTTGCAAGCTGGACACCAGGGGGCGTACCTGAAAGACGCCAAATTGTGTGCTCACAATCCGTTCAATCAACGCTGGTCAAAACCGTCAAACACGTATTAAGCCCGGCATAAGCCAGTAGAAACTACTTGTTTTATGCTTTTAGTTTCCCTTTCCAAATGAATATTCCTGCCGCCCCTTCCCTCCCCCGTCTGTGTAATCTACCGTGCCTCAGTTGGGGTGAATAGGATGGTTGTGCCCCTAAGATTACCCACACTTGATATGCCCATACATCTTTAACATTGAATGATAAATGAATATGAACGAAATGTGTTCACCCCCATCTATTGTTATGATACTGACACCATTGTTCTCGTCGGCCGGAATAGCTCAGTTGGGAGAGCGTTAGACTGAAGATCTAAAGATCCCGGGTTCCGGCAACGCCGAGTTCCTGGCGGCCGATATTTTTTTTACAGCATGAATTGCACAGTTTCACTGTACAGCTATTTATTAGCTACACCTGACGTTGGTAATCATTGATAGCCATAAAAGTTGTTTGGCGAAGAACAGTTTTGTTGGTTCGGGAGGGGGTTCATTTTAGGAGAAAACAAAACGGATTTTCATTGACCTAGATTCCAACATGGAGGGATGTTCACGTTGTAGCGCTTACATTTTTCCGGCGTTATAAACGTTCCGATTGATGTTTCTGCGCATGTGCGATATATGTAAAATCGTCAATGTGCAGCGAAAAGACAAAGCATTTATGGTATAAATACTACGGGTTGTTCGATAGGATGTATTTAACCTCTCAGCAAAGTTATTTGTCGCAAATTAACACGAGGCAAACAAGTTTTGAGGCATATTTTGATAGCAAGCGTAAATCACGTGACTGTAGTGTGCCATAATCCGTGACAATGATTTATAAAAAAAGTAATATTTTATTGCATTGAACGACATTTTTAGAAACTCTTCACAGTAATCATCACAGGAGAGTTATCGAACAGCCCGTGGCATTTATACCGAAAATGCTTTGTTGTTTCGCTGGACATTGATGATTTTACATTTATTGCGCATGTGCAGAAACGTCAATCGGAACGTTTTTAACGACCGGAAAAATATAAGCGCGACACCGTCTTTGGAGAAACAATCAGTAATGGTGATGACGTCAACGACGCCGCTGACGATTTTAACAACGATGATGATGACAATATGGCCTAATGGTGACGGTGACTCACAGCTTGACGAGCCATTCGCCTTCCAGCATATCGCGCCAGTCGTCGTCCGTGAGTTCGACCAGAGCACTCGGCAGGTCGTCGTCGCCGTCTTCGGCGTCTTGTCCCGCGGCAGACGCCAGCAGCAGAAGCACCAATGGCGCAGCGCCGAGAAACATTTCCTTTCTGGCTCCCAGAAGCGCTTGCGAGTCCCGAGTCTTGTTTGGCGATCAGCGCTGTTATTGCACTTAAACGATCTTTTTCTACTTATCCTTGTTTTCGTCCGTTTCTGTCGCGTTCTCTTGATACGTGCGTTCCCATTGTGACGTCATAGTGGCGTTTGTTGCGCGGGAAGATCGTGCGAAGTATCAATCGAACGCAGCGACTACGCTGATATGGACACATGCAAAGAATGGAAGAAAACAACGAAGTGAGAGCAGTTGGTGACATGAGAGTACCAGAAAAAAGGCCAAGGGAGAGACCAAGAGGGAGATGGATGGCTGGCGTCCGAAGGGATATGCAGACACTGCGGATCACCCCGGAGGATACCCAGGACAGAACATTCTGGAAATCAAGAATTCGGGCCGCTGACCCCACCTAGTGGGAAAAGGCGAAGAAGAAGAAGATATATACATATATATATATATATATATATATATATATATATATATATATATATATATATATATATATATGTATAAGTAGCTGTGTATATATGTATATATGTATATATATATATATATATATATATATATATATATATATATATATATATATATATATATATATATATATATTGTGGTTACAACGTTATGATCTTATGAGGTCTCACTGAATTAGTCAGTCTTTTTCAGAACATTTACGCCAAGCTGACCTTTCTATGCTGACACTAAGGGTGGTCACTGCCAGCGTGCTTGTCGTCCACAGTGGTTCTTTTATGTACCATATTGAGACTTGACCGACATTAAAGTGATTCTCCGAATCACGAGGGATAAACAGTCCCCGATGTTGAGAGCCAGGTTTTACACCATATATCCTACCATTCCTGCCGTAACCGGGCCTAAACATGGTAAATATCATAATAAATACACAATGGTTTGTTTCCGCAACCAGATGAGAGGAGTTAAGATCTCAATTTTGCAGTAGCCTATCCATAGTGCGGCCGTTCCTGCTCATCCGAGTTCATGTTGCGTTCTCACTTCCGTCGTTACTTTGTGTGTGCGTGCGTGCGTGCGTGCGTGTGTGTATGCGTGTGCGTGCATGTGTGTGTGAGTGCGTGTGTGCGTGTGCGTGTGCGTGTGCGTGTGCGTGTGCGTGTGCGTGTGCGTGTGCGTGTGCGTGTGCGTGTGCGTGTGCGTGTGCGTGTGCGTGTGCGTGTGCGTGTGCGTGTGCGTGTGCGTGTGCGTGTGCGTGTGCGTGTGCGTGTGCGTTTGTGTGTGTGCGTGTGTGTGGTGCGCGCGACATGTGCGTGCGTGCGTGCGTGCGTGCGTGTGTGTGCGTATATATGTTGTGTGTAAACATGATTATGTCATCAATATATTCATTCTATGTTTAACACACACTATTTGGCTTCAGCATACGACTAAAACATCAATGAAAATAACAAACCACATATGTTTTTTCATACATTCTTTCAATTATAAATAATAATTGTTGATAACTTGAAATCGACATTAAAACGAACGGTTACATTGTACCCTAGTGATTCGTGCACATCGTGACAGAAATTGTAATTGTCAGACACTTCAGCTTGATATCGTCATGATAAATACCCGGGTTTATTGAATGTGCACCAGTCGGTTCATCTGAGTAAGAATTGTGCATTACAAATTATAGTAATAAAAGCGAGGATTTTGACACACTGCAACAGTAATATGGCCCTACCATCGCGAAAACCTCACGTTTCTAGATTCTAGAATACATTTAAAATGTGTCGTGTCATATCACGTAGCCTGCCATTCATAACATACATGTCGAACATAGTTTTACACCTTTGATTTTCGGTAATGGGTTCCATCGGGTTGCGTTGTATCGGATTGATATAAAATTACTTGTTAGTTTGTCTGTCTGCACTGATGATGAAAATAATAATAATATTAAAATATGTTTATTGATAATAATAAAATAACGATTTATTATAAACGAATATGACACATTATATTCTGTAGTACATGTCATACATAG
>OZ024861.1:42013635-42158635 GCA_964017155.1 Oasisia sp. SBJ-2009 | reverse complement strand
TTGGGGAATTCCATTGAACCGCTTCCGTGATTGTCTACAATCTTAATATGACTTTATTCATTAAGTGAGAGTTAGGTGTTGATTTGGCACACGGCGAGACGTCACCGCGCTCTCGTGGATGCCAACGTTTGAGCCAACAGCGACATTACGGCCGACACCGCCACTCCGTCCAGCCGTTCTGATTAGCCTATATGACCCTACTCCCTTCCAGGTCATGTCTTAGTCAATGTTGACGTTGTCGGGTTTGCAAATCATTGACGAGACAATCGTTACGAGACAGATCCGTAGCAGAAACAGTTATGCTTTGTGAAAATTGTTGCCCTGAAAACCTACCGCCCCGACAATAACAATACGTTTTGCTAGTGGTATATGACACTCAACTCTAGTCTGCCGCCATATCGCGTATATGTTATTTTGCCGTATTCACTCATGATCATTCTCGGTAAGTACCTCTCAAGACAGACCATGCAGCAACGTGAATCACGTTATTGCGTGTCCTGTTGATGAAGATATCGGCGATGTTGTTCTGGAGGCAATGGCGCCGTTTGTGAATCGAAGTAATGCCGGTCTTCATGGGGCAGGTATACCCTATATAGAAGAAAAAGGCTGTCATGTATGTAACATTGCAGTTGTCACTGACACATCACGCCATGTGATAGAATATGAAAATCAGAAGATCCACCAGGAATTCGTACAGTCTACTCTGTGGTATTTCATATTATATATCTACCAGCGATCTCTGTTGCGCGCGCGCTCTCTCTCTCTCTCCCTCCCCCCCTCTCTCTCTGCGCTCTGTCTGTCTGTCTCTCTCTCTCTGCGTGCGCGCGCGTATGCGTGTGCGTGTGTTTATTATTTCTTTATTGAGATATGTATTAATAAAATCTCCCAAAAGTCTGTTGACATTTCTCTTGTATTCCTGGTAATAGGAATATAATTTATGTGAAGCTTAGCCCTCATAATTTCTGCATCTGTTTATGTGAACATTTCACCATGAACCCAGTTTGGTGAAGACGCTTTTGATGTTTTTGTTTTACATCTCCGCCTTTTCTTCACATTATAAAATATTGGTAATGCCCTGAGGTTACCCTTTGTTGGCAAAGCGGAGTCAATAACGTTACCATTGAAATTGAAACTACGGCTCTGCAGTCTTCAAACTGTTCCTTCCGCGCGGAGTTGGACATTAATCACGATTGTCTTGATGTTATTGTGCATCCCAGTCAGTACAATTCCTTAGTTAGCAGCGACAGGTGCCGTTTTGGATCTCCTCCAGAGGAAATGAGTTGTATCCGTGCTGGGTGACATTAATGCTTTATATCATCGCGCTAACGACTAGGCAGGGGCCTACTATTCACGTAAATTTCCCCCAACACCTGCTAAGCTATCATGTTGCCGTAGGCGGATCCATGGCGACTACTATTTCATTAAATTATTAATCCGCCGCCGTCAGAACATGGCACGGCGAGGTACGGCTTGTGGCGTGCCAAGCCCAGCGAATTCCGGCGAGGCAACCGCGAACCTTGCGGGAACATAGCCACACAGTAATCACGTATTCATTCCGGCAACCTGTTTTCACAGAGATTATTGTAATGTCACGTGTGTTTTACGTTTGCTTTCACTGCAGCCCGACCTTTAAATCCCGCATTGCCCGCCTGCGGCGCGCGCAGGACCGGAAGCACTAAGGCACGTCTCGCGGGAACTATCGAGAAACTCGCGCGGTCCCCGTGGACCATTAATACGCAATGCTAGAACTATGATTACGACGATGCACACATGTGGTAGTATAATAATTGCCCATCGTCACAGCTACTTTACAGTACGCGCAGTCTTTCTTCTAAATTATAAAACTGTTCGTTCTTTATTTGGCTGTGGACCCATATATCCGTTAGTATCGGGCTAAAATGTTGCGAGTGTTCTGTCCCATGGTATGGTCCGTAGACTTAGACTTTTAAAAATTCGTCTGGATGTTGGATAACTATTCACCACTTTCCGACTCCTATCCTTATGAAGTGTGTTGAAGCGAGATTGCTGTCTTCAAAAAGAAAAGACAATTTCTTATACTGCGCAGTATCCGGTCCTAAGGACCGTTTAAAGCGCTTTCCACGTTATTTCCCTGACAGACCTGTTCACTCAGACACCATCTTGGCTTCTCCGAGAAGCATCCAGTCATACGCTACAATTAATGCGCGAAGGCTGCTTGTATACAAATCCACCACTGACTATAGCCAGGTACTCATTTATACAGCTGAGTGAATTGGAGCAATGTAGAGTGAAAAACTTGCCCAAGGTTTTAACACCGCAGAACCGGATTCGAACCCGGGTTGTCGTAGTCGAGTAGTTCTACCCCTGAGCCATTGCGTGCTCTACAGTAGCAAACACGTATAAACCTTTGGAGGAGACGTAATCAATCATCTGTATGTAATACTGTATTCATTCGACCGTGACCGTATTTCCCTTGGCTGTCTCTCACAACACTTCACTTGTCAAAAAACAACGAATGTAGACTAAATACAGTTAAATCGACTAACTAAATCCGGTCTCTCCACGTATGGCGGGTTATTAAATGCATGTGCAAAATATTTTAGTTGGCGCTCAGCCAGCAATTTCCATGCGGGACATATTTTAGACATGAGTATGCGAAATGGTTCTAGCCAGTGCATGGCTAGTTTTGGTTACTACCTTCTGGGGAGCTTAGACGGCCTGTAGCAGCCTTCCATCACCCCCACCTTCCCTCTCCCCCACCTTCCCTCTCCCCCACCTTCCCTCTCCCCCACCTTCCCTCACCCCCACCTTCCCTCACCCCCACTTTCCCTCTCCCCCACCTTCCCTCACCCCCACCTTCCCTCTGCCCCACCTTTCCTCTCCCCCACCTTCCCTCTCCCCCACCTTCCCTCTCCCCCCACCTTCCCTCTCCCCCACCTTCCCTCTCCCCCACCTTTCCTCTCCCCCACCTTCCCTCTCCCCCACCTTCCCTCTCCCCCACCTTCCCTCTCCCACACCTTCCCTCTCCCACACCTTCCCTCTCCCCACCTTCCCTCTCCCACACCTTCCCTCTCCCCACCTTCCCTCTCCCCACCTTCCCTCTCCCCACCTTCCCTCTCCCACACCTTCCCTCTCCCCACCTTCCCTCTCCCACACCTTCCCTCACCCCACCTTCCCTCTCCCACACCTTCCCTCTCCCCCACCTTCCCTCTCCCACACCTTCCCTCTCCCCCACCTTCCCTCTCCCACACCTTCCCTCTCCCACACCTTCCCTCTCCCCACCTTCCCTCTCCCACACCTTCCCTCTCCCCACCTTCCCTCTCCCCACCTTCCCTCTCCCCACCTTCCCTCTCCCACACCTTCCCTCCCCCCACCTTCCCTCTCCCACACCTTCCCTCTCCCCACCTTCCCTCTGCCCCACCTTCCCTCTCCCACACCTTCCCTCTCCCACACCTTCCCTCTCCCCCACCTTCCCTCTCCCCCACCTTCCCTCTCCCCCACCTTCCCTCTCCCACACCTTCCCTCTCCCCCACCTTCCCTCTCCCCCACCTTCCCTCACCCCACCTTCCATCTGCCCCACCTTCCCTCTGCCCCACCTTCCCTCTGCCCCACCTTCCCTCTCCCCCACCTTCCCTCTCCCACACCTTCCCTCTCCCACACCTTCCCTCTCCCACACCTTCCCTCTCCCCCACCTTCCCTCTCCCCCACCTTCCCTCACCCCACCTTCCCTCTGCCCCACCTTCCCTCTGCCCCACCTTCCCTCTGCCCCACCTTCCCTCTCCCCACCTTCCCTCTCCCACACCTTCCCTCTCCCCCACCTTCCCTCTCCCACACCTTCCCTCTCCCCCACCTTCCCTCTCCCCCACCTTCCCTCTCCCCCACCTTCCCTCTCCCACACCTTCCCTCTCCCACACCTTCCCTCTCCCCACCTTCCCTCTCCCCCACCTTCCCTCACCCCCACCTTCCCTCTCCCCCACATTCCCTCTGCCCCACCTTCCCTCTCCCTCAATTCGTCGGATGTTGGGGCATCAGTTTGTAGTGGTATTTCTTATAATAATAAGAACTGTTATATGGCGCCATAAATCTAGACAAAGTCCATTTGCAGGCGCTGTGAATACATAACAGAAATAGCTGTACATGTTTATATGCGGAATATTCATAAGTTACGCAATTTTTTTAATACATAAATAAATATGTTAAAGTAAATGACAATACATAAACAAATTTATAACAATAGTAATGAATGATAAATAAATTACAGGTAATGATGATTATTAATATAAATGGTATATTGACAATAAACGAGGGAAACATTGTAAAAACATGTACAAAATAATAAATAGGTAAAATAAAAAAATACATAATAATAATTAAATAAACTGACAGGTGTCTATACTGCAAACACATATCTTAAATGTAGCGACGCCATGTAGTCGTAAACAACACGTGAAGCTAACTGTCTGTATTACCAACTCACGGGGGCAGTACATCCGCTAAGCGGAGACAGGTGCTTATTCCGTCTATCACATCGTGATGTACCAAACACATCCTTCGGTGTCTCTTGCGTGATATCTACGAGGACCTACGGCGTTAGCGTTGGTGACAGTTGACATCCTTGTATTTCCCATTCATACAGTTGATGTAAACCTCCGTTTTATGTGAAGCCTTGTTTGTGGCTAGAGTTTTGTAGAGTTTGATTTTCACAGTCTTTAGAATTAACGAGTCCACTACAGGTTACACATTTACCCCATGTGTGGTATATTTTATTTCTCCTGTCATAGACACCAGATAGAAAGATAACGGCTTTTAGTGTCTCTTCCGAAAGACACAGAGAATGTGAGGTAAACAAAATTGTCTAAGTTTCGATACTGGCGGAAGTTGGTAGAATCAAATCACCATCGCCTCGGTTGACAGTCCGGCGCTCTACCACCGCGCCCCATCATGTGCGATCTATTGGTTGTAAGTTCTCAAACTTCCCCGTTGAATATGTCGAATACGATCCGTGGCGTTAGTGTAGTCGAACGTATAACGTCAAATTAAGATGGGGTGTGAAACAGATGATTTTTGTAATTTATATATTAACAGGATTGGCCATTCTTCGATGTGGGTGCTGCGAAAGAACTTCAAAGAAGTTAACTGTTCTCCATGCCAAGGGTGCCACATCGTATAGCCAAGGATAGTTCAACGATGGTCTTAGGTCGATATGTCGGTGCTTCTGGTGAGATGTTGTCAACAGTTTGTGATCAGCTTGTCTTCTGTGTCTTGCCTTTGTGATCAGCTTGTCTTCTATGCATTTACTGGTCTTCTTACAAGCCGCGTAATATTTTTGTTTTACATGTTTCATACCAAGATAAAAGGGGCAGGCATCTTTCATGCACAATAGCAGGTGTCCTTATTCGTCAATAGCTCTCTATAAGAAAACGACAGTGATATGTCATTATAGTATAGCAACGTCAGATTTTATTGTATATAATTACATTATATTTTCTTAGAGGATGATAACGTTGTTAATATTTTACAATAACGTTGTGGATATCGTTAAAAAGAGAACTGATATTTGGCATGAGCAGATCACACGCCATGGAGAGAGTGTATTGCCTCGATTGGCAGCTCATTAAATCTTGCCAATCACGCGATCGTCTTAGACACATTACAAAGGATCAGTAAAGTTAGGAATGATCGCCATTTATAGAACTGTCCATATCGCCGATGCTTCGGTGGGTTCCTCTAACGGACCAGTCTGTCCGTTGTGGTCATGACGCAGACATGAATGAAACAGACAACTATTCGGTAACAGCAAACGATCACTCGCCATCATTTCCGTGCCATCGTCCGTGCAGGCTCGATTAACTGCGTATGCTCGATGAAGTAATCAATACGACACGTGGCGTGTGAGCGGGCCGACTGACAGACACCAAGGTAGTGGCACAGTAATCGTTTTCGCGCGGGTAACCAGCGGTTTACGGGAGCGCTGTGTGGATATGTCCGATATCGCCAAAATCTTCGCGTTTGTGTGACGTTCTGAAGACCGAGGAGACGGCAGAAGGCAGATTCGACGCATGGGTGGAGTAGAGAAGGTACAAGGTGACCCGGTGTGTGTGTTGCGTGTTAGCTAAGCACGCTTACTGAACCGGTTAGACGGATTTCGTGGTTCGACCAACAGTAGTCGCGTGCGCGGTTAACTGGATTACGGCCAGCGGTACGGATCACTACAAACGATTTGGTTGCACTAAAATAGGATTACGTCTGTGCAACCAGACTGCTGGAAAGAAACACACGAACGCAGCAAAGCGTCTACAGCGCTCGCGGACGTATAACGCATGTACAAGGTATTCCGTAAGGAGGCTTAGTTGGCTTAGTGGTGCATTGTCAGGAATAGTCACAAGGCCGTAACCATACGTCACGTTGACGCTGTGTCATTAACACGAATACGTCAACATGTAATTTGCATGTCACCGACGTAGGGCGTGTGTGACTTTACAAGACACGTCTGAAATATCGACACATTCTTAAACCTCATTTGTACGGTTCGTCTAACACAAACGTCAAGTCAACGGATTTGGATACAAAACAAGACTCCGGAGATTAACGGAGGTTCGGATGTCGCAATAGTTATCGTGGATCCTTCAACTTCAAGTGACGACCAATTTGGAAATAAAACAAGACCCCGGAAACTAACGGAAGTTCCGATGCCGCAATAAGTATAGTGGATCCTGCAAGTGATAACGGATTTGGAAATAAAACAATACCGCGGAGATCAGCGGAAGTTGCGATGTCGCAATAGTTATCGTGGATCCTTCAAGTGACAACGAATTTGGATATAAAACAAGATCCCGGAGACTAACGGAAGTTGCGATGTCGCAATAGGTATAGTGGATCCTTCAAGTGACGACGGATTTGGAAATAAAACAAGATCCCGGAGACTAACGAAGTTCCGATGCCGAAATAGCTATCGTGGATCTTTTAAGTGACAACGGATTTGGAAATAACACAACACCCTGAGACTAACGGAAGTTCCGAAGCCGCAATAGTACTTGGATCCTTCAAGTGACAACAAATTTGGATATAAACAACACCCCGGGGTCTAAATGGGAAGTTGCGATGCTGCAATAGTTACCGAGGATCCTGCCAGTGTCTAGACCCAGAGTCACCCGCCTTCCTGTCGGCCATGGTCCTTCAGACCACGACTCCACCTCACGTCGAGCGTGCGACTCGAGTCATGGCTGACACCGACATCGACACTCCGACACGGCAAGATGGCGGCCCGAAGCAACTGTGCAGCGCGAGCGACGGCGGCGACCTGGTGGAGGACACGAACAGCGAGAGCGGCTCGGACACGGCGCTGTCTGACGTGTCGAGCGCCAGCGGGTCGGACCTGAAGGACGGCAGCAAGAGCGACGAGCTGCCTCCGCCGGCGATGCGTCGCGCTGACTACCCGGACGTCGGCTGGGGCTGGCTGATGTGTGGCGCGGCGTTCGTCGCCCAGTTCGTGTGTCACGGTTTCCAGCTCGCCAGTGGAATGATGCATGCTGGGATACAAGGGCACGTCAACGTCACAGCAACGCAGTCAGGTGAGGCAGGAACACACGTACATGCGGTGTCAAATGATCGAGTAACAGTTTTAAATGAACACCATTGACGCCATTGACATTTTATAAAGTAAAGTAAAAATCAAAGTAAGTTCTTATATAGGGTAGTATCCAATCGTCAAGATTGCTCAACGAGCTTTACACTTTACGACCTGGTCAATCAAACACAATCACAACTTCTCTGTGAATAGCACAGCGGAGGATCGTAGTTTATACAACCCCTAAAGTAGGATGCCTCGCCGAAAAGTACGGAGGTTATCGACATGAGCCTCATCTATTATGGAAGGAGAGGAAGTTACGATGATTGTGTATTGGTAGTTGATATCTTGAAACAAAAGTAGTGTACTAATTTAGGCAAATATATATTTTACATTCTCCGTGTAATCGATATAAGTCTAATTGGTTGGATACACGTTGTAGGGGAGACCGGGGCTAGTTGTAACAAAAACAACATATTTCAGGATTGCGGGAGGGTTTCGTAACCGATCGAATTTTTTTTTATGCCAATAGGTCCTCACATATCTCCCGCAGTTAATTGGAGATAATTAATTGTCTGGGATATTTCACATTTACGGTATGATGTATTATATGAGGTGTCCTAAAGTGTTACAACTTACCCCGATACGGGGCAAGTTGTAACAGAGTACGGGGTAAGTTGTAACACGTATGTTTTACCATTGGGGTAAGTTGTAACACAACATAAAATTACACAATTGATGCTACTGCTTTCTGTAAGCTATATACATTATTTGAAACTTAATAATAACGATGTATCATTGCATATATAGTATATTCCGTATTGGAGTTCAGGTTTTAAACACAGTATCTGACCAAACAAAACATAGTTTTATTACCAGAAATTGCAATAACAATCATTTCGATTACAAACATGTGATGGTTATTTATAATTGCTAAAACACAGTAGGCCCAGTAATTAGTCGCATGTTTTAACTAAGTGTCTGATGTAACGTATATTGTGAATGCAATGGGCAATTATGCACACTCGTTAGGTTTTTCTTTCCACAATAAAATTAAAAAGAAAGATGAAAATCGAAATTAAAAACAAGACTAGTATGACATATATCATCAGATCGGCAACGACAGGAACCTGACGAATAAGGCCTACTCGCTGTCAGAGTCGCACAAGTGACACAGATATGTGTCGTCGCCTGTGGTGCTTTCAGTGTGTGCCCATCTGAGGCACATCTGACACTGGATCCACTGTTCATGCGACCTGCTGTCGGCGTAATTCTCGTCACATACTAAGCAGAACCATTCCACTGATTTTGTTTTCTTGACGAGAGCTTTGCCTTTGCCTTTCGTGAGTGGCAGTTTTCGCTTACTACTGCATCCTGTAGATCGCGCTGCTCTAGCGGCCTGTCTGTTTTCGAGCATTTTCTCCCTTGGCATGCACAGTCAAAAGGTGACGTTGACTCGCTTCATAATTACTGGTGATACCGCTGATTCCAGCAGAATATGTACCAGAACCTGATATAGACTTCAGCCACTTTATAGCTGTCTCTTCTATTGTTTTATCAGTGTGGCAGCGGACAGTGCGATCTGGCAACACTGATAGCCCCAGCACGCAGCAGTTTCTCTGAACCAGGGTGCGTTTTCTCAATGTGTTCTAGAAAGTGGCCGTAATATGTGAGAAATCAAGCATAATTCTGCTGATTTGCACAGGCATGTGGCTTATGCAGACTTGTACCTGTCGTAGTCATTCGTTTTGATTGCGTTGTTCAATGACAAAACGAGCCAGATGCAATCCAAGTATTCGAGCCAGAAGCACCCAGTTTCTCCAAGTTCTCCATTTCTCACTGAACGGACCATGCTACATACACATCTGAAACCAACTGATCGAAATTGTCCCAATCACTATGGAAAACTGCTCCTTCGGGTTGCCTCTTCACCACATCAGAATTGCTAATCACTGTAGCACTTTAACTATTTCGCGTAATTCCGTGGTCGCTAATTTGGCAGATATAGCGGAAGGGGGGGGGGGGCCGTATTACATTCAGGGGCCTTTATGACCAGGGTATCCTGCTTGATTATATGACGAGACAAAGTCTAGAATCGACATCTAGATGTGCAGGGCTTCAGAACGAGTTACTACATGCCACATGGTTAAGCATAGCTTGATTTCTGCGCCCACACAGTCCATGCGTGGGGGCAAAATCAATTGACCTTGAACCTTTATCGTTGACTTTGACCTTATATAGAATGCAGATATGCACAGTAAACTTGAACAACACTGATAAACATGAAAGCAACTTAAAAATCAAGGTTATTGTCCAAACATTTAAGATGGTAGCACATTAGAAGACCCGAAATCCGATAACTGAAATTTCAGTCATTTAGGGGGTACGTTAGGCTTTTCACCCACAGCGGGCACAATTTTCAAGATAGAGAGGTCATCGTGGTACCAAATAGAAGTTTATGGCCTTGGGAAGTTTTCTATTTGGAAAAGAGTCCATGTTGTTCATTTCGAAAGGCTTATAAATATTAATTTCTGACATGACCGTGTCAGGCGTAGGACGATTTTTCATCATTTTTGGGACGCAATGGCTCAAATTATGGAATTGCTTTGTGGAAAGCCCTAAATCATATATGGTAGCCTTCCCTACTATCTAATGATGTTTTCTGCCAAATATGGTTTTTCTATGTCTATTTCTGACGTCACACTGACACAATATTTGAATATACCTAATTTTAGGCCCGAAAAGGGGGTTTTGGCCCCCTTTAAGGCAAAAGGCCCCGAGTTGGGAGTGGTCATTACAAAGTTGTGATGGCCCATGGCATAGGTTAACAGGAAATGGCAGTGAAAAAAACTTAGCAGAAAACATCCTGAGACGTGGACCTGGCTCCCGGCCTAAACGGTGTTACAACTTGCCCCGAGATGAATGTTACAACTTGCCCCGACCCGTCTTTTTCATAAAACACGATATTGCATAAAATATTCTTCAAATCCTGTTTAAATGTTTGTGTCAGAGTTACAATAATATACTCGTAAATACATCCATCAATGAAAAAGCATAAAATATGAATTATGGATACACATACACTTAACTTGAACATATTGAAAAAAAATCAGAATAGTACGTGTTTTCTTTAAAAACGGCATAAATTAATGGCGTGTCGACGGATTCGTGTGATATTACACAATACATGCTCAAATCTATTGATGAACATGCTGTCTTCTTGCAGAATAATTTGCATTAGTAGTTTTGTCTGCAAGCCCTCTGTTACAACTTACCCCTGTTACAACTAGCCCCGGTCTCCCCTATCGTATTGGCAAAAGCAGACTTTGCACGGTGGTAGGAACAGATGCAGTGGTTCGTTAGTGTTTCACCAGGTGACGCTACGATGCATTTCACCGCTACCGACAATTCAACCCTCTTGCTTTTTACAGTGTTGTCATCACAGACCCATGTTTCGGTTCATGACAATCGTACGTGACAGACGAGGGGACGGAGAGGTTGGTAACGAACTCTTCGACCCATTCCGTGCTTTGGTAGCTAAGTATATCGGGTTACAATATCGAAGTGTTTGCCAGAACCGACACTGATTGAAACACACACTCAGGTGACGGTCCAATGCTGACTTACCCCAGCACGTGTAGAATCGGACAAACTGCATTTTTTATTATATCGATGGGTATCAGAGCGGCGCAGTGGCTCATGGGTAGAGCTTCGGACTCTCGACCACGACAACCCGGGTTCGAATCCTGAGCTGCGGTGTTAAAACCTTGGGCAAGTTTTTTCATCTACATTGATCCAATTCACTCAGCTGTATAAATGGGTATCTGGCTATAGACAGTGGTGGATATGTGTACGAGCAGCCTTCGTGTACTAAATGTAGCATATGGCTGGATGCTTCCCAGAGAAGCCGAGTTAATGTCTGAGTGAACAGGTCTGTCAGGGAAGTAAAGTGTAAAGCGTTTTCAACGGTTTTGAGGACTGGATACTGCGCTATATAAGAACCTGCCTTTATCACTTTCAGGGGTTATCCTCGACTGGTCAACGCAATACGTGCACGTTGCGAGGTTATGCAAAAGGAGTCCGATTCCTTAATGATCTTACTGCCCATTTGTTTGACCACAACGACGGTTACGCACCCCTGACCCATTTCACGACGTTCATCTGTTTCTGTCTTTCCTCCTTCGGTTATGTTTTTGAGTAGACGTAGCTGTTTTTTGCAGTCACCAATTAGGACCAATTCCACTGGATATAACATCCCTGATACGGTCTGGAGTGTGGAGCACCACAGAAGAAAGTTGGCGAGCCATTGTTCCTTCGTCAATGTTCACGAATAATTTGTTTCACCGTCTGAATACATAATTTGATGCTGGGTAGTAAGGAACAAGTCGGTATGTTTAATTATGTATACATAATTTATTGTTATGTATTATATACCTATGGAGACATTGAATTTGTGCACAAAGTACCCACTTCCAGATGATTACAAAAAACAAGCAACCCCAGAGTGGTGTACACTTGTAGTTCTGTATCCATATGGTATGGTCACGCTGTCAGTAAATACGTCAGTCGTGATATAAGTAATCTCGACGTCTTTGTTCTTTATAGTCCAAAGCGTTAGCGCACGAAAATTCGGAAATTCCACGAGATTGTGTCACTAAGATATTGATATCATAAAAATCAACCATTATATATCGTAATCGGTTTTTTTTCGAAATGCAAAGCAACCGACGCCGTGTCACGCAAGACAGTGACAGCGAAAGTGACGTCCTTGGGTTGACTGTTTTGCTTTACAAGATCCTTGTTAATGAATTCATTTTAAAGAACAGAATCGGGCTTGTAGGCGCAGAAGAGTGTAAGCGAAGCAATCCCGACGTTCTTAGTAGGGATTTCTCTACGAGCGGAGGCAAATGCTGCACAACAGCGGAGTGTCCGTGATCCTGAGGCTTACAGTAGGACTTACTCTAAGTCGTGGTTGTTCGCTGGCAACATCAGCAGCGAATTAGTCTTAAGCCTGCTGAGAGTGTTAGCTCGGGCGACTTCCGACCGACGATGGCCACCAACGGCTTGTAGTCGGCGCACAGTCAACGCGAGGGAACACCTGCCGCGGTGTCGCGCTTATATTTTTCCGGTCGTTAAAAACGTTCCGATCGACGTTTCTGCGCATGCGCAATAAATGTAAAATATTCAATGTCCAGCGAAACAACAAAGCATTTTCAGTATAAATGCCACGGGCTGTTCGTTCAATATCCTGTGATGATTACAGTGAAGAGTTTCTTAAAAAATAGTTTAGTGCAATAAAATATTACGTTTTTTTAAATCACTGTCACGGATTATGGCGTACTACTCTCACGTGATTTACGCTTGCTATCTAAATATGCCTCAAAACTTGTTTACCTCGTGTTAACTAGCGACATATAACTTTGCTGAGAGGTTATATACATCCTAACGAAGAGCCCGTAGTATTTATACCACAAATGCTTTGCCCTTTCGCTGCACATTGGTGATTTGACATTTATTGCGCATGCGCAGAAACGTCAATCGGAACGTTTTTAACGACCGGAAAAATGTAAGCGCGACACCGTCACGTTGACGATGCGCCGACCACACGCCCTTGGAGGCCATTGTCGGTCGGAAGCGCTACAATAGAACTTCTGCCGCAGTATCAGACCACCGTCGCTGTACCACGGACTGGATCCGTAGGCACGCAACAAATCTACTTGACATGCAGCGTGAGGCGTCAGAATTGTGATGACATAACGACATCCTGGCGCTGAGAGGGTTGGCTGACGTCCGCACCGCATGGTGGGACCTCTGAGAGGATTGTCTGGGACATGAAGATGTCCCCAGGCTGGGATTGTCACTTATAAAACGTGTCGAAGAATTGTGTCTATTTATTTACGGATTGGCCTGGTTTTCACAATGATATTCGTCATCCCTTTGAGCATCTCTGAGAATGTAATTTTGTTGGCCATGTTTCGCTAGCGACATCATATATCGATCAATTCAGTTGTTTATACCGGTAGCCGTGCTTCATCAAATGGCAACATTTGCACGTACTGTGTAGGTGTGCCAATATGGTGTGCTCTCTCTCTCTGCTCTCTCTCTTACTCCATCTCTCTGTAGCTCTCTCCCCTCTCTCCTCACCTCTATCTGTATCTGTCTCGCTCCCTCCTTCTTTCACTCTCTCTGTCTGTATCTTACTTTGTCTCCTCCCTCCTTCTCTCTCTCTCTCTCTCTCTCTCTCTCTCTCTTAAGCTTTGACTCTCTCTCTCTCTCTCTCTCACTCTCTGTTTCTTTGTATTTATCTCTCTCTCCTCCATCCATCCTTCATTCTCTTCTCCCTTTCTCTCACACTAACTCATGCCCTCTTTTTTGTCTCTCTCTCCTCCATCCGTCTCTCTCTCTCTCCTCTCTCTCAGACACACACACACACACTCTCTCTCGCTCTCTTTCCTCCTCCTCCTCCTCCTCCTCCTCCTCCTCCTCCTCTCTCCCTTCGTGTCCAACAACTCTTACTCATTCTCAGCTCAAGTACCCACTGGCTGAGTCACTGAGTGCCCATTCACTCCACAAGACAATTCGAGTGCAACAACCTACGCATATTGTTTATAAATATAACAGCTTCGTATGAAACCTGCTGTATGCGAGCTAGGCACCGGTCAACGCGATGTTTCTCTTTAATGACATTATTAATTAAGCACTTTGACTTGCTTGGGTGGTGCATAATTGATCCGTGCTGCTGTCGTGGTCCATATAGCAAGTCGCCTGCGATGAGGTCACGACAGATGACTTAGTTATCGATAATGAAATGGTGCTTTTTCTCATACCAGATCGACGTAGGAAGCTGTGATGAGATAATCACAACGCGAAATAGTAGTGAATGTAGTCAGCGCCCGGGTGAAACACCATGTGTGGTGACCCATCTCTCTCCCGCCTATTTTTGTATTTCGTGTTTCCTTTGAGCTGTCGCTGACCTATGACATAGTGCAGTTTGGAAAAATAACTAGACTCTATACACATACACAGTAAACGTGATTGGATGTGGGACATTAAATCACAAATGACAATAAGTGAATGTATTTATAAATGCACCCAATGGTGCCAATGCATCCACAACCCTGGGAACTCCGGCAATGAATCACGCACGCACGCACGCACGCACGCACGCACGCACGCACGCACGCACGCACGCACACACGGACAAATGCAGAACGGACGCAGGCGCACGCAGGCAGGAACCTGTAATGACCTCCGTTGTCTCAAACGACGGGTTTAGAAGCGTTGTATAACTTGGAAATTATTCTATATCGTGCACTGAGGTGAATGCGTGGTTGATAAAACAAGCACGACCCGTCTAGTGGTGTAGTAGTTAGCGCAAGCACGCTACTCTCTTGCTCCTTCAAAACCCTACGGAAAATGGATATATGAGAGCCAACTTTCCTGGTAAACTCTCTAGCCGCATACATTAGTCTAACAAATCCTCTCCATGAACCGATCCTGTGGCAAATGTCAGATGTCGGGGTGGCGGAAGGGGGGATTTCCTGTTTTCCAAAAAACCTCCTAACTACACATTGAAGCAATCCATCAAAGAAATCTCTCGCCTGGCAGATCGTACTCTGGAGAAAGCTTACGCCAATACTATCGCCTGCTGAGAAGTTCCGCTGCTTTTTATTTCAGCTACAACCTCATCAGTTACAATACATTGCGACTGTCGGAAGTCGACGGCTTAATTCGTCCTGTAGGTATGTGCTGTTTTCACGGGTGGCACAGCTACGACCCGAAGAGTCATTTACGACATTCTCGCGCGCCAGTTTCGCTGCTGCTGATTACGCCAGTGTTAGCCAGCAGTGCCCCAGGCTGATCGCTTTGCTAAAGCTAAACTCTGAATTGAATTTAAGCTCAGCCAATGAAATCGACATCCAGATGTATTGGTTGTCTTCAGGTCGGCTGTGACCGTATTATTATGTTATAAACATATTTCAGTCAACTGTGCAGCAATGATTAGAATGCAAACGGTTAATTTTATATTGGAAATTCCATAAATTTGCGCGTGTATTTTCGGTGTTCTCACGGCTGACTTAGTCGCGACTGGAGAAGCCAATGACTCAACAAATGTTCACACGGGACACTGGATCCGCCAGTGCTAGTTTGCATGACAAACAACCCTGGCTTGCGAGGATGAGTTACGGGTATGATTCACCTAACTCCCAAACAATGCGTAGGTGATCAGCCAGGGGTATTGTGCACGTTCTCACGACCGCTGGCTTCCGAGGAACAGTTGAACTGTGGGATGATCTCCGTCACATCGTGATAAGTCATTGATCTAACAGCTCATGTGTTACCTTTGTTGCAGTGTGGCTGGGGTGCGGCAGTTACGCCACCTATCTGCTTGTGACGCCGTTATCCATCGCCGTGTGTCGACACAAGAGTGCCCGGATGGTGGCCGTCGTGGGGGGCCTCATCTGCAGCGTTGGCTTCCTCCTTATGTCCTTGTCCACGAACTACGGCGAGCTGATATTTAGGTTGGTGCGACGTATGATAAGGGGTTGCGGTGGGAAACTAAAATAGTAATAATAGTTAACAATCAATTACACGCAAATGTCATATATCTGAAGTTATTATCCTCAGTTAGGTTTAGCGTTCCTTCTAGCTTATTGTGTGTGTGTGTGTGTGTGTGTGTGTGTGTGTGTGTGTGTGTGTGTGTGTGTGCGCGCGCGTGTGGGCGTGCGTGCGTGCGTGCGTGCGCGTGCGTGCGTGCGTGCGTGTCTCTGTGTGTCCATGGTTGTGAGCGCGCGCGTATGTTCTTGCGTGCGTGCGTGTGTGCGTGCGTGCGTGCGTGCGTATGCGGGAATGAGTGAATGTGCGCATGTACACGAGGTAACCCTTACTTGTCTTCTTACACACATACAACTGGCGAAATTGGTATGTGCTTTTTTTTAATATGGCATATATTCCTGCTACTGTCTGTCCGCAGCATGTGCATTGTTCTGGGAGTCGGCACCGCGGCGTCACTAGGGGGCGCTCACATGGCAGTTGCGACATACAGCGACCGGAGACGGGAGTGTGCCGAGATGTTAGCGTTGAGTGGAAGCGGCGTCGGCATGGCCCTGGCGGCCGTCACGGTCAAACAGATCATTGGGTGAGTTCACCTAGCGACCAGTCACTGCACTAGCCTGGGTGACGTAGGCATCGTGAAATGGCGGATCTTTTGGTAGTTTGGCATCTCTCTCAATCTGTTTGGCGGGTCCACGAAGGCAAGCGAGAGTCAGATAGCGATGTTGTCACTGAGTCACGTAGGGCGTAGAGTAAATTATGCTGAGCGTGTTTGTTTTTGCCGTTTTTATATTCACCAGTTTCATTGGTCCATTTTCAGAAAAATCATGAAACCGCCAAATTATTAAGCCTTTTTAAATCCATTTAGACAAGTAGGCTTTCAGCTGGACTCTTTATAACACCTGATTATCATGGTTTAATTTAGATAAGTCATTTGTAAAAAAAAGCGTGCCATCTTTAATCAGGCGGTCAAGATCGTCTACGTCTGAAGAAGGCCCAGCCACTGAAGATTTTGTCTCGTTAAAATTATTTTTTAACACTTCTTTAACGCATTTACCTGGGTTGTGTCCATCTTTGCAAGGCTAAGATGATAAACTGATAGCTGACGCCCATGCCATAAATCCTCTACTGATGCACTCTAGTTTACAACCTTCACCGATGTTAGCGTGTGTTACTGAAGAGGTACGTGTTGCTCCACCAGGGCGATGGTGTGGGCGCGCGCTCTACAGAGCCTCGCTCTCATGTCGCTGCTAACAGTCGTCGCGGCCGCTTTCTACTGCACTGCTGACCTACATCGGCCTCCCGGTCACGTGATAGAGCACGTGACGAGCGAGAAGAAACGCCGCCGCTTCCGGTACTGGCGCAACTACGTGTTCGACACCAGACCACTGCGCATGCGCGTAGTACACGTGCTGATGGCCGCTTCCGCTTTAACGGCATTTGGGACCTACGTTCCGTTTGCTCTGCTGGTAAGATGTGAAACAAGTTGACCACCCGGTAAAATGAGGGTGCCAATCCCTAGGTTAATAATTGTTTTCATTTAGTATTATGTTCTTATGACTACTACATGCATGTTGAAGGTTTACTCCTGCCAATTTGTGTTGACTTACTGTATTAAGCTCGGAACAATGTTCGCAATTTGAAACACTCCGCCTGCAACGCGTTCAAACGATAGAGTAAACAAAACATCCAGTTTCAAAACAAAATTGTTTGCCAATAATGCTGACGCGAACAGAGTTATCGCAATACCGTTTATTTAACTTTCCGACGATCTAGACAGCAGACTTCCTTTTACAAATTACTGCTTGGCCAATTCTGGGCAGTGAAGCTGGGACCCTTCCTTTAATAAAATATATATTCACAGCTAGATGTAACTGTACATTCATACGGGTTACGCGCAACACCAAAATTAATATATATATATATATATATATATATATATATATATATATATATATATTATATATATATATAAACCAAGTGGGCTAGCTAGGGAAATGATCAAGAAATTTATGTCTGTATTCACATTCCCTCTATAGGTCCATATAGGCCTAAGTAATGTTCTTGGTGCAGTATCTGTTTCTTAATGATGTTGCTGCATTACGGTACTCAGTAAATGCCGTCATAACTCTAGTTGAATTGATGCTGAACGCCTCTGTCACAATAGGGCTTTTGTCGACACACATAATCAACTTTCCTAACATCCCAAAACTGAACCATAATATGACCAATATTCCACAAAACACACTGATCACTTCAACATTGTGTTACAGCCAATGGTCCTGGCGCAGTCCGCCATCGACGCCGACATGACGCTACTGATCATGGTCCTTTTCGGCGTCTCACTCGCCTTCGGCTCCCTCCTCAACGGCATACTGACCATGCGCAGTAGCGCCAAGTGCATGATCGCGCGCCAGTACCTCTACCAGATGACGTCATGCGGCTGTGGCGTGCTGCTGATGTTGTTCACAATTGTGGAAGGTCTCAACGCGTCGATACTGTTCGTGTGCGGCTACGGCCTGTTGTGTGGGGGACTCCTGTACAGTCTCAAGGTCTACATACTCGAGCTGGTCGGTCGGCAGCTTGCAGACGGTGCATGGGGAGCCGTCACACTCGCCCAAGCCCTGCCAACCCTGCTCGGCTCGCCCATTGTCGGTAATACAACTATTCGGTCATTTGGAACTTACGATGTTGCGGTTTTGATGTTTCCCTTTCGCTTTGGGCATGCGTACAGATTGCTTATATTTTATGTTTAACTATAATCATAATCCTAAAATGTAATGAATAGCACGTTCATATTGCTGCAGTTAGACATTAGACTTAGATGTGTACATGTGCGCATTGCGAAATATGAATACGTGCCTACAATCTCGAACTTCAATGATTGTTTGTAATTTGCATATTTTCGGTAGACCCTACGTAGTTTTACATGTCATATATTTTATAAATACACTGTAGGTAGGGCAAGCTTCTCGACAATCCAATAGCCACTGCGTCCACTGGTCGGATGTACTTTAATACTGACGGTAGTTTGAGCAAATCTCATTAAAGTGAACCAGTCATCGAAAATAACAGCCAGGCATGTGCTTGCGTGGATGTCGTGTTGTTACATAATGTTCTAGAGAAAAAATCCAGACTACGTCGTCTAATTGGTGCATCGACGTTTGACCTTTCAGCGCATCTAAACGCAGCGTCCGGCGGGCGGGAAGGATTCGTGTTTGCCGGCGCGTGCATGGTGGCCGGCGGTGTCATCTGCTTCCTACTTCCGCTTGCCGCGAGACACCGCTCCAACTACAAGGTCCTTCAGCGCGCGCTGCAGGAACCACGGTGTGTAAGACACGTTGCCATTGGCTGCTCGTTTGTAAGAGTTGTTCCCATTGGCTGTTTGCTCGTAAAGTATCTGCAGAAGTTATTGTTGTGACTTGACACGTTTGAAAGCGTACGCACTCGCACATGTACACACACACACGTGCATGCGCCCGAAATACACGTATGCATGTATGCATACGTACATGCACGCAACACACACACACACACACACACACACACACACACACACACACACACGCACGCACGCGCGCGCACACACACACATACGCACTCTCTCTCATAGTCATATGCACCACGCACACCACACGCACCATACGCACGCACGCACGCACGCACGCACACACACACACACACACACACACACACACACACACACACACGCACACACACACACAGCTCCCGCCAACATTAATGTAATTTTCGTGTCACGTGTTTTTGTCTAGCTTCTACCAAGACGACATACTGATGCTCAACGCCGACGAAATCTCACCGAAACTGATGGAACTGAACGACGACCACAAATCAGACGACCACAAGTCAGACGACGACCACTGGTCCCACATCGAGGCAATGCATCCCGTCCCACATTCCACCAAAGTCGCCGACTTCCTCTTCCGGTCGAACGACGAAAAGAAATGCCGGAACGAATGCGATAACGACATGCAAGTGGGAGGACGTCACACATCTACATCCGGGCTACTCGCAACAGACGCGTGCGAAAACGAACTGGACCTGGGCGATCTGTCAGACGCAGCGTTCGTTGACGATTGTCGACACAATAAGAAATGTTGCGCAGCTTCCGGTCACAAATCAAAGGTTCGTCGATACAGGCTGTCCGAGACGAACACTAAAATGACAACAGTGTAATAGGTGCCATAGACGCCTGATGCATTGTGGGAACGGTCGTTGCACCGAGTTACTTCCGGTTAACATTGTGTACGTTCAGCAAAGGAACGACGTCCGAAGTGCGCATGCGTTCTATCATGGATATATCTCATATATGCTTCTGCAAACAACGTAATTAAATCTTCGTAAGACAATCAGACAAACAAGTGTGTTTGCGCGCGCGCGTGCGTGTGTGTGTGTGCGCGCGTGTATGTGCGTGTATATGTATACGTGCGTAAGTGCGCATGTGCGTGCGTGCGAGCCTGTGCTGAATATTTATATACATTTTCATAAAAATCTTTTCTACCAATTCGACTAAATGCCTGAGCGTGATATGAAAGCTAAATACTACTAGTCATCCAATAATGTTTTGCTGTCATATACGACAGATGATGATATCCGCCAAACATGCAGTACAGGGGCCAGTTTCATAGCGGCTACTTATGACGTCGTAGCGGGAGATAACCCGTCGTAAGCCTAAGACGTCGTAAAGTTACACTAGTTGCGTTTCATGAGTCTGCTCCATAGTTGCACTTAGCTGCACCATGTATTTAGTAGGCGTAACTTTAAGGTGGTTGAAATATTTACGGTATGCTCCCGAAGTTGAAAATGTACGGTATGCTCCCGACACGCCCACTCTCAACATTATTATTTTTAATGTATACACTGGATATCCTTTACATTCATCATAGCTTCCCATTTGCTATACGAACGACAAAGGCACAGCTAGAAAGAAAAAAGGATGCTCAGGCACATCACAAATACAGGGATTCCCCACCGCGACGTAATGCTACTGGCGTGAATGCTAAATTGGTCTCATGAAACCGGCCGTACGCTGCATTGTCTATTCGCTGTTAGCTACGACCAGTAGACCGCGTAATTGCGCGTAAAGTTACACGGCTTCATGAAACTGGCCCCAGGCCTACTGATGGACTAGAATATCAATGAAATATTTTAAACAAACACACATAATAACTAAAACACGTATTCAAAAACTACGTGAATCGTGTTTCTGTCAGATCGAATAGCTGAACCTCCTTTGATCCTATGTCAAAGACCTTCGTTCTTGCAACGACTGCCCCCTGTGGTCGGCACGACCATGGTATAATGATAACTCCGTCCCGTGCCGCGTTAGTCTCGCTTAACCGACTGTTGGTTGGCTGCGTAACTACGCCGAAAAGACGGTCTGGTTACTTGCCGGCTTTTGAATATTATCCGTGTCTTGTTAATCAATGCTGCCACCTCACGGATACAGGTTAATCCTGCCGTAATTCCTATTTTATAAACAACTGCACATTTTTGTAACTAGTTTTGTGTTAATATAAGTTCAATGTTGAATACTTTTCATAGGATATAATTATCTTGTAAAAGTATATCGTTATTTTATTTCTTATTTCCTAGAATTGGCATGAGAGCCAATCAGCGTCTCTACCCTAATCTGGGGTAAGGCCGCCCTGGCGGTTAGAACGGCAGTTCATTAATTCCCCAGGCAGAGTTGAGGGGCTGAAAGTGCTGTCACCTCACGGAGCCTGGGTAATCGAGGCTAGTGCCGCGTCTGCGATGTCTGCTGTGATTGGCTGCCTGTACGCGTGAATGAGGGACGAGAACGTGTTTCACACAGCATACAACTGCCGTATATGATACGTAGCCTATTTGGTTGAATTTACACTTCGCACACAAGTTTCGCTTAACCGACTGTCGGTCGGCTGCGAAACTACGCCGAGAAGACAGGCTGGTGTTTCTGCCAGCTTCTGAATATTTTATCCGCGTGATCTATACAATGCTGCCACCTTACGGACACTGGTTAATCCTGCCGTAATTCTTATTAATTTTCATAAAAACTATAAATTGGAATTTATTTGTTTGTGTTAATATAAGTTCAATGTTGACTACTTTTCATAGGATATCATTATCTTGTAAAAGTATATCGTTATTTTGATGTCATAGTTGGCCTGAGAGCCAATCAGCGTCTCTACCCTAATCTGGGGTAAGGCCGCCCTGGCGGTTAACAAATGCAGAGCATTAGTTTCCCCAGGCAGAGTTGAGGGGCTTAAAAGTACTTCCACCTCACGGAGCCTGGGTAACCTAGGCTAAGGCTAGTCTCGTCTTAGGCCAACCCTCTGACTCTGAGTAACAAGTAACATAAGAAGAAGCAAGACTTACACCTATACATACATTATGTATCACCACAACACGCAAACACAACCGTTTGAAATTGAATGTGAAACATACTTTATTTAATTTGTGCTTTTTGATACATATAATCTGAAAAACTGTGCGCTCAGATAAATATAATTAAAACACGTTTCTTTTTCATCAAACACTTTTTTCATATAAAACGTACACATTTGTACGACACACGTGACAATGCACAAAACAAGTCTCAGTATATGGTGACAGTTCGATAAATATGTAATGTCTCGTAAAGTATGCTATAAAAGAATATTTATTGACTATGTTTTCTAGATGAAATCAACCATTTGTGGGTAAGGATACATCAAATACGATAATGGTTATATATTTTTTTTATTGCTCAACGTCGTTGTTTACCGATTTCAATGGGAAACACAGGATATTTTGGGACATATGCACCTAAGTGTTAGAAGCTAATAATTTGCAACTTCATGCAACAATAACACCCTAATGTTTGATACAGAAAAAGTTCTAAGCATGGGATATTTGAGTAAAATTGCATAGTTCCCGATGGCTGACATATTGGAGCAGACCCTAAATGACTGATAAATAGGCACTGAACCTTTTTTGGGGTTGAAGTAGTGATGCGTTGAAGTCGTATTTTGGTGGAAATGTACTGGTGAAAATTATGAGTTACAAGAACTTATATTGGTTTATTGTAATCCTTTAATTAATTTCAATTTCAGGAAACATTAATAAAGAACTGGAAGAATTAAATGAACATTCAAGTATGATATTCGTGGATGTAGCTGCAAATAAGTTGTTAGTTATTTAGATGCATAACTCCCAAAATGATATTTATTTTCAAAAATTCTCACGATTTGGCACATCATGTGGAACACAATTTAAACACAATTTTCCATTTGTACTATTTTCTTTTCTTAAAATCCTGGTATATATGATATAACTCTTGCTAAACAGAATTATATTTTGCAACTGCCTACAGAGCAGTTATACCATCTGAGGTTTATAATGAAAACTCAACAGCACAGATAAATAACATCAAAGACCAGCTTGACATATTCCACAAAAATAACTCCGAACAGTATAACAGAAACTGATCTGTACACTAAACTTTCAACCCTGGTAGCTTGTCATAGTCGACATAACGTAGTCAAATGTGTGAGCTCCCAATGCTTCTATCAGATAAAATATTCACGACCATCACATATCACAGACAAATTTCTTTTTCTTGCTACAAGTAAGAAAATACACGCAAGTCCCAAGTAAGTCGAATCAAAATGCTACTGTTGGGTCCCTTTAGTGTAGGAGGCTTTATGAGGACCCGAGGGACATAATAAATATCTAACCTATCAATAGTTGTATATCTAGAGTTGTATAAGCACACTGTACTTTCCTATGCATTGCAGATCAACTCATTCAGTTGAACAATCTTGCCACAATGAATGACTCCACTTTTACCAATGTTTTCATTTTCTGTCTTGCTGCGTCTGGTCAGCCTGTGAAGGCATGGATCATTGTTTCAGAGTAGCCTAACTCACTCACCAATCTGCAACAAACAAGAGAGAAATACAGGATGGTTCTTAACTGGGTAATGTAGACTGACATCAGATCTAAACAGAAACTTCATTTACGGTGCTAACCATAGTTACAATGTATTGGGTTTAACAGGAAAACACATTACTCATGACAAAATATGCAATTTGTTTACTGCTACCTTGGAAACTGGGTAATCCAAGAACTACTGATCTGGTTGTTTTGTGCTACTGATCTGGTTGTTTTGTGGAGTCCCACGGAGAATGTAATACATGTAGGTAAGGTAAAACGTGTAATTTATAGTAAGAAACAATACTTCAATTATTGCAATGATCCTGTTTAGCTGAAACACTGTTTTGATTAAAATGACATTAACATTTCTTGATAATTTTTTATTCTTACAACATTGCAGGATATTGTAAAAGTTTCCATTTGATTTAGCAAGATGATACACAAAAGTTATTTTTTCTTAAAAATAACAAAATAGACAATTAATGACGTTTTGCCTATTATGTTTAAACTACTTACTGTATAGTTGCCCTTGTGAACTCCGTTGGACCACAAGCACAGAACAATATGTTTTTGTCCTTCCCTACTTTTGGAATGAACTCTTCCACCAAGTCCATAGATACTCTGCCTTTCAGACCAGTCCATTCAGCATGAGGTCGCGACAGGATGTGTCTCACTTGAAATCTGTTAATGGCCAAATATGATGAACCATTTATATTGAACAGTAGTTGGCCAAAGAACCATCAAATCCATAAACACAATTTACAGTGACTGAACTTTGAGATATAACATGATGGTATACACACTATGTTAAAAGGCTGCACTTCAATCTCACTGCGACACCATTTTCATCCACAAAAGTATATTATAAAATTATTAATTAAACTATGTAAAGAATTTAAACCGATCTCAAAATGAATTCTCCATACCATAGCTAGGGATCACTGATAAATTATTAAATATCATGGCTTTATTAATTTAGAATTTTACTATGAATACTGTAAAAGTAACATTGTAAGAGCAATGGTTTGGACTGCAATTAATTTGTCAATTGCAATAATTGACATCAATACTAGATATTGATGAAAATATTTAAGTTGAGATCAATATGTGGACAAACAGCTCCTCGTGCAGGCAGCTGACAGTGTCTCAAACGTTGAAGCGAGTTATAATTGTGTAAAGTGTAATCATAAAAAATAATTTATGTTAGTTTGATAGTTAAGTGACAAAATGCATGTCACTCAATCTAAAACATGCATGAAAAATACTTTCATGATATTAACAACAAAAATCATTATTCATATTAAATTGTGTTTTATTTCCAAAACTGCACAAAAAAAACAATCTGTTGTCATCCCATAAATGTATTTGTGACTTAGCTTATCTATCATTCTTGACTATGGCATTCCATCACATACATAGTTTGTGTAGTTATAAAACTATGACAAATACCTTTCAAATTGTATTTATGATACACCAACAAAGGCAGGATGTCTGAACTTCCTATATATGTAACTCAGTAGAACATGTGACCCCGGCTGACCAAATGAGTGATAAGTAGAAAATATGTTGACATACTTTTTTATATATTTGGAAAGAGGAGATGTAGTACTTTAACGTGTTTCAAAAATTATGACTCTACTACAAAAAAATTGTGAAGTTACGTCACATTAGGTATGGTAGGGGTCAAAAAGTAAAACTCGTGAAAACCGCCGTTAAAGTTTTACATTTTGTGCTAGTTAATCAAGAGGGCTCGCATTAAATTGCATTAAAATACACATTTTATTTTGCATAAATAGTATAGGATTGCTGGAAGTGTTAAAACAGATGCTATACATTTTCCATACAAACCTAAAAAATCACCAAAATCGTGCCATCTGGCTTTAGACGGCACTCACGCCAAATGGCAAATCCCGACTTATCACTCATTTGGTCAGCCGGGGTCAGATATATAAAACTAATCATATAATAAATACCTGTTGTTCCGGTGTCGTACTTCATTGAGCTCTGTCTCCCAATATATGTCTTTGGTTTCCTTGTTAAAAAACATCAGCAGAATTTCTCTAAAAAAGAAACAAAATGCCAATTTTAGACGACCCAGTCAATAAGGCATAAACATAAAATCAAAGAATAAATTGATGGTCAAATAAATAGACGCATCTGAAACAATAACGTAATTCTGAAAATAAACAATCTAATCGATTGGTAGTACTGACATGCAAATGAAGGAAGACATGTATACACATCCCATTCTTGTTCTACAAGTGGTCTCAGTGTACATAATACATATACACTCAATGGAGACAACTGAAATGAAATTATGGAACGAAAGAATATTTTTATGTTTCAGCCAAGAGCTATCTGACACATGAGCTATATGATCAATTACTGCATACAGTATGTCAGATTGTGTTTATTGTTTATATTATTGTGGTATATGAAGACTGTGATAGAAATTGTAGCCAACTAGTTGTGAGATATGGGACAGTTTTCCTTTTTTAAATGACAAAACTCACCGCAAAAAAATCCACAATCGGGCAGCTATACTTAATCATAAGAAGAAGCTGGTTTTTGTGGAATGAAAATTATTTTGCCAAAAAGTATGACATTTTGTTCAAGAGGTTGGAATAATTGTGCTGTAGGTTTTGGAGACATACATATGTTTGGGGATTGGTAATTCTTTTCAGCTGTGCACATGTGAATGTGGACTTGTGAGGAAAATGTTGTTCAAACTGTAAATATAAATGGAGAAATGTATTGCAAAATACACCTGTTTCCATTGTGGTTGGACTGCCAATGGTTTTGTGGCTTCTCTGCGCCACATCAAACTCACTTTGACTTTCATCACAGTCATTTTTGGTTAACTTGAATTTTGCACTATGTAGATGAACATGTTTTTACTTCAGATACTTTGGATACAGCCTAGATGAAACGATCCCGAACAGGACAATGGCATAAAAGAGGAAAGATAACCAGGTCCGTGTGTGTGTACCAGGTACTTCATTGTGAACTGACCTGCTGGGGTTGGGGTGAAGCTCAGCAGCCTGCAGCATCAACCCTGCCATGGGGGTGAAGCCAGTGCCTGCTGCGTACATCACCAGGTGGCTGCACTTGTCGACTCGCTCTTTCTCAAAGTCTCCGTCGGGGTTACTGATGTCCAGAAAGTCCCCTGATACAAAAAACAAACAGTCAGAGAACTTGTATAAATTAGGTTTTTACCACACATATGTCACCCGAAAAATGTAATACTTGCTCACCCTATTACTTTCACTCTAGACCTCTCCTCATCCTTCTTCCTCTCTCTCCCCCCTCTGTCTGCATTTCTATCTCCACTTCATCTCCTTCTTTCTCCCTCCCCATCTCTTTCTCTCCACCCCTCTCTCTATCCCATTTTATCTCCCTCCACTTCTTTTCCTTCTTTTTTATCTCCTCCCTCTCTCTGCTTCCCCCTCTCTCAGTAATTTATGTCTCCAATTATGCCTCCTCACTCTCTCTCTCTCTCTCTCTCTCTCTCTCTCTCTCTCTCTCTCTCTCTCTCTCTCTCTCTGCCTCTCTGCCTCTCTCTGCCTCTCTCTGCCTCTCTCTGCCTCTCTGCCTCTCCCTTGCTCTGCCTCCCTCTGTCTCATGATATCCCCTGTGAACACCTTCAGTCAGTCTCATCAAGAACAAGATACAAGAAGCTACTTAACGTTGGTTCACATGTGAATTTCATAACATTAGCTCATCTGAGCTATTTTCCGACAAACAAGTGTAAAGCAACGAGACATAAAAATGTAAAAAAACATACAAAATATTTAAAGTTAAAGCATTAAAATATATACAATAAAATATGGATAATAAGAGTAAAAAAACCACAAAAAAAACCACATGCATGTGTACAATAAATACGCTATACACCTGTTCATTAACTTGGTGTGGCAGCACACATGTTGACTGTTCACCTACATATGCAGCAATTGCGTGACGGACCATCCCAGTTCCGGATCAATCTGTGAAACTCACCGTAGTTTACAGTTTTTGGATGTTCAAATGAGTCATCTCTATATCACACGTCCTACACCAGTCAAAACAACACAACTTATTTCAATGATTACTTGTGTCAAAACTTATTTAAGCACATACGAACATTTACATATTTTATATACAAAACACATGAAAACGTACACAGATTCTGACACACAACTTACCAATTTTAAGATTTCCTATGTAGGGCGTCAGTATACCATCAGGGTAAATCTTTATCATCAGGTAGAAGACTTTACCCTGTGAGACCCTATCGTCTTGTTTCTCCTTCAGCACAGAAGGTGGCACCACCGTGTAGGCCTTGGATACTTCCATGTCTACGAGAACACAAAAACAAAGATCCGATGTTCGTTATGTCGTTCTTATTTTCTAACCATTTGATCTCATGAAAATACAGTCTGTGTATGATCATATATACATATACTTAACTTTATGTTCTCGCAACAAATAGCACAAGGCATTTCAAGTTCACATGATGTTTGGCTTAATGTGTGTGGCTAGTGTACATCTAGCATCGACATGTCATTTCTAAATTGTGATACATCATTTGTACAGATGAAGTCTACGTCTAATGTTCAATCAAAGCCTTTACAGATAAAAGAAACTTCTTGATTTTGATAGGAATTTTTTTTTTTATCAGAAACACAATAGATATTTGGCGAAATCTGTCTGAAACAAATTCTGCAAAATGAAAGGCATTCGGCCCACTTCAGTGTTTCAAATTGGAAACACTGTTACAGTATCTACCCCAGGTAAATACAATTTGGCTGGCAGTACACCTTCCAATATATTTATAACTATAGTCTAAAAAACATCACAACATTAATAAAAAAAGAAAAAAAAAAAAAAAAGAACAGGCATCCTCCATTTAATTTAGTGTGTCTCACCTGAAATGTTTGCCCTGATGTACACATGGTGTCCCAGTGGTATACACATCCGACACCCATCAGGCAGTTTGATGCAGTACAGATACGTATCGTGAGTCAATGACTCGATACTCATCATTTCACATGATCTATAACAAATTTCTGAAAGAAAAACCAACACCACCATTATATTACCAGCCCGTATGACACAATCAGCAGCATTTTATTAACATGGATGTCTCATGTGGTTTCCTCCAAACAAATGCAGGAGTTGTCCTTCTCTAGAATTAGTGAGTACACTACAGGTTACACATTTACCCCCTGTGTGGGATCTTTTACTTCCCCTGGCAGAGACACCAGATGGAAGGGATCACCGGCTTTTAGTGTCTCTTCCGAAGACACAGGCAATGTGAGGAGAACAAAATTGCCTAATTTTTGAAACGGCGGTAGGTGGGATTGAACCACCGTCCCCTCGATTGACAGCACTCTACTGCGTGACTACCGTTCCCTACATTAGGGAGGCACAGCGAGAAGAAAAAGAAGGATTGGGGGCGGGATAGGAACAGGAAAGACAACATCAAAGATTCGACAGACCTCAACTTATGTCAAATGGCAGCAACAGATCGGCTGAGGTGGAACAAACTGTGAGGTCATCATCAGAGATGCGCCAACGACCCACATAGTTATGGGAAAAGTGAGGTGCCAGAGAAAATGATATTTTACATATTACTATATTTGATCTTTATGGCTGGCCGCCTTAGTGGCAATGACAATGTGTGTTATTAAAATAACTTTTACCCACAATCATCCGCTACATAGAGTATGTTATATACCATCCTTAAGCCTGATGCCATAGTATTTAACAGCACTAATCATAGAATATCACATTGTTATAATTCCTAAGATTTGTGCATTTGTTTTACAAATTTGGGCACACAGATGTAATACTGAAATGTTTAAGGTGACTAAAACGATACATTTCATACATTTCAGAAGGCAACATTTTTTGTAGTTCATACGTTTCAAAGCATTTTAGTTTAGCTAATCCAATAAGGTTTTTACATCAATCATCAGAAGCTGGGATTTGAAAATATGTTACACTTCCCAAATTGTGCCAGGAATAAGATCAAACCAGAAACGGCAGGACAAAAAAGGGCGAAACAAACACAGACATTTTCTTAGACATAAATTGTGATAAGTTAACACTATAACAATAATATGACGTCTCTGATCTTTACCTCTGTGAGAATTCTTGATAACGGCCTTGTCATCCGCAAGGCTTTTGCCAATGTTTGTCCAGCTGTCCGTTGTGTCCAGTTTTTGAAGCACAATGTCCACAGATCCACTTGGTCGGCGGACCACGACTGAATCATCACACAACAGAGACGTAAGGAGATGTCATTCATGACATAGTATGTGATCTCCTGTGACCTGTCTTTAAAATTACTCAAAAAATACTATATATAATAGTAATACATGTACAGCATTTATATTCAGTTATAAAGCGACATGATTCAGGGGCACTCTGTAAAAAGGTACAGAGAAAACACAAAAATAGCACTTATAAATCAAAGATCATAAAAGAAACTATAATTAAATAACAGTTCAATTCAATATATCATGCAAACAATTTTATTAATTTTTTACATAGCATAGTATCCCCTCCTCAGGACTGCTAAAAAGCACGATATTTTACTACAAAGCAGACCTGCTCAATGGAACACCAATTCAATTTATTTGGGAAGAATTCAGCCACACAGCAATTAATGCACACATATTATTCGGACACACTGAATATAGACAGGTACTCAATCATATAGATAAGTGAATTAGACCAGATTGAAGAGATTCAAGATTGAAAGTGTTTCCAAGGTTTGACAACAACACATGGTTCTAACCCAGGTTCACTTAACTGAGTGTTCACTGATCAAACCACTCTGCTACTGGGCTCAGCTGTCTGTACTTGCTACTGTACTAATACAATTTAATGTCACACATATAAAAAGGAATATTTAGCTAAGATAAAAGAAATACGCATGAAACAGCATGGTCCCTTACCATTGTAGTCGTCTGAAACCTTGGCTTGCAGCTCTGAAAAATCAAATTGTAGACATTATGACAAGAAAGACGTCACTGTGTGATAAGAAATAATAATAAACTCATTAAAATGTTCCCACTTAATATGGTGTTATTTAACAACATTCTACTTATAGTTTACAAATAGTTCAACAAATCAATCACATCCACCATCTACATAAATTTATAGTGATCAATATTACTGGGAACACCAACTTATTTATTATTAGTTGATGAAATTGCTTATCACAAGACTTGATAAATTTAACAATTAATGATACGGAAGCCACCAACCTAGATGTATAATGAATGTGTGGTCTTTAAGAATTATTGTAGCCTTGAATTCGTTGTCTGTTTTGTCAATGATGACGTTTTCGTCTCTCATGTCTTCCCAGTGCGTGTACACAGATATCGTCAGTGTCTTGTCGTTTTGGAACCAGCTATATCTGCACGTGAGAAAAACCAACCATTTTGTAGATGTTACGAGTCTGAATCTGACTAGGGTACATTGTAAGAAGCCAATATTGGCTATTGTATACAGTGGGGGGATGTGTGCATGCAGTCAACCGTGACCATGTAGGTCACGGTTGACTCACTAATCTGAGACGCATAAAAGTCATCATTTCTCCTACAATAGAAAATTCACTGCATAATTTGGCACCATATATTATTGTAAAATGAGATGGAATCTAATGGCATAAAGTTAGTACACATATTGTAATATGCTATGCTGAATGTGTATTAGTCTTAACATGGATCATCTAACTGAAATACTGTCTATATGAAAGGTTTGCAAATTTATGTCAATAAAAAGGAACCCAGACGTAATGTTGTGTATTGTCTCTCTGACTGTTGATAGATATAGATTATTTTTGGAATCATACAAATCACATATACAATCAGTATATTTAAAAATATATATAACAATCAATGATACTGTGTATGATTCCAGGCAGACAGCGGAGTCAATTAGTTGGTTTAGATCATAATAATTATTATGAAACCATTTCTCATAAACTGAACTGGTTGCTGCCAACCCTACAATAGCTGTATAAACAATATAATAACAATTTCACGTGTATCACTTAGTGTTTATAACTGACCAGTTATGTAAAACGTTACAATAATATTCAATAATAAATGTTCAATTAACTTCTATAGCAAAGGTGTGGTAATGGTTAAATACCAGCTACGAACAATGACAAGGATATAATTACATAAGTACATGAAGAGGTGTTTAATACAGAATAAACTACTATATAAAACTATAAGTTGGTGAATTCTTTCCAATGTTTTCTTTTGTAAATAATTTTAGTAGTAGTGCCTAAGAATCAACCAATAATCAAGCAGTCAATAAGAAATTATGCTTGAGTTCCTTACTATATTCATAGAAAATTTATTTCGTTATCCTAAAATGGTTTATAAAAGAAAATGATGCAGTTAAACATTCAAAAATGAAACTAACTTGTCTTGAGATAATGCCAATTAATACTGAAATAGATCAAGAAACAAGAATTTTGTTTCAAGCAATTATTTGGCCGAATGCACAAATACATATCCTGATAAGCAGCGCATGACTAGTAAAATAAATATACTGACTGATTATGTGATGATATTGATGATAATTTGTTAACCAGAATTGTAGAAGTTTGAAGAAATAATTTAGATTATAATTATAATAAAAATGTCTAGTTGTCAACATTTTAGGAGAAGTTTACCAATAATGTTGCAGATCCTGGCCATGTAAATGTGTTTAAAATAAAATTGACAATGGCCATGTCGCAATGAAACTGATCTTGTCTATGAGCACATCAAGCTCATTTCTTAGTAGGACAACATTGTTCAATGTGCACTCTACCTTGGCACTTGGTGAATGGCTGTCACCTTCTCCACCCTTTCCTGTGGTTCTGATATACCTGTTGAGAAATCATTAAAGTGTCATATTTGAGAAAAGGAAAGATAACAGAAAAAAACATTGCGTATTTCTGTTGATGGAAACACCAGAAAATCCTACTTGTGTAGAAGGCAATGAGATTTAAGATGTCCTAGTAATAATATTATTTTTATTTGATGAGACAAACTTGGGACATCAAAATTGTGTTTGTGTGCAAATGCACATAGACTACGTGACACATGTCATGTGTGAAACGCCTGTGTCAGATGGTTTGAAAGAAATAATTATACGTTATTAGAAAAGAATAATTACTTTTGGCATTATTAAATTTTACATATCTAGCCTTGAACGTCAGGAGAGCTGTGAATATTTGTGTTCTTAATCAATGTACTGATTGAGATTAGGACGTGTGATCAAGAATTGTATATGCATAACATACATCACAAACCCACACATACACTGTCACTGCCCACACACACATTCACACATGCACGCACGCACACATGTACGCATGCACGCACGCACGCACGCACGCACGCACACAAAAACACACACATACACACATATGTATGTATGAATTTTTTATTTCATATATATGAATTTGTTGTTTCATATACAGTATATATATATAAATATATATATATATGAATTTGTTTCATAAAATTATATATATATATATATATATATATATATGTATTTGTTTCATAAAATTATATATATATATATATATATATATATATATATATATATATATATATGTATTATAATATTATATATAACAATGAATCTGGAGTTGTGTTAATTCACTGCCAGTGACATCTGTGTTATTGTGCTGACATAACAAATTGTATGGGTAACCTTTTACTTAACTGGCCTATATTATGAAAACAGTTTACCCTAACTCAAACACTGCAATCATTTAGGCCAATTAATTAAATGATTGCCATTGCATGTGTGTCATTTAGTCACGTTATCTCCGTATTTATACAAATATCTTGGTCGTGTTACTATATGGCATTTTATTGACTTGACAATAAGATGCTTAAGTAACCTTAAGTACTTATATTGTATGTGTAAATTATGGGTAATTTACGACTGACTGCAGATTGTGCCTTGCTACTTCTCACTGGCAACAGTGCGGCTAGACGCTACATCATGGGAAATAAAGTGAGCGTTAAGTAACCGCTGTCACTTGAAGTCATGTCAACATAGCTTAAATATGCAAACATGATATATCAATAGAAATAACATGAAATAATCCAATATAGCCATTGTACGTATTTCTTTTTTTTAGATAAATGGGTCATAGGATGACCTTTTACAAAATCTGTCTCTGATTGTCTGTATATACATACATACATACATATATATATATATATATATATATATATATATATATACATATACATACATAGCTGTATGTATATATATATACATACATAGCTGTATGTATATATTATATATAAATATACAGTTGTATATAAAAATACAGCTGTATATATATATATATATATATATATATATATATATATATATACACATACATAAATCATCAATGCAAAACTATTCCTAAGTTATCTGGTCATATTTTAAGTCAAAAGTAGATTAGTCTTTTAAGTAAATTAGTTCTTTAGTGCCTGAGAGTTCAAATAACGTAAGAGAAACCGTTGGTAAATATTATGTACTAGCTGAACACTAAACTAGTAACAGAGAGGGAGATAATGATGAATGAACCACAATCAGTGTATCGCATACCTTTGAGCTTAAGATTCACAGATGATGATCCTAGAGAATTCACTGAACTGATGGACTCTGAAATGGTCAAATAAACATTAGTTGTAACCTTTCTTTTTTCAAAACAAGAAACATTTACATTATAACAACTTTGATCAACAGTTGACACTTGACACATCCACCCACCTCATACAGACAACAGTTGATACATCCATACACCTCACAGAGACAACAGTTGACACATCCACCCACCTCACAGAGACAACAGTTGACACATCCACCCACCTCACAGAGACAACAGTTGACACATCCACCCACCTCACAGAGACAACAGTTGACACATCCATCCACCTCACAGAGACAACAGTTGACACATCCACTCACCTCACAGAGACAACAGTTGACATTTCCACCTACGTCATAGAGCCAACAGTTGACACTTCCACTCACCTCACAGAGACAACAGTTGACATTTCCACCTACGTCATCGAGACAACGGTTGACACTTCCACCCACCTCACAGATTCAACCGTTGACACATCCATCCACCTCACAGAGTCAACCGTTGACACATCCATCCACCTCACAGAGTCAACCGTTGACACATCCACCCAACTCATAGAGACAACAGTTGACACATCCATCCACCTCACAGAGACAACAGTTGACATTTCCACCTACGTCATAGAGCCAACAGTTGACACTTCCATTCACCTCACAGAGACAACAGTTGACATTTCCACCTACGTCATAGAGACAATGGTTGACACTTCCACCCACCTCACAGAGACAACAGTTGACACATACACCCACCTCACAGAGACAACAGTTGACACATCCACCCACCTCACAGAGACAACAGTTGACACATCCACCCATCTCACAGAGACAACAGCTGACACATCCACCCACCTCACAGAGACAACAGTTGACACATCCACCCACCTCATAGAGACAACAGTTGACACATCCACCCACCTCACAGAGACAACAGTTGACACATCCACCCACCTCACAGAGACAACAGTTGACACATCCACCCACCTCACAGAGACAACAGTTGACACATCCACCCACCTCACAGAGACAACAGTTGACACATCCACTCACCTCACAGAGACAACAGTTGACATTTCCACCTACGTCATAGAGCCAACAGTTGACACTTCCACTCACCTCACAGAGACAACAGTTGACATTTCCACCTACGTCATAGAGACAACGGTTGACACTTCCACCCACCTCACAGAGACAACAGTTGACACATCCATCCACCTCACAGACACAACAGTTGACACATCCATCCACCTCACAGACACAACAGTTGACACATCCACCAACCTCATAGAGACAACAGTTGACACATCCACCCACTTCACAGAGACAACAGTTGACGAATCCACCAACCTCATAGAGACAACAGTTGACACATCCACCCACCTCACAGAGACAACAGTTGACACATCCACCCACCTCACAGAGACAACAGTTGACATATACACCCACCTCACAGACACAACAGTTGACACATCCACCAACCTCATAGAGACAACAGTTGACACATCCACCCACCTCACAGACACAACAGTTGACACATCCACCCACCTCACAGAGACAACAGTTGACATATACACCCACCTCACAGACACAACAGTTGACACATCCACCAACCTCATAGAGACAACAGTTGACACATCCACCCACCTCACAGAGACAACAGTTGACATATACACCCACCTCACAGACACAACAGTTGACACATCCACCAACCTCATAGAGACAACAGTTGACACATCCACCCACCTCACAGAGACAACAGTTGACACATCCACCCACCTCACAGAGACAACAGTTGACATATACACCCACCTCACAGACACAACAGTTGACACATCCACCCACCTCACAGAGACAACAGTTGACATATACACCCACCTCACAGAGACAACAGTTGACACATCCACCCACCTCACAGAGACAACAGTTGACACATCCACCCACCTCACAGAGACAACAGTTGACACATCCACCCACCTCACAGAGACAACAGTTGACATATACACCCACCTCACAGACACAACAGTTGACACATCCACCAACCTCATAGAGACAACAGTTGACACATCCACCCACCTCACAGACACAACAGTTGACACATCCACCCACCTCACAGAGACAACAGTTGACATATACACCCACCTCACAGACACAACAGTTGACACATCCACCAACCTCATAGAGACAACAGTTGACACATCCACCCACCTCACAGAGACAACAGTTGACATATACACCCACCTCACAGACACAACAGTTGACACATCCACCAACCTCATAGAGACAACAGTTGACACATCCACCCACCTCACAGAGACAACAGTTGACACATCCACCCACCTCACAGAGACAACAGTTGACATATACACCCACCTCACAGACACAACAGTTGACACATCCACCCACCTCACAGAGACAACAGTTGACATATACACCCACCTCACAGAGACAACAGTTGACACATCCACCCACCTCACAGAGACAACAGTTGACACATCCACCCACCTCACAGAGACAACAGTTGACACATCCACCCACCTCACAGAGACAACAGTTGACACATCCACCCATCTCACAGAGACAACAGCTGACACATCCACCCACCTCACAGAGACAACAGTTGACACATCCACCCACCTCACAGAGACAACAGTTGACACTTACCCCTTTTCTTCTTCTTCTTTGTCTCCATGTCTCCTACTACACACTTCTTCAGCATTGAACTTGCATTCACCCATTTATGCACCTACGACACAGTTAGTAGTAATACCACCTCTTCTGAGCCTTTGTAAACCACACATTTTTTCTTAATCCAGGTCCACATTAATCATCTATATTTATTATTATTTATTTGTAACATTTATAATTATTGTTACTACCGGGGGTAATTAAATAATATATTTATCTATTTATTAATTTTACTCTCTCTTGTATTATATCAATATCTGTATTATGTAGAATAATTATATCAACTTCCCTGTTGCCTTTTCTTGTATTGTACAACACCACAGAATATTACCGCATAATTGGTGCTATATTAATCACAAAAATGTACACAAACAGTTACATATTATTAGCCTTACGTAAATTTATAGACATCGTTGTTAAGAGGTAACTTTAAATTTATAGGAATATGGAGTTGATTCCAGATGTTTTGCACATCTAGGTACTGACATTATTATGCACAAAAATTATTAGAACATAATAATAAGTATGTATTTTGTTTCCTGGAAACTGAAGGACATTGGCAGCCTCACCTCATCAAACAGTTTTGTGCCATCTTTTCCAGCTGCCCTCATCAGCTCTGGGACACCCCCAGGGTGAAAGTCCATATAAGGTGTGATGTTGTAAACTTTGCCTGCAAACAATGACATGCCAACTTTCATTTTAAATGGAGGTTTTTGTTGCAAAACTGGGTTATAGTCTAGTTGCCAGATAGCGAACCTAGAAATTGTAATAACTGTAAGGTTTTTTGATAGATATGTATTCACATGAGTGTCTGGAAGATTTTGAGCTTTGTTGGCACTGGGCCAACTTTGGGGAACTTTTTGTATTAGCTAATTAGCATAATTAGCATTGTTTACGCTAGTTAAGCTTGGTCCAAGTATAACGTTTGAACTAATAGGCCTAGAATCATGTGCAATAGCACTTTTCTATATCAGTTTGACTCGAGGAATTCATATCTGATATTATTTTCATGATTAAAGGTCAAGGTCAATGTATAAAATCAAGGTCAAGGTCATTTTGGCTCAAAATTGTTGAAATTTACTTAACTTCCCCACTTCGCGTAATTGACAATGAAACAGACAATTAATGGTTTTATTTATAGTTAATGTTATTAAACATTGAAACATTAGCCTGTGGCTAATATAACCAAATGTAAACATTGATAGTCAAACCAAATTACCATAGATAGCTGTGAGCACACATACTCTCTACCCAATACTGAATGTTGTTCTTATAACTCATCTCGATCTACATTATCATCATCATAGTCATGGTGATGCTGGTCATCGTTCTTCTCCATCTCCTCTTTCTTCGTAAATGGGTTGCAGCATTAATCACCTGCTGTGCAGATGCAGTAGATTGTGCCGCTGAGTTTTTTACGGTAACAGCTACAATTGCCTTCCTTGCATGCCTTGTCCTTTGCTCGACAGCGGCAGCTAATGACGTTCATTAGAAGCGGTGGTCCTGGTGGACCACTGTCAATGCTGGGGCAAATTATCCCATCGTCTATTTTCCAACCATAGTCTGCGATGTAGACATCTGGAGGTCCCTGTTGGTCAGCTGCCTTCCAAAGCAACATCTGCAGGTGAGCACGTCGCACGTGGAGGTAGAGGTTTGTGTCCGTCGGAGGCAGTAACATGATGCGCAGTGGCTTCACCTTTTTGCGGGTGTACAGATTGTATCGAGCTTGAGTCATCGAGGTGCCCGTGGTTTGTCCATACAGTGCCGCAAAGAAATGCTGTCCAACTGCCATGAGGTCCACGTGAGTGGCTCTCTCCTCACCGAGTATGTCGAATAGTCCTGGAACGTTGCCTGCTTTCAGTGTCTTCAGAACAGAAGCCTTGCCTTTGCCGAAGGGGTAGAAAACAGTATCACAGCCGCTTAATGCATGGGCTCCAAGTAGCTGTGAGCCCACTGTGTCTCCTAAGTTGGCACATGTGGCGTTGATGTCAAGGACAACACCATCCCACTTCTCCATTTGCACAGAAACACGAACCTGAAGGTCATAGCGCCACGTCCAGTACACCACCGGCACGAAAATTTCGCTGTCGCCGCTGAGGATTCTAACCACCTGACGACCAGCATCGGCGGTGATGATGGTGATATCAGCTTCATCGTGCAAGAAGACGCCATCATCCCTGCTCTCAACTGACACCCCACACCCCAGGTTGAACGTGCTGAGAAGACCTGACAGGCCACGCTTGTTGTGTTTGTTCTTCATCACTGCCTCACGACTTGGCAGAGGGCTGTTGATGTCCAGATTGAATGTATTGGAGCCAACACCAGCTCGCCGCTGCCTCTCATGGTCCTTAGCCGATATTTCGGTGTAACAGTCAAACACGGTTTCTTCCATTCTCCTACAATCCTTCCTGAAGACTGGCTTCAAGACGTGGGAGGAGATATGTGAATACCTGGAGAGGGCACGGCTTTATCCAACTGGTCGCCACTGGGTAGACAACCTCATAACCCCAACCTTGCTCGCACACCAGTTGGTCCGCTCCGAGAGAGAGGGAGATTGGCTTCTACAGCAGCTTCTGTATCAATCGTCTGTTACCTTACTTTTGCATCGCTGGACACCACAACTATGCAAGGTACCTCTCGTGGCACTGCCTCAAGATGTCAGTGTTCCTGCCTGCCGAGGCCAAGGACGACCTTCTCTCCGGTGCATTTGTCTGCAGACACAAGGCAGGCAGCTGGAACGCTGTCTCTGCCGATCAGTTCGGGGAGCAGATGGCAATAAAGATCGGCAAAGGTGGCCTGAATGGTATCACGCTATCCTCAACACAAGTAGCAGAATGGTTTGACTCTTTCCCAATATCTGCATATGTTTCTGACACGCTTGACCATTGCTACTCTCCAGATCTGTCAAGCAGTTCCAGCGAGACGCCGCACAAGGAGGAAGGTGTGAAGAGATGTAAAGTTGATGAAGATGACCGCCAGCGTATCCGTACAGAACTTGGAAAATGTTCCCACCCCTTCGGTACCGAGAGTGAGGTCCTCTACAACATCCATAATGGACAAGTGGCTCCAACGATAGTCAATGTTTCAGACTCCTTGGCATTTGGTGGGACGATGGCAACTGCATTCCAAAACTCACTCCCAACCGGATTCCATGCAAAGCTAAGTTCGCCAGTGAATACTATGGAACATCTGAAACGAGGTGACAAAATTGGTGACAAGGTCGTGTTCGACCTAGAGTCCATATTTCTCCGTCTTCTGGTAGTCGGTCAACAGCGCGAGATGGAACTCCTGCCAAAATTTGGGTATGAGCTGTGTGCTGTCCCTCCATCACTTATGGATGAGTATGGTTGCCTCCGGAGAGGGAACAAGGCGATACTAGTTCACAAGCTTGCAGTAAAGCATCACAAGGCTCCACGCCCTGATGTCAGCATCGTGGAGGCCCAGCAACTCTTATATCACGTGGTCTGGCCCTGTGGGGGAAGTGTGTGTGTGCTGGCGGAGTCACTGAAAGCGCGGCTTGCATTGTGTGCTGCTCCAGAGAAAATGCTAGTGTTTGACCGTTACACCGAAATATCAGCTAAGGATCATGAGAAGCAGCGGCGAGCTGGTGTTGGCTCCAATACATTCAACCTGAACATCAACAGTCTACCCTTTGCATTAACATGTGTGTTATATTGTGAGCATGAATAAAAATAATTCAACGTTGTCAGCTCACACAAGTCCCAAATGTCTTGTCTGTCTAAGTGATGCTGTGTCATTTTTACCTATTCCTGGCCGACTTAGCCCATCCAAATGATGGATGACAGGTCTCGGCATTAGTCTCTGTAATTTGCATACAGGGCGGGATGGACAAATAGGTGAGCCACCACATTAACAGGTAAATTATTGTTTCCTCTCATTACATAAAAGTTCAACTACAACCAAACGGTTCTTGGGTGTATGTTACAATATATAATATGGTCTATATATTCCATTCCAAAATGAGTCGCATCTCAGAACTGTTACAGTCTCGCTGATTCTCATTATGAGCTATGAGTCAAAACACTATTGTGCCAACTTGTGAGTCTTTCATGTATGTGTTAGTCACTGAATGGCATTGTTTATGTGTTAGTAAATAAATAAAATAGATCGACGTCATTCCTAACTGTGTTTATTTTGAGGTCTTGACAATAAGAAAACCAGAGTGAAAACTTAGAGGCAGCTTTTCTTGAAACCATACTTTTCGCATCGATTCTACAATAAAACAAAACGGACACGTTTCTTTAAATTAATCAAACCTCCAATTCTACAACAAACCAAAAATTAATGGACAAGTTCCTTTAATCTAACCTCCAAACACGTTAAGCAACATGAACAGTGATGGTAAGCTTCACATCCCACCAGTGACAAATGTGATTGACAAATAAGAACAGACTTAAGCAGAGGAAATGACCTAATGGCTCACCTCACCTCAACCTGGTCCTGGGAGATTAATCAAGCCACACAAGTACTTATGTAATTTGTACCTGATTAGCTCCTGCTGCTATCAACTGACCAGAAATTAGGATGAGTGTCACTGGCAGGCAGGTGTAAACCTCCCCCGGCAGAAGAATATCATGTGGTGGTCGAGGTATCGTAATCATTATATAATAATAAACTTCTGTATAAAGCCTTCATCGTTAGGAGTCCAAGCTCATTAGTATTTGTTTATGACATATAAAACTGGCTACACTTTGATCTTGAAAGATTACAAAGATTCTCACAACACTGCAGGGCTCTTACGTGTGATTTATGAAAGGAATAGTTAAACATTTGAATAGGGTATTTATTCACATTTCTCACTTGAATGTGTCAAGACATAAATGTAATATATATATATATATATATATATATATATATATATATATATATATATATATATACGAATGTTCATTTATTATATATATATGTATATATATATATATATATAATATATATATATATCTCTATATATCTCTATATATCTATATATATATATATATATATATATATATATATATATATATATATAAAATAAATGAACATTCCTTTGTTATTTTGTACTTTTTAACTTACTTTACAGCATAACGTTGTTAAATGTATAAATTTAAAAGTAACTATGCACAGTTATCTGATACCCCGAGACTCTGAATTTATACACAATTCTCTGACATCACACCCTCTAGTTAATCAAATATCAATTATCAAAAAACGTATAAATTCATATGAGGGAGGTGGACTGAGCATAACTACACCCTCATTAACTTTGACTAGATGAATATTATAAACTGAATACTGACAAGACCATTCCATAAGCCATAAATGACTGCATCCTGTTGTCAGGGTTACTGTGACTCAGGGCTTTATGCAGGTTAAATTTATTGCCAGTCACACATGTTTTGGTGGACACATGGATGTTAACTGTGAAGCCAGTTTACAAACTTTCAAATGTGCCTGATGACCTGAAATGGACAACAAACACACATGCGACACCACTTAAACTCACTTTCAAGGCATAACTAACAATATCTATGGTTTTGGAAAAGTTTTTTTGCTCCTTCATCTTTGTACCCATCCACCACCCGTCCACCTATATTTCTACCCGTCTATATTCGGTTTTACCCATCCAAATGATGGGTGGACGGGTCGCTGCATAAAGCTATGTTGTGACTTCTGACCTGCCAAAACGAGAGTATTGATTGACCCACCTCCGAGAGCCATCCAGCAGTCGTCCAGGGTGTTGTGTTTTGCCAGTTCCTCCTCCGTGACAACGTGTTTCCGCCCTCCAACTCCCGTTAGGTCCTTCCCGCTCTTACCCAGTCGGATCCAGTCCATGAGGGAGTGACCCGGGGTCAAGGTCACTTTGTTGCGGACGGTGTTCGCCGGCGGAGGCAGCAGGGAGCGTGTCTGTGACGTCGAGTAGTTCTTACCGAGCTCCATGACGGACTCACCCTTCTTACTGCCGCTTACCGCCGGCTCCGCCATCTTACCTGAAAGGTGAAGGAAAGTCTTGAAAGGTAAGACAAAGGTAAGTCTTCATATAGCATCTAGTCCATACAACTAATTAGGGTGAGACTTTCGCCCCAGGCAGGTCTGGTTAGTGGACACCATAATGTTTTATTTGGGAAGTTTTCAGCCACACTGCTATAACTGCATAAAGACTGTTGAAGACTGTAAGCTTACTTACCTACTTACTAAATGACTTTTCATACTTTATGTAGCCACACTCCATCTCTCCTGGCAGGTAAGGAGTTTTTATTCTACATAATGGTGTCTAGTCTAAGGGCAGCTCAGTTAGGGTAGCATTCACATCCTAGCAGACCTACTCAGTTGCACATATCCACCTGTCTATATCCAGTCACATTCCTTCAGCTTAGTAAACCAGAGCGACAAGGATGGTTGAACTTTTAGCGATACTGATTTTCCGTTTCAAGAAAAGTTTAATTCTGTTCCAACTCTGTGTCAAAATATGGCAAATTCTGTCCCAAACTGCATCTTTTCCGTTTCAAAAAGGCAAATTCCATTTCAAATTATGTGTTTACCATTTTAAAAGGACATATACCATGTCAACGTCTCTTTAAAATGCAGGTTGCGTTTCAAATACATTTCTAATTTCGGTTAAGATCTTACCTTACCGTACCTCAAATTCAAAACCGGTCAGTAATTGCCCAAAACTGAGCATTGAGACCGTCTCAAGATTTGTTTTTTGATGTTGCAGTTCTCTATTGATGTATTTTTGTCATGTTTTATCCAGTTTGCATAGTCAATGCTGGTTAATTTGAAAAAATATAATTATACAGAGGTATTGTTTAAAAATTTGTTTGGGAAAATGGAAACATTCTTTTATCTGTAATACATGCTATGTTATATTATTGTTAAATAATTTGAAACAGTGAGTCCACATCGGTGATCTTGATAAGCAAGGCACATTAATATTAATTAAACTAATGTTGCTTTCCTGTGACGGTATATGGCGCCATCGAACGGGATGTTTAGAACTACAAAACGCTAATAATAATACTTCGAGTCCGGGTTACCTAGACTGTCGTAGCAAACGTTTTGGAATTCCAAACGTTTTCGTTGTACAAAACCGAAATATGTTTATTTATGCTGCATGCTCTAAATATATAACAGCTATATTAATTAATGAACACGTCTTAAATGCGCCTAGAGTTCAACCACACAACGATTAGGAAACGATTTACGTTTTATTTTAGCGCTCAGCCTCAGGCCTCAGCGACTTGCGCGGGACTGTGTCACCGTGTGGCGTGTCCATCATTCCGTGTGCGCTACCGGCTAGCCAGGCTAAGCGTAAGTCTTACTACGTTACGCCGCCGGCTAATAGACATACATGAATAATCTTCCAACTTATATTCTATTTAATGACTTTATTGACATAAAAATCATGTTTTGTGACATTATTAAGCATCAAAATCACACGGCAGAGAGCATAAAGAAGTTGTCTAATTGGTCCGACCAAGTGGCAAGTGTCCATGAATTATTATGCGGTCGTCTGCTCTTTTTCCGCGTTTACGGAAAACCACTTCGAGAATCGCATATTCCGTTATTTCGTCCGTTTTTTTGCGATTGCGAAATTTCCGTTTCAAAAGGCAAATTTCGTTTCAAAACGCCGTTTCCGCGAACGCCAAAGGTTTCTGGTTTACTGCGATCGCGAAAAATCGGTGACGGTGTTCCTGAACTTCCAACTTGAAAACGTTCGATATCACGGCAATTAAGGATTATAGGATTCAACGCGAATTATCTTGATTGTAGATACGATCTTCTATCCAGTGAGTCATAAAATTACGTTGCACGTCCTCCAGAACCAGAATTACATCTCCTCGCCTGCCTTTCCTCTCCACTGGCTCTGACTCAACTCGACCAACTCACCTGAAGCGCAACCCAGCTTGAAGCCGAGATGACAACACCGCTCGAAAAAAGGGTGAACAAGAACGCAGTTGGTGCCACTACCCTACATGACGGCCGACGTCCGTACTGACACGACGTCAGGTCGCGACCCCACACACCTGTGAAGGCTCAGCCACACGGGACATGGCTCGGCCAGCCTGAGCCAGCACACATGAAATCAATACGTGCACGTCACTGCAAAACTACATCTCATCAACCGGACCGGCACTGCTGTGGTCAATGAGACATTAGCATTTACTCCACTAGAACACGCTCGTCACATATCCATACTTGTATGGGTCGTGCTCATCAATTTGTGCACTCATTAACTAGAACTGACCAAGTGAATAAAGTAATTGACCGACTGAGTGGGAGATATCAGGTACGGTGAACGAGGACACTGAATGTCGACGACACGCGTTCACTAATTACAAAATCTGTGCCGAATGCCAAACACGTTCCACAGAACGGGCGGGACGGATCAATATGAGGACATGTCCTGAATCATTGATTGCATAGATCCGATCCTGGCACATAAAGCCATATTAAACACACTGGAACGCAACACGTCACATCAAAGACCGGCCTGACTGTAATCTTGTATCAGGTGATTGCACAATTCACGAGTGTGACAGCACCGGTGAAACTCACCAAAGACATTGTCCAGAATCACCAGATCTGTCAATCGGTGTGTGGAACTGTGCAAAAGCTGGTGACAAATTAGTGAAGTCAAGCATAATATGTTAACCCTAATGATGGTAAAATGCAGTTGATGAATTAAGAAACAAATTATAGTGATGAAATGTGGATTTTTTTGTTTCCTGCATAAATCTTAGCCTATCTGTACTTCCATTGATACTATAATATTATTGTAGAAATATTTAAATAAGTATACTGTACCGAGCCATTCCTTATATCATTTGTGATGTTTAATGCATCAATACACCAATAGACAGATAAAAAGGGTGTAACGTTTAATCAGTCTTTAATCAGTTTAATTCATTTAATCAGTTCTGCCTGTCAATGTCACAATCTGTGGGCTATGGTCATGATCACTTATCCAAACTTTGTTGCCTACATGTACTTATTAGAAAAAATAAGCGTAAACGATGTAATTATGCAATTAACACATCTGGAAAAATACGTTGTCTGATTTCATTTGTAAGAAGGCCCATAAGCAACAACATGAGTGGCAGATACAATGCCATTATTATTACATTTTAATTAGTAAAAAGACTCACTGCTTGCCATAAGCAACAATATGAGTGGCAGATGAAAACATTACAATACCATATTATTAAACTAAATAAAGTAAGTTAGCCAGACAATTGCAGCATTTTGCACATCATCATGGTACAACAGATACACGCTCCACACTGCACGTACTACAGCCACACTACATTAGGTACACTATGTAGCGTTCACCAAAAGTAATGAAAATAAGTCAAGTGAGCAACAGATTCATATAGCTATTTAGGCCTTAGTTCATTATAGATTTAGAAACCATGTCCAAGACTGACAGTGTGGCATGATTATAAACAAATGGAATACTGGGAGATTTACTAGCTAATACATTTTTTAGGTAGACAAAGAAGGTTACAGTTACTGAAATAAATTGCAACTGCTGGCACTTTACATTATAATCACATGTCACAAATAATTATTTTAAATGCACCATATGTCCAGATTCATGCAATAGGCAGGTCCAAGTTTATACAAAATGTCTACTAATTATTTGTCAACTCACTGATGAAAAGTATAAAATACTGGTAATTCTTCTTCTTTGCTGTCCATTGTGTCCGATGATGACATCAGTGTAGGGTTTCGTCCGTTACATGCTTTGCTCGTTGGTGAGAGAATAGTCCAATTTGATATTTAAAGCCTGTCCCACAGTTGGCACAGAAGATGATAGGGGCAGAAGCATCAGGAAAGCCTTGGCAGAGATTGTGATCATGTTGGTATTTTTGTGATATCTTTTCTTCAACACCTCATTTTCCTTTGTGAATGGCCTGCCTCCACTGTTGTCAATCTTGTGCAAGAATCTCCCAGTGTTCTACGGTGATGTGTGTAGCCTTTAGGTGTTGTTTGACTACATCTTTGTATCACAGCCGTTGTCCACCACTAAGATGTTTCTATTTCTCCATAGAATACAGCCTTTGTATTCTATGGAGAATTACTCCTGGGTTAACTGGTAGTTAACCCAGGAGTAATTAAGAAATTTTCAATCAGATGCAATTTTAGAAGATAAAAGTTACATAAATTCAAATTAATCATCCACTCTCATACACTGCTGGGGACACAATTGTCTGAATAATGCCGACATTAACTTCAGTCAATATTCTCTATAATTAGCTGTTTATATTTCGTGGCTGATATGAAATGCAATGTTCAGGAAGTAGAAATAACTATAAGACACAATTCATTACACATGCTGCACAACCACTCATGAGAACGGTCAAACAGGTAATTATATTGGCTTTCTGATAACTGCTCTTTGATCCTCAATGACGGTGTTTGTGCACCATGCTATTTCCATGGAGCCAACACATCCCAATAACAAGTACGAGAGAGACGGACCATTATAGGATAAAATATAGCTATACAAATAATCCTTCATTTTAGCTGTTTCTTTTAATTTTATACACCCTTTGCATTAAAAATGTACTAAATCATTTTACAAGCACAGTAACTGAGAGTATAAAAACCCTTTTTTTTTTAAATAAGACTTATTAATATGACTCGTTAATAAAATACACATATAGCAATAACATAAATTTATACTATTTAAAAAATATACCATGGGAAAATATAGGGACCTGCCTCTAAGTCTTTAGAAATATAGGGACCTGCCTCGAAGTCTTTAGAAATATAGGGATCTGCCTCTAAGTCTTTAGAAATATAGGGACCTGCCTTTAAGTCTAGAAATATAGGGACCTGCCTTTAAGTCTTTAGAAATATAGGGACCTGCCTCTAAGTCTTTAGAAATATAGGGACCTGCCTCTAAGTCTTTAGAAATATAGGGACCTGCCTTTAAGTCTTTAGAAATATAGGGACCTGCCTCTAAGTCTTTAGAAATATAGGGACCTGCCTTTAAGTCTTTAGAAATATAGGGACCTGCCTTTTGCACTGTGAAAGATTTTAAATATTTATTATTCCATGTCTCATGCGGATATACACACACCCATGTACAACAGCGTGCAATCCCATGCATGCATAATTACTGCTAGGTGACCTAGCAACATGCATAATTTAGTAGTAAAAAACATTAATTATGATGGGATGACTTCATGAGTATATAACAAGTGTAATTGATTAGGATTACTCTTGTAATGATGATTTTGTTTGTTGTGTCTCTGAGCTTGAACGTCTTAAGGATGTAGGTGCTATAGAAGTTTTACAATTATTATTATCGTCTCTTAATATGTTTCATTCCTTCAAAAAATACTAAAATCAATCATGTGATAATTGTTTTATAATCATGGTTATATTAAAGGCATAGCCATTTTTGCACATTTGTCTATGTGATGACTGAGATATAGAGTACCATACCAGAATAATTGAATATATATTAAAGATACTGTTTGTGCACACCCTAAAATCTTTTAATTATATTTATGTATCATATGTTTTTGTTTCTGGATAGATATAGTGTACATTGTGTCATGTCTAAATATATGTGCTTTCTCATAAAAATTATGTCTTGATAGTTATAGCTAGCAAATAATTCTCATTTTTTGGTACAGTTGACATATCAATTCAGTTCACTTTATTATCCTAAGAAGGATATCCATCATACAACTTATGATCTCATGTACAATAAATGAAATATAGTACATATTAGACTGTACTTGATTTTTTTAATTGTCAAAAATAAAAATAAAATGGACAACAAATGCAAAATGGTAGTTTTGTAGATATTACATGTGACAAAAATGGGAAGTATCAAAGTACTTGACTGGTTCACATAATGTTTAGGTTAACACATTTTGCTAAAAGTTGCCACATTAATGTCTTGCATGATGGATGTACCTGGTTTTTTTTTCAAACTTAGCATATCAATAGAATACATAAAATGGCAGACTATGACAGTGTGATTTGTTTGGTTACTTTACAAAAACTTTTTATATTACTTTTGATATTTTTGCTAATTTTCGTAAGTATATTTTCCATCAAAGTCATGATAGTAACTTCTTGTTCTAAGTCTAAGAGACTACATTAATGAATAGTTCACTACCCTGGTAGCATTGGCACAACTGGTAGTAACACAAAAGAAATGGAGAAGTGGTAATTAAATAAGCTTAAGTGACATTGGTTTATCATTGAAAAATTCTAAACTGGTCAGTAATGGCTGTGATTTATATAAATAGCTTCCACATTGTTCATGTGCTAAACGGTAAGTAATAAAAGGCTGGAGAAAAAAAATTGGCCTATGTAGAATACCGGGGTATGTGTAATTGTAACAGTTACACAGATAATTGCCAATTTGATGTCATTTTCTGGATTCTTCAATTATGTGCAGCAGCTGCCACTTTTGCCAAATCCGACCCATTTCAACACCACAGTACGTTAATTCCACCGTTCAATGTCATACCAGGATAATCTATACTGTAAATTATTAGCACACCTTTGAGTGTTGGTATGGGCTCAGGGTTGGCATGTTTCTGCCCTCAGGGCAGAAACTGTGCAGCAGGAATACTTTCTACCTAGGGAGTTTTTCCCCTTAGCCATGAGGGCAGAAACTCCCAAAATATAAAAACAATTCTAGCCAATATCAACAGGAATGTTGTACAAATCACAAACACACGTAATGCCTCCCAAAACTGGTTAACTTCACTGCAAATTACATTTCACCATACCGATTGTTTTCAATCATCAAGTACCCATTGATCCCACCTTTAATGTGTCTTTCACTCAATGGTGCTAATTACTTAATTATTTGGCAGTAGGTGTCCCTCAGGGCACTAGCATTGACCACAACTTTTCTTTGCTCAGAGCCAGAGGATGGATTAGCACCTGGCAGTGACAATGACCATAGGTCAATTTCTTCTTTGTTCTTTAGTCATGCCCTATGCTGGCACCAGATTGCCTAAGGATGGAGTTGAGTTGTCACACTTCTTCACAAAATCCTAGCAGTCATTAGCATTGTCTCTTCTGAGAGCAACAGAGGCATTTTATTAGACTTCCTGGCTTAATGTATCAAACAACAGCTTTTACTTCTAACTGTGGATAGATGTATCTGGCTGGGAAGTATGCCCCCTAAGGGGAAGTCTTGGTGGCTTTAATGTCACTAATGTGAATAAATGGGTATGTAGACCAGCACAGAAACAGACTGAAACATGATCTATAAAAAGGACAAATGTTGACTCTGAATGGCATGTATCACTACACTTTGGAACAGCTTACCTAAAAACATTTGCCAATCAGACACTCTAACTAGATTCAAGATTGTCCTTAAAGCAATTATTTAAACTGGCTTATTCCCACTGAGGAACTGTCCTGTGTGACACTCTTACGATCATGTATATTATGAATTATTATTACTTTTTATAACAAATTTCTTTTTTAATTTTTCTTTACAATTATTGTTTTATTATATATTTCTTTTTTAATTTACCTTAATTATTTATATATTATATATAAATGTTGCTTATGGTTTATATGTATAGTATATATATTATATGTATATACATACAAGGCAAGTGAAGTTTAATTCTTTTAATTATTCTATGTTTAGTATCTAAAACTATCTATGACGAGGTGGTTTTGTCCGAGGGACGTTATATTCACAGGGGCTTTTGTCCATGTACCGTATACACACCTATGAATGGGCTGCTCCCAGAGATATGGCACATCAGAAATGCTAACAATAATAATGTATTTTCTGTTGTTACCATCAGGGAATGACAATGGAACATCAATAGCACTAAGTTGACAGTTTTATTATGGCTGTTAAATAATAATAATTGAACATACCCCAAATCCATCGCTCATAAAATATATATATATATATACATATATATATATACATACAAACACACACAAACACACACACATATATATATATATATTATCATGTTGTCATACTAACATATGAGTTACATTATACCACTGTTCAATGATACACAAAGTACAAATTTCACCTGAAGCACACATATATATATTAAGTCCATTCCAACCCGTTCCAGCACCAGACCTAAACTTCTAAATTACACTAGTATTAACCATTTTAATTAAATTGAATGTTACTGAATCACTCATTGCACTGATATAGTCAATGACACGCTCGCGAATCGAACACTTGAGGATCATATCGCTTATAATTACCGCCAGATGTAACATAGCATGCGCAAAATATGAACATTTGGCATCTACACAAACAATCTGATTGACAAAGATGAGGCTTGTGAACATGCCTTTTCAAAATAAACAACTTTTATTACATGAAGTACTTATTGGCCTCCATTGCGTGATGCCTGATGGCTGTGGTGAGTGTGGCGTGTTTAAAAACAACATTTACAATACAAATACTCAAAAAGGCTGAATATACATAGATAATAATAATATTATGCAGTTCACTCTTGGATGGCAATCTTGTTAAAATTGATTAAATCTTGTAATTATTACCACCATCGCGTTACCATTTCGACCCGCGGCATGGAATTTTTTGGAATATCGATATACTTTTACAAATTTAGGCAAACATATAGTTATAATGGCAACATCAATGCGGGTCTGGATTCATTGCTAAAAACTAAGAATCGCAGTCTTTGCCACAGATAGAGACTGACTTACAGCCTAACATCAACACGAGAGACAGTGACACTGACAGCCGCTGTCAGTGACAGACGGCGCTTCCTATCGTTCTGGGAGGGCGATAATATGGTTATTAGGTTTTGTTCACGCGTTACCCTACCTTATATTTGGATCCTTTGTGCTTCACATGTACACGAACATCGGTATTTACTGACTTCTGACGAAATACTACCAATTATAAAACAAACCAATCATAAACATAAGTGTCCTCAAACAAAAGTACGTATGTTCCAGTTTCTTAAATGCTAGTTGCGCCTCCTATTGATAAATTTATTATTTGTGCTGCCACCTAGTGAATAAGCATTATACAAAACAGAATCATATCCATAACAATGAATATGCTTTGGTAGAATCTAACTTCCTCAGCAAATAACATTAAAATTAATGTGACTTTTGTGTGCGTTGGTACGTGCGTGTGTATTTCTAGTGGCAAAAACCTAATTTTATTCTATATTGAAAAGCAAAATCTCATATGTGATATTGGTTGTTTCTTGTTTATTTTTGATCTGTTTATAGCCAGCAAAATGTTGCAATGCTTTGCCTTTGGCTGTCTTATTCTTAAAAAAATAGGACAATGATATAAGTTTAAAATTATCCTACCTTATATGCAAATATATTGCATAACCTAATCACAATTTATTTGTGCCATTTCAGCAAGCAGTGGGTCCACTAGCTTTGCCAACTGTGTACAACGAGACAGACTACTATATGTGCTTTTATTTACTACCAGATAATAAGGTCTAAGGAAACCACCAGAAACAATCACCCGTCAAGCCATCACATGGAACCCCCCAGGGAAGAGGAGAAGAGGTAGGCCACGAAACACCTGGCAGAGAGACACAGAAAAAGATACAAAAGAGATGGGGTACACCCGGAAAGAAATGGAGAAGATGGCCACAGACAGAAAACAGTGGCGTTCCTTAGTTGACGGCCTATGCTCCGAGCGAGCGAAAAGGCTTAATTAAGTAAGTAATAAGGTCTAGGTCTTTCAGACTAACTGTTCATGATTTGAAAATTTCCAAATGCAACATGCTCAAAGCATTACAAAACATCCGGTGTCAAAACAAGCTTTAATGGAAGTATTGCCGGGATGAGCAGAGACTGAGGTAAACACAAATACTGTGCAACAAATCCGGATTTGTCCTATGTTCATTGGCTAACTCCAATTAGAGGAATCACTTGGCTTTAAGAAAGGTCAGATCTTATGTAGCACTGTATCCAATCTTCAGAATTGTTCAAGTCATTCATACAGCCGAGTGAATTCTCCAGCCTCTGTGCTACTACATAAACCCATAATTGGTTCTTTTGGGGTCAGTCGTTATGATACAAGTCATGTAAATGCCAATATGGGTTACGATCCATGCAGATCTTTTATTATGCAGCAATACACCAGCAAACATAAACATGTTAGACAGATTGTATATACACATATTTTTCAACATTTGCAATCGCCTTGTATACTATATGCTGAGAGTATTTGTGTGGCCCTCTATAGTCACTGTAAAGAAAACAGAATAATAGAGATCTTGATATCATCTATTAAGAGTTACACAACATTTTGCCAAAATATGTGTTAACATGTAAAATAATCAACATTTAAGTGAAATTTCAGTTCAGTTTCATTTCTGAACATAAAATAAAGACAACATTGATAATTGCATGGACCTTCCATATTTATGATTTACCATTTTGTCACCTCTTCAGAATGTATACATTTTTCATTTAGGAAATGTTACAAAGGTTCATGTAGACATAAAGATTCTAGATAGTTCCCTACTTACTAGCCAAAAACTAATAACAAATCCAAATATCATAGATCACACATTATCATGATTCTGCAATACATTCAACATTCATGAATTGCACTATATTAGAGACAAATTATCAGACAGTTGATTAATCCATTGCACCATGCCTACAATAATTATTAATAAATACTAAAAAATACTAACTCACAAAAAGATTACTTCTCAATGATCGTCCTTGAACCAATGTCCACTATAATATATCGTCTAGTGGAAGAATTCATCAATCGTCAACTCAGGATTATTAAATATTAAACTACTGGTTAACAACTTAAAATGAGTGTGTCTATTCCTTTGTTTTTAGATATAATCTAGTAGAATGTTCTTACAGCTGTAGTAAATATGGTGATAGTACACTGCCCTCCAAGTTGTGTTTAGATGCTTTAGTAAGCCTCACTGGTAATATCGATAAATTTAGCCGAGACCAAAGCAGTACTCTTTAGATGGTCTGGCATGTCCCATTTGCCCCTGTTTAACACAATAGGTATCTGGTGACAGATTATTACACTGACTAATTTTGGGTAGAGGAACAGATACCCTCATTTTAGCATCAGTCAACAAAGGCAGTCAACTGTTGTATATTTGAAAGCAGCCATAAACCACACCATTGTTAGCACCTGCCAGCTATCAGTAATCATTATGTTAGTTACACAAGTATATCATATTACATGTATATCACCAGCAGCATTTACAACATGTACAAATAAGTGACATACAGTTACACACTTTTTGTTCAGCTCTTTGAACAGAACAAAGGACCGAATAATGCATTTTTAAGACATTATTACTGTTACAACAGGCTCTACACTGTTGCATATGGGCTAAATGCCATTTTGTAATAACACAGAGGTTACTTTTAAAATACTACCTGTTTAAGCAAATGTGGAACATTTCTCGCAAGCATAAGCACATGATGGCACGGTATAGCAATAAGCATAAAACGTATATATATAATTTGATTATTTAAGTTATATCTTAGGTAGCAAGTAGAATGTTAGTGTAAATTACCACACACAATATATCAGTGAAGCCTTAGATGTATCAGCATTTAATCCAAAATTATCTTAATTAATTACAGTGTCCTACACAATTAGCATGGCCAACGTTTTGATGCTCAATGCCCAAGTCTATACACAATATAATACAAATGACAGGCATGGCTGTCTAACATATCAAAATAAGAAAACAAATACTGTCAGCATACAATTTCTTCAATGTTTTTTATAACCTAACAAAACCAATAGCAGGTTAACCAAAATTAAACACTGAAGGTGGTATTTGGGTCACCATCTAAGTTGGTGTTGAATAGTACTACTTATTTTAGCAATGTTAGAAGATAATAGATTTCTTTTTGTGCACACAAGTGACATACTACTTGTGTGGTTTCTTCACCTAAATTAGTAAAACAATCCAAATAAAAAACGAATTGAATAACCAATATTTAACCACCAATTAACACCCTTGTTAATTTTTCACATAATCATATAGAGATTACGCCATCACATACTCAAATCAACCACTTTCACAAAAAGTAGAAGATACAATAGGTAGTTAAAACAGTAGATATGTACAGGTGTAATCATTAAATATTTAAAAAAAACTGACTAGAATATGTGCTAATGTTAAAACAACCCATGACACCCTATGTAACCAACCACTGGCATTCCGTCTGAGTCTCTGACTGAATGATCATATCAGTCAGTAAGTCCTCGTCACAAAACTACCTGATATTCAAAATGTATTAAATGGCACATGTTTCGTCAATATATGGCCATAAAGTTGAATCTCACATCTGCAGGCAGACATTTATATTATATAAAAAAATAAAAGGGTATGCCTTAGTTTGCTGACATACCTAATTTAAAACACTGGCAGGTATACAGAAAATTTTAGTGTTCGCTTTTTTATAAGAAAGGGTGCAAAAATTCCAGTTTAACCATTAATGTAAGTTTTGTGACAATCTATGCCCGAATCACAGTAATTCATTAAATATTTACTCTTCACTGAAAATATTCTTCTTCAAGAAGACAACAAACACCACTAACAAAATTATTAATATCTTTAGGTATCTAGACATACATTTAGTCTGTTTGCCAACATTGACATGTTAGCGACAATTAAAAAAAAAAAACAGTGATGACACAATAGCTGTTCATTGGCACATGAAGCTAGTTACTACAAGGGATATTAATAAGAAGCTATGCCACATTGCTAGTTTGATATTTATAGCACAGCCCAGCTACGCCACACCCATAAATAACGTGTGGAGACAACATTCACAATACAGTACAGTATACATCACAAGACTTTTTCAGCAGCATCGGTTTCCTTCCGGCTCCTCTTCAGCCAACGAGAAGGTCTCACGTCTATGAGTATAGCCGTTCTTCACCCCGTCCCATCCGTCTTCCACGGCGATCTGCCCCTGGCCAAGCATGTTGAAGACGTCTTTTGTTGTTCGAAGAAACGCTTCCTCGACATTCTGGCCAGTCTTGGCAGACGTCTCGATGAACCGCATATTGTGGAAATCGGCAAACTGTTTGCCCTCTTTCGCGGAGACCACCCGCTCAGCCTCCATGTCTGCCTTGTGGCCAACCACCATGTATACGGAGCGGCGAGACTCGATGTGGAACTTCGCCTCCGCCAGCCAGTCCTCCAGGTGCTCAAAGCTGCTCCGTTTACAGATGTCATAAACCAGCAACACACCGACAGAGTTTCGGTAGTATGACCTCGTGATCGACCTAGAATAAACAAAGACGGCTCAATAAGTTGTATTTAAACTGTCCTAGTTTTATGACAACATGATAATAAGTATGATATTGTATTTGACCAAGTAATATTTACTGAGATGCTGACAACCAATCAAACAATTTACAATATAAATCACCTAGTATGAAACTAGACATTAATTCTTACAGGTAGACTGATTTTGGCAGTAGGACTTACGACAGTACAGCACTTTTTTAAATCTTAACCCATCTCAATTTCACTTATCTATAATATTTATATAATTCATATAGCTAATTTATTATGTTTATAAATATTTAATAACTCAGTGCATTAATTCACCATTCAACATCATCCCAGGCATATTTATAAGTTACACAAATTTTCCTCTTAGTGCACTTCTGAAGCCCAGGTCTGGTTGCTCTCGGAGCCTCAAAAATGCAATAAGACACAATTAATATCATCGTAACATATCTGGGATGATGGAACTAACACACTGAGCCAGTGATAGAGGTACAACATTTAAGTATAATTGTTATCAAGACATTTCTTCCAACTAGGCTGGTGCAGCTCCATCTGTACTTGAAATATATCCAGGAATTAAGTCTGTCATAAATATTGTTTTTAAGGAACTGCTCCGGCACAAACAAGAATTCGTGTCAGAGTTATTCTTTAACTGACAAAATGCAACGCTGCTCATGAGTATGTTTCAAGTATATGGGGAGGACCTATTTGTCCCTGGCTGGGTTAGGGAAATGTCAGTAAGGAAGGGTGACAATAATGTCCTAAAGCCAAGGCAAGGACAAGTAGGACGTTGGATTATATAACTTGCCTACTTCATGTTACTTGGTGCTGTCTGCCAGCAAACAAGGAACCATTTCTGAACCACTTGGCACATGTCATACTGGTTCATAATTGGTACCGCTCCATCAGTACGTGTTTTCATGTGTATCACATGAAAACGTGTTCTGTCTGTTGTCACGAGTTTTGAACAAGTTTGACAAGAGTCGTACCGGGCCAGAACTGGTACGGTTTCACTGGCATGTGTCACCACATGAAAAACTCATGATTTCTCGGGAAACACGTGTCAACACACGAAATTCACAGAATCCGGTGAATTCACGTGAATTGAGCCAGTTGAACTCGTGAATTCACTTACAGAACATGTGTAATCACGGGTCGTTATTTGCTGGGACGTCCCAAGGACAAGTGGGACGTTGGACTATAAGTTGCCTACTTCACGGTGTTCTCTGGTCTTCGGTCAATTCTACAAAGTTCTGGCAAAGGGCAGTTACTGCCCTCAGCCTAGCATGGCTATACCTTACAGTGCAACACTACGTCTACAGCCGTGCAGGCAGCACTAGGTGTAGCCCTGGGGCTAGGTTAGGACCACTGGCCCTAGGAGCAGGACGGGGTACTAACTACGTAGTGACGGTAGGTCTAGGACTAGGACTGACACTGACTTTGACTTAGTGACACTGAGTGACAGCTCGTCAGCTGCACGTTTAACTTCTAGATCAACTACCTAAAGCGCTCTTGTCCAGCGGTGTCCCAAAGTTGTAGTTTGACCCTCACGCCTGGTTGCACTTCGATCAAGCGAGCAAAGAAATCCACTCCGACTGTCGGATCAACCATATCCGAGAAATTTCCATCGGTGAAGTATTTGAGAAGCGACGATTTTCCGACAGTGCTGTCTCCGATCAGTATGAGCCTGAACTGATAGTCGAAAATTGGTTCTACCATTTTGTTGATGATCGCATATATCTGCCCACTAGCTATGACATATATGTTGAAATCATTGTCATGGGTAAACAAGGTTCTGAAAACACGCTTCGTCACGCTAGAGTACGCAACATCAGTCGCATCTCCTTGGCAGATGAGAGACGATATCCGGGGTTTTCCGCCATCTGTCGGATTCACGTGAAACATGGTACGTAATTATCCGCTAGGTGCAAATAATCGTTTGTCGGTCGACCAATAGACGGCGCGTAAATTTGACACTTCCGGTTTAAGGTCAGAGGTAGTAAACATGGGGGACGATGCGGTGCACGTGGGTCGCACGGAGGCGTCCTCACAGGGAATGCGAGCGAGATTAAAAAAGGCGTGCTCACAGGTTTTCCAAAGGTAAATTCGATGAACATTTACTAGAAAGTCTCAGTTCAGCGAAAGGAAATTAGATCTACGCAATGGGTATGCCTGCAGTGCAGCAGCGTGACTCGAGTTAGACTTGGTCTTGGACTTGGTCATCTGACATCTGAGATTATCTGTATCTGACAGTGACAGTCACAGTGACAGTGTCAGTGACAGCTAGTGGACGTTTTAGTGTCCAAAGACTATACAAAAGTATAATATTTGTGTCTGACGTCTGTGTATGTATGACTGGTTATAACAGCTGTCAGTTATCACTGTGCTTGCATATCTATGTCCTATGACCTATGTATTTTGTTTAATATTTATGACGCGGGTGAAACCTTGGAGTTGGAAAAATAAGATTTTTTTTTATATAATTAAGTTTCAACATTTTATATGAAATTACTGATAAAAACTTAACAATTCTCTGAAACATTCAAGTCAAGTCTCAAGGTATGATTTTTTGCTAAACACATTATATATAAATTATTATTTGTGTGGGTATTTTATTTATATTAGAAAATTAAATAAAAAAGTCAAATTATATATTCCTTCTAAGTACGTGTTTAAATTTAATGAGCATTATTGCCATTAATTTTCGTCCATCTGTTAGTGGTTGCTGATGACACGTACCCTGTACAGTAACACCATCAAATAAAAAGAGGACCAGAAAATGCTGCAAAAAGATATTGGTTCCCTCAATATACATGCTAGAAACAGCTAGTGGTCCACGAGCTAGTGCTTCCATCCACATAAATGCTACATGTTGAATGTCACCTGAAAGAAAAAGATAATTGTACCATCATACCTACACGGACACAACCTGCAAAACGTCAGCACAACAAAATACCTTGGCATAAACATACGTATACAAGACAACCTGAATTGAGGATTTCACATAGACACCATCGATCACCAGTTTCACCACTGTCTCATCACCATTGATTCTGCATACCTACCAAAGCAAACAGAAAACAGATTGAGCCACAGAAAGAACAACACACACAGCTACAATATCCTCCTGTGCGTAGGACTCTGGAGTTTCACAAGGCGATCTCAGACTGGTGTCAGTGATGTGTCATGTAATCATGCAGCAGCATCATCTCATGTGTTAGGATGTATCTAGGCTATCTACCCAACATATATGTATAGATTAGTCTGAGCTCCAAAACAAGCCTTTTGCAGGTTCAAATTTTGCCAGTCAGAAATGTTGTGGTAGACACATGCATGTTAGCTCACATACATGTGCATAAAACCCGGTGAGGCGTGTGTTGTGTTGTAATGAAATGAACTATAAACATGCATGTGACATCCATTTCCAAAGAATAATTGACAGTATATATGATTTTTGTAGACCTTTTGTTTTCTCTTTTTTGTCCCTGTCCAAAATTAGTTTTACCCGTCCAAATCACGGGTGGACAGGTCTCTACATAAAGCTGTGCTCCGTAGCTATATGTCTATATCATAATGGTGCACAGTAATTTTAAATTACTGTGCACTATTATAGGGGGTATAGGGGGCTCTGGTTAGATGTCTGGCATGCTGCACCTTTGGGTGGACAGGCATCATTGGTCTCCATCCATCCTCTAAATCTCTCACATGTGGCTCCAAGCGCCATGCCCCGGCAAACTGCTTCAGCTGGCGGACCAAACCATGTGAGGGGGTGGTGTTAACACGGCACCACTGGGCGAAGGACCTCCTTGACGCAGGTCACCGGCCAGGGCGGAAGAGTTCCCAGACGAACTACAACGACCTCGTGTTCGCGACCAAGGCGAGCCACCTAGATGGAGGACATCGGCTGTGGTCAGGCATGGAGAGGGATGGGCTCCGCCATGCGACATCTGCCCTAGATACACCACATGATGATGACAACCACTACACAACCCACACCGGATCGGCCGTCGCCCGGGTTACAAAGGGCCGCACCTTCTGCTGGATACCAGGGCAGAGGTGAAAAGTGTGCGACTGATATACCGGAAAACATGATTAGTGCCAGGAGCAACATCATCACTGGCACATGGAATGTAAGAACATTGAGAGAAGCAGGCAAGTTAGAATAACTCACTCACGAGTTGACCAGATACCGCTGGAACATCCTAGGACTCTGTGAAATGCGGTGGAAAAACATCGGAGAGACATCCACCCAGGAAGGACACAACCTATACTACAGTGGTAGAGACGACAAACACCAACAAGTAGTCGGGTTCTTCATTCACAAAAACACTGTGAACTGCGTCATGGGTTGTCGGCCAGTCTCCAGCCGACTTATCACCATCCGCCTGAGGGAAACGCCATTCAACATCACCATCATACAGGCGTATGCCCCAACATCAGACTATGACGATAACGATGTAGAAGACTTCTACGAACAACTGCAGGAAGTCCTTGACCAAACTCCAAAAAAAGACATCCTAGTGGTGCAAGGCGACTGGAACGCCAAGATAGGAGAAGATGCTTATGAGAACTGGAGAGGCACATGTGGAAGATACTGCAACACCAGATCAAATGAGAGAGGCCTAAGGCTCCTTGAATTTGCCAGCTACAACGACCTTATGCTGGCGAACACCTTTGGCCCACACAAAGCATCCAGAAGAGCCACGTGGCACAGCCCAAATGGAAAGTACCACAACCAGATAGACTACATCATGGTAAGGAAGCGCTTCCGGCCCAGTGTGAACATTGCCAAGACACGGAGCTTTCCTGGAGCTGACATTGGAAGCGACCATGAGCTAGTCATGATGACCTTCAAACTACATCTGAAGAGGGTCAAGAAACTCAGCCACACCAGGATCAAATTTGACCTTGAGAAGCTGAAGGACCCCGAAGTAGCAGAAGCCTTCCATGCAATGATAGGAGGAAAATTTGCAGCGCTCACCATTCTGAACGCTGATGGTACAGACATGGAAACATTGATCAACACCTTCAACACAGCAGTGACCAACACCGCCAGTGAGATCCTTGGCACACATCGCCCAGTCAAGAAGCCCTGGGTCACAGCTGACTTACTTGATCTGTGCGACAAACGAAGGGAGTTGAAGAAGAAGAGAAAGATGCAGAAGGAATAAAGCAGTACAGGGCAGTCAACCAAGAAATCAAGAAAGGCATGAAAAAAGCAAAGATGGACTGGATTGAAGAGCAGTGCCAGGACATCGAAAATAACATGAAGAAAAATAACAGCAAGAAAACGTACCAGCTGGTGAAAGACCTGACCAGCACAAAGCAAGGGCGAACCACCACCATACAGGACAAGGATGGAAAATGTCTGACTGAAGAACAGGACATCCTAAAGAGGTGGTCCGAGTACTGCTCCGAGCTGTACAACTACAGAGCCACAGGAGACCCAGAAGTACTAAACGTCCCTCCAGCAACCGACAACGACAACTACCCCATCCTTCGCGAAGAAGTGGAAGCAGCAGTGAAATCGCTCAAGAAGGGGAAGTCAGCAGGAGCGGTCAACGTTCCAGCAGAGCTGGTGCAGGCAGGGGGAGAAGCCATAATAAGCACCCTACTGACTATCTGCAACAAGATCTGGCAGACAGGGGAGTGGCCCACACCGGGGACCCAATCACTCATCATCACCCTCCCCAAGAAAGGCAACCTACAGCTATGCCAGAATTATCGTACCATCAGCCTCATCAGCCACCCGAGCAAAGTTATGCTGAAAATCTTGCTGAACCGACTGAAGCCGCAAGCGGAAAAGATCATTGCCGAGGAACAAGCTGGCTTCAGACCAGGACGCAGCACAACAGAGCAGATCTTCAATCTTAGGGTACTTCCAACACCAGCAAGACCTCTATCACGTCTTCATTGACTTCAAGAAGGCATTCGACAGGGTATGGCATGCAGCACTATGGGCCACCATGAAGCATTTCAACATCAACACCAACCTGATCAGAATGATACAGAACCTCTATGAAAAGGCCACCAGCCTTAACAACAGCATAGGGGACTGGTTCAGAACCACCGTCGGAGTAAGACAAGGCTGTGTGCTCTCCCCCACCCTCTTCAACATCTTCTTGGAGAGAATTATGACTGACGCACTGAACGACCATGAAGGGACAGTCAGCATTGGAGGCAGAAATATCACAAACTTGAGTTTTGCCGACGACATAGACGGCCTGGCAGGAAGGGAAGACGAGCTAGCTGACTTGGTGGAGCCCATTGATAAGACTTCTACAGCCTTCGGCATGCAGATCAATGCAGAAAAGACCAAACTGATGACCAACAACACCAATGGCTTCAGCACTGACATCAGGGTCAACGGCGAGAAACTAGATTGCGTCAACCGATTCAAATATCTGGGAGCAATCATTACAGATGAAGGATCTATACCTGAAATTCTCACCAGGATCGCCCAGGCCACAGCAGCACTCGCCAAACTCAAGACCATTTGGAATGACAGGAATATAGCGCTCAGCTCAAAGATCAGACTGATGCGCTCCCTAGTCATGTCCATATTCCTGTACGCCTGTGAGTATTGGACATTAACAGCAGAAACCGAGAAAAGGATACAGGCCATGGAGATGAGATGCCTCAGAAAACTCCTCGGCATCACGTACAGAGAACACATCACCAACGAAGAGGTCCGAAACAGAACTCGGCAAGCCATTGGACCGCACGAAGACCTCCTGACCACAGTCAAACAACGAAAACTGAGATGGTACGGCCACATAACAAGATCAACAGGGCTTGCCAAGATGGTCATGCAAGGTACAGTCCAAGGAGGGAGAAGACGAGGCAGGCAGAGAAAGAGATGGGAAGACAACATCCCGGAATGGACGGGCTTGACACTGGGCGCCGCCATGAGGAAAGCGGAGAGACGAGAGGAGTGGAGGGAGCTGGTTGCCAAGTCATCTGTGGTGCCCCAACGGTCCACTGAGACTACGGGATAGGCAAGGGGTGCACTATTATGATATAGACATAGCACTAATAATATAGTGTATAGAGCAAACTTCAGGTCCACAACCAACTACATTAATAATTGCTTCTTAGTTATTGTTCTTAACAGACAGCATTCCCAACTTGGGTCACTATTGGCCGAATGTATATTGGTATATTGACCCAATGTTTGGCAACATTGGTCCAAGCCTAGGATGTCCTTCATGCCAATGTTGACTCAACAAAGGCAGCCAGACCTCCGCTCAGTGCTGGACTAATAATGTGGCAACATAGGCATGCCAATGACACGCTGCCAATGTTGCCGTTCTTTGCCAAACTTGGCCCAATATGGAAATGCTATCTGGGTAGATAACTTGTAATCTTAGATTCAATAAACGAATATTGTAAAACTTTATAAATCAAATGTTTTTATCTTTGCAGGAAGGTGGCCATTGCAATTGGCTTGGGTCAGATTTTATCTTTATTTATCTGTGGGACAGCTGTGACGAGTGGTTTATTGCAAGAACAAAAGGTGCAGATTCCAACAGGTAACATCGCCTGGCTCTGTGCTTCCAAAAGCAATTGCAAATCTAGTGTGTACACATAATAAAATAATTTAACTGCCCAGATAATATAAAGGTTTTACATTTTTTTTAGAATGAATTTATATATAATTATATACAAATCTGAAATATAACGTAGTTTCTGAAAAGGACTGTAATTTAACTGAAAACAAGTATACATGATTTATAAATAATTGTAAGTATAACAGTTATGCAATGTATTGATTGGCTGTGTACATGTCCAGTTTTGATTAAATTTCTTATTTTATGTTAGAACTGTATAAATTTATCATGTATTTCAGTTGTTCGATCTTAAAGATGTCTTGTTGTTTATTATCCTAGACTGATGTTTTCATTCCAGCACAAAGTTTCTTCAACTATGTACTCCTGGCAGTGGTCTATGGTCCATTCCTGGCGTGTCGAGAGGGAGAGAATCAGATCACGAAGGTGGTGAGACAACGAGGCTGGAAGTACTTCATCCTGGCTGTGATAGATGTCGAAGCGAACTACCTGGTCGTGAAGGCTTATCACTTCACCACCGTCACCAGTGTACAGGTACTTGGGGAGTTGGGGTCGGGATGAGCAGGTAGCAACCGTCACCAGTACGCAGGCATGTAGGTCTGCGTGATAGTAACACTCTCCAGTGTAGAGGCAGCATTATACAACACATGGCAGGTGGATTTTCTAGCTGGTTACTGCGCAGTGGAACTGTGATGTGTTTCCACCGTCACGCATCCATGCCATTGTTTTTCAGTTTGTTCGAATGTTTCATCATCCACACAATACTATTAATTCGTACTATCTGATTCAACTGTTGGATTGTTTCTCCATCCCCACTGTACGTTGTACTATCCATTTCAGCTGTTGGAATGTTTTACCATCCCTGCGGTACTTTGTACTATCTGTTTCAGCTGTTGGACTGTTTCACCATCCCCACTGTACTTTGTACTGTCTGTTTCAGCTGTTGGACTGTTTCACCATCCCCACTGTACTTTGTACTGTCTGTTTCAGCTGTTGGACTGTTTCACCATCCCCACTGTACTTTGTACTGTCTGTTTCAGCTGTTGGACTGTTTCACCATCCCCACTGTACTTTGTACTGTCTGTTTCAGCTGTTGGACTGTTTCACCATCCCCACTGTACTTTGTACTGTCTGTTTCAGCTGTTGGACTGTTTCACCATCCCCACTGTACTTTGTACTATCTGTTTCAGCTGTTGGACTGTTTCACCATCCCCACTGTACTTTGTACTGTCTGTTTCAGCTGTTGGACTGTTTCACCATCCCCACTGTACTTTGTACTATCTGTTTCAGCTGTTGGACTGTTTCACCATCCCCACTGTACTTTGTACTGTCTGTTTCAGCTGTTGGACTGTTTCACCATCCCCACTGTACTTTGTACTATCTGTTTCAGCTGTTGGACTGTTTCACCATCCCCACTGTACTTTGTACTATCTGTTTCAGCTGTTGGACTGTTTCACCATCCCCACTGTACTTTGTACTGTCTGTTTCAGCTGTTGGACTGTTTCACCATCCCCACTGTACTTTGTACTATCTGTTTCAGCTGTTGGACTGTTTCACCATCCCCACTGTACTTTGTACTGTCTGTTTCAGCTGTTGGATTGTTTCACCATCCCCACTGTACTTTGTACTATCTGTTTCAGCTGTTGGACTGTTTCACCATCCCCACTGTACTTTGTACTATCTGTTTCAGCTGTTGGACTGTTTCACCATCCCCACTGTACTTTGTACTGTCTGTTTCAGCTGTTGGACTGTTTTACCATCCCCACTGTACTTTGTACTGTGTGTTTCAGCTGTTGGAATGTTTTACCATCCCCACTGTACTTTGTACTGTGTGTTTCAGCTGTTGGACTGTTTCACCATCCCCACTGTACTTTGTACTGTCTGTTTCAGCTGTTGGAATGTTTTACCATCCCCACTGTACTTTGTACTGTGTGTTTCAGCTGTTGGAATGTTTTACCATCCCCACTGTACTTTGTACTGTGAGTTTCAGCTGTTGGAATGTTTTACCATCCCCACTGTACTTTGTACTGTCTGTTTCAGCTGTTGGATTGTTTCACCATTCCCACTGTACTTTGTACTGTCTGTTTCAGCTGTTGGAATGTTTTACCATCCCCACTGTACTTTGTACTGTCTGTTTCAGCTGTTGGAATGTTTTACCATCCCTGCGGTACTTTGTACTATCTGTTTCAGCTGTTGGACTGTTTCACCATCCCCACTGTACTTCTGCTGTCGCGTGTCTTCCTACACGTCCACTACAAGCTGCCCCACGTGCTGGGTGTGGGCACCTGTCTGCTCGGTGTAGGCGGCCTCGTCTTGTCTGACTTCCTCCTGGAAAAATATCCAGGAGAAGGTACGTACACTGTACATAGCTTCCCGAAATCCATTACTAACTGGAGCTCAGGGGTGGAATTTTTGAATCTCAATTAAGAGGTTCGAATCCTGTGCTGTGGTGTTAAACCTTGGCCAAGTTTTTCAGTTTACAGTGCTCGAGTTCACTCAGCTGTATAAATAAGTACCTGGCTATAGACTGTGGTGGATATTTGCACGAACAGCTTTCGCACATTAACTGCAGCATGGCTGTGTGCTTCCCAGAGAAGTTGAGATGGTGTTCACTTGACCAGTTCTGTCAGGGAGTAAAGTGTAAAGTCCTGATGACTGGATACTGCTTGTATTATATGTTTTTTATAAAAAAATAAAAAGGCAAGTTCTTATATAGCGCAGTATCCAGTCCTCAGGACCGCTCAAAGCGCTTTACACTTTATTTCCCTGACAGACCTGTTCACTCAGACACCATCTCGGCTTCTCTAGGAAGCATCCAGCCATATGCTACAATTGATGCGCGAAGGCTGCTCGTACACATATCCACCACTGTCTATAGCCAGGTACTCATTTATTCAGCTGAGTGAACTGGAGCAATGTAGAGTGAAAAAACTTGTCCAAGGTTTTAACACCGCAGCCAGGATTCGAACCTGGTTTCTCGTAGTCGAGAGTCCGAAGCTCTACCACTGAGCCTCTGCGCTCTATTAACATGATTTTCTCATCAGTAATTTTCATTGCACAGTCTGCTATGTTGTACTTTCTATTTGTACCTACTATATGTGAAACTGATTTCTTTGTGATGTGAATGTAATACACAAAATATTAATTATTGTGCAAGCATAATACAGGACTCGGTTGTAATTCTAGGTTATAAATTTTATGTAGCAGCTTGCTTAGAACCTTTGAATGTTTGTTACATATTAATTAAGTCATTTTATACCACGTCACAATCTGCATTTATAGTGTGTTAGTGAAGTGACTGGTATAAATTGTATTGTTCACATACTATCTATAACTGTCAGCATTTCTACATGGTTGTTACTATTATTATTTGTCGAACTATGTTTACACCAGTTTTATATTTTCTTATGTATATTGAATGTTTTGTATATACTTTTGACATATTTTTTTGATACATGTTAGTGTGTATATTTTTTCAATTGCAAAATCTGGTTGCATTTTTTTTTCTTTCCTGAAGCATCTAACAAGATACTTGGAGATTTCATGGTTCTGGCTGGGGCTGTCCTCTACGGAACATCAAACGTTGGCCAGGAATACGTCATTCGTAGTTTTGACCGAGTTGAATTCCTGGGAATGATTGGAATGTTTGGCAGCATTGTCAATGGCATACAGCTGTGAGTGGGACATGTTTCATATTCTAACAAATTTACAATATTTAATACGTGTGCAGAGTCCCTTAGTATTAGGAATGGCAATGATCATGACTTGAAGCAATCATACTCATGTAGTTGTGCTCCTCTTGGCAGCCCTGTCATTAGGGGTGACATTTACATTGGGTTACAGTCGTTTTTTTCTTTGTCCTATCTTTCCAAACTTTTCCCTCACTATACATTCTTAGTCTTCCTCGCCTCCTGGTCCACTCCACTTTCTGGGCACCTGATCTCTTTACCAGTTTTTCATCTTTAATTATTTCCGCATGACTGTTTCATGCCAACCTACTTCTCAGCAATTTCTTCTTATAACTTATAAATTATATATGTAATTAAAAAGTAATATATATATATATATATATAATGACAGTATCAACTTACATTTTACATTATTTTTGATTGTTTAAACCTGGGGCCTAAAGTTAGTTATTTGGGGCCTTGTGCATGTTTAATATTACTTGGTAATGATCTGTCTTATCGGGGTACTCTTACTCTGAAGTTAGTTTCCTAGGGCCTGTTAAATATTTGATTTTTTTAGCATTGCAAAATATCTTGCACAACAGACTCGTGATGACTGTGGTCATTTGATGGTCTTTAGTTAATCCACTTTACAATTATTTTCCTTGTAATCTAATATAAAAACGGCCACAACGGGTTGACAAAGAAGCACCTGGACAGTTCCCACATATATAACGTAATAAGTCAAATGTTACTTATTGAAAACAACATGTTTTTTTCTCTTAGAGCGGTATTTGAGAGACAAGAGGTTGCTTCAGCAGACTTCTCATCACATCACGTGTGTAAGTATGAGATATTATTTGTGTAACATTGATGGCAGAAATGTGCAATATGCAATTCAGTGGGTTCATGTTTCAGTACATTGCACAGTATTTAGAGAATGTTTTAATAGTCTATCATTATAAGGGTGTACACAATCTGAAAAGCATTGTTACAATATTGCATCTACGTTTAGCTTTCAATCTGGAAAATGGTCAACATATGAACATTATGCATTATTTTTTAATCTAAATCAAAATGTATGATTCATTAAAGGGATGATGTGTGGGTTAGGTTTTTGTATAATAGTTATTATAATGTTCTTAACAGTAATTACACATTAATATGTTACAAACTTTTCTGCTCACCAAATTATGTTTAGTTATTTTATTAAGCTTGTAACAATGTTCACAATGAAAGTTTTCCTCACAAACCAAACCAAAAAGATATACAATACGTCCAGTTTCAAAACATGTTTTATTGGTAATACTATCGAGACAGGCAGAGTCGACAACAGCATCCTCTGCTGCACATTTTCTTGTGGCCATTTCAGCAGACTTCCTCTTACAAATTACCACTCCTGTGAAGAGAAACAGACCCCCGCGCTTTCACTTTTGTTTTCCTTTACTAGAGGGTGACATTTTAGATTTCAGGCTCACTTAATTGGCTTTGTTGCTTTGCCAGCTTTTGAATGTTAACCATGGTAGGGGCTAAAACGTGCTGCCAACTCACAGAGCCTGGGCAATCATGGCTAATCCTGCAATAATTCATATTGCTGTAAATATGAATTTCTATTTACTTTTTGCTTGTAATAACAAATATCCTTCTTTTCGTTTTTATTTCATAATTGGTACGAGAGCCAGTCAGTGTCTCAACCCAAGTCTGGGCCACCTGGAGTAAGGCTGCCTTGATGGCTACATTGGCAGAGTATTAATCTCCCAGTTGGATGTGTGGGGCAAATCACCTAGGTAATCGAGGCTATTTAGGTTTGAGATATTCACCTGCAAGTAAATATTGTTGTCACAGATCCACACTACTGACAGTGTGCCATTGTTATTACCCAGGGCTCCCCCTACTGGGGTTTGTGCTGTGTCTGTTCGCCCTCTACTCTGCCATGCCTGTTGTGATGGGGGTAACAAGTGCTGCCTCCATCAACCTGAACCTGTTGTCAGCTGACTTCTACGCCCTCCTCTTTGGCATCTTCTTGTTCAAGTATCAGGTGAGAGTATCATAGTATGGTGGGAGTATGTGTTATTGGTAGATTGATTATTTCTTGTCGGTTGTTAATGTGTCGCGAGTCTATCTAGTTGATGTTATGATAACATGTCTGGTATTTCATGTTATTCCCAGTGGATCGTTAAATAGATATATATCTGCGTTTACTGTATATGGACACACACACTTGCACACGTACACAGACATACAGACACACACACTCGCAAACACTCGCAAACACACACAGACTCACACACACATTCACACATTCACACATTCACACATTCACACAGACACACAGACACACAGACAGACAGACAGACAGACACACACACACACACACACACACACACACACACACACACAAACCCACAGACACACAATCACACAATCACACAGACACACACACACACACACACACACACACACACACACACAAACAATATACACACACGCACATGCTCACACAGACACTCACAGACACACACAGACACACACAGACACACACACACACCAAATACACACACAGACACACTCATACAGACACGCACGCACGCGCACACACACACACACACACACACACACACACACACACACACACACACACACAAAGACACACACACAAAGACACACACACAAAGACACACACACAAAGACACACACACACACACACACACACAAACAACAGACACAGACACAGACACACACACACACACACACACACACACACACACACACACACACACACACACACACACACACACACACACACACAAAGACACACACACAAAGACACACACACAAAGACACACACACACACACACACACACACACACACACACACACACACACACACACACACAAAGACACACACACAAAGACACACACACACACACACACACACACACACACACACACACACACACACACACACACACACACACACACACACACACAAACAACAGACACACACACACACACACACACACACACACACACACACACACACACACACTCGATCTCAGTCATATATACATGAAATAATTACATAAATCAGTCACCCCAACCATATTACAACTGATGGAGATAAGCAGCCATAATTGACCAAACAATAAATGTTTTACATTAGACACTATTATTAGATAGTTTACCGATATACGTTTTTGGTTTCAAATTTGTTTAAATGTCATGTAATTTATAAAACATCTTTACCATCCTTGCAAGCCAGGGGTTGTTGCGCTGCACTATAGATACCCCTGGCTGTTTGTCACTTCAAACCATGGAAGTGAGTGGAGTCGAACCATGGAATTATAGCAATTGATGTCACCAGTTGCTACAGTGTCAGCCATGGAAACAGGTCAAATACCTGCTCCAATTTGAAGAAGGATACACGACTGGTGGGAATCCCATTATAATGACCACTCGCATCCTAATCATAGCATGTAACATGAGCAATGTGTGGATGAACTCAACCAAAATTACGTCACATGATAGCCGATCACATTCCTCATGGGCGATTTCATTGGCTGATGTCAAAAATGGAGTTTCTCAAAGTGGTAGAGTGACGGCAATCAGCAATATGATGATGGTCTTCGCTGCCTTATACAATACAATACAATACAATACAATACAATACAATACAATACAATACAATACAATACAATACAATACAATACAATACAATACAATACAATACAATACAATACAATACAATACAATACAATACAATACAATACAATACAATACAATAAACTACAATAAACTACAATAAACTACAATAAACTACAATAAACTACAATAAACTACAATACAATACAATACAATACAATACAATACAATACAGCAGAGCAGAGCAGAGCAGAGCAGAGCAGAGCAGAGCAGAGCAGAGCAGAGCAGAGCAGAGCAGAGCAGAGCAGAGCAGAGCAGAGCAGAGCAGAGCAGAGCAGAGCAGAGCAGAGCAGAGCAGAGCAGAGCAGAGCAGAGCAGAGCAGAGCAGAGCAGAGCAGAGCAGAGCAGAGCAGAGCAGAGCAGAGCAGAGCAGAGCAGAGCAGAGCAGAGCAGAGCAGAGCAGAGCAGAGCAGAGCAGAGCAGAACGTTCAAAACTCGTGACAACAGACAGAACACGTGTATTCACGTGAATACACATGAAAACACATACTGGTGGAGCAGTACCAATTATGAACCAGTATGACACGTGCCAACTGGTTCAGAAATGGTTCCTCGTTTGCTGGTATGTCCTTAATTATTACAAAATTATTTACAATGCAACTCCCATACCATAACTTGCAGAACTGTAACAAGTGTAACAATGTTTCTGTTACAGTTTCACGTGCTCTACCTTATCTCATTCTGCCTCATCATCATCGGCATCATCGTCTACAGCATCTGGCCTGCTCCGGTTACCATGGATACGGACTACAGCTCCGTGCGATCGTCCAGCAACATCCAGACGTCGTCTGCGGACAGCGTGCGAGAGGCGTTTCACTTGGAGATTGGTGACACGAGACAAACGTCTTCCAGCAGTGACAGCAGTGTGGACAAGACGGAGTGTCTCCTGTCACCTGTGGTGGGGGAGGGAGAGGGAGAGCCTGGCCCGGAGGTGTTACGGGAGTAATACAATGTACTGTATTCGTTCTATTAAGCGCACAGTATCATGCATTTCCTTCTGGGCTTTTAGCCACGCCTGCGACGGTTTCGAAAACGCCTCTGAGTCTATTTTCAACTCTTAACTGGTACATGAAAACATATTTTCACTGTCTTTACGCTAGGTATAACTTATACCGTATAACACGATTTTTCAGTAATAATAAAAAGCCACGAACGGACCATGTCGCTTTAAGAACATTTTAATGAAACCTTGTGGCGCCACCTAGTGTACTGGCACAGTGTTCCTGTTTCCTCCAGTATCCACCAGGCGGAGACCAAATTTGCTGTTTCCATTGTAAACTAACATGGCAGTGAGATTGTGTAAAATTCAAACTGTGATGGTACATGGCAATATAAATTGTCTAGAAATTATTTATTCATCCAGATGTGTGCGATTATGTGGGTGCAAAGGTTGCAAATGCTGGTGGACGATTCTGGTTGACAAGGGAATAATTACAATAAATGTTGATGTTTACTGGCCAGCCTGCGAATCGAACACATGAATCAGCACATGCTGATTTTTCTACTATATGAAGAAACATTTGCAAAGTATACCGATATTCAAAATATATAACACTTATTTCATTCCACTTGTGCAAATAAATTGTTGAAAAGTATATTTTGGCGAAATACCTACAAAATATTCCACTTCGAGATGATGTTGCGTGAAAAAAATTCCATGCTGCTAGTCAAAATGGTAAATTGGTGGTGGTAATAATTACAACATTTAATCAAATTTAAGATTCCCATCCGAGAGTGAACTCCAGATAGCAATTGGACAAGGAAGCCTTCGGCATATTGAGAGTTGAACCCATATTATCTATGTAACTTCCACCCTTTTTAGTTATTTGTAGATGTTGTTTTTAAACATGCCACTCTCCCCACAGGGACCATTACAAATATAATATAAGTTGTAATATAAGTTGTTTATTTTGAAAATGTATGTTCACAAACCTCATTTTACATCTTTGTCAATCAGATTGTTTGTGTAGATGCCAAATGTACCTGTTTTGTGCACTGTATGTTACATCTGGCGGTAATTACAAGCGATATCACTTAAGTGTTTGACTGGTCAACTATTGACTATAATATGATGTTTTTGTCATAGATCGTGTCAAACACTGCGGAAAAGAAAATGGGGGTGTACACTAATTAGAGCATGTATGCGTAATAGAACGAATACAGTAATTGTAATAGACTGCCTGTTGACATATTAGTTAGTGATTCAACAGTTATTGATTAAATGCGATTTTGTGTGACATGTGCTTGTGAGAACTAGTTGTGTAATTGAGTAATGAGTATTCTGCAGTTGTACATTTTGACAAACTGTGCTAGTCAGATTGAATGCTTTTAGTTTGGTCATGTGTAGTTTATGTGCGATTGTGGTATATCACAGGGTACATGTAAATGAAGGATTGTCTAACAATCAACTGGGTGCTTATCATTTCATCAACATTAGAACTGCTGTCATAAAACAACACGGAAATATAATTCCTCCAGCTTGCAAGCCAGTTGGAATGTTATATAAGAAATGTGGCCGCATAGTTAATTCATTATCAAGTGTGGTAAACGTAGTTGATTAATTCTTCCATTCCAAATCTCTCATGTTCAATCCTGTATCCTGAATTCTGTGCTTACCCGATGTTTGGCAGGACATTTTATTTTATCTGTAAGGTCATAATTCATTTAGTATCAACTACAAACATCTAAATACAATGATGGCTAACTTCTGACTGTCACCTCAATTATTATTATTGTCTCCTTATGTACAGTAATTATATTGCATGGCACCTTTACAGTAGCAAACATATTGTGCCAAGGACAGAACAACTCAACTCGTCTACAAATCATGTGTGGCAGTGAGTTGAAAATTATTTTGTAATAATTTATTGATTACTTAATTATGAGGATGGATTACTCATTTTGGCTACGCCATCATTATTTGATGTAATATTACATTTTAGATGCAAATTGTATTTTTTTGTACAATAAATATTTGAATCAAACTTTGAGTGTGTGTTTGTATGTGCATGACTGCATGCGTGTGTCAAAAACAAAATATGTGTATGTTGGCCGATTACTTTCTGGTATGAATCCTAATCCAATAGGAGTCATCAGTAATGGTGTCGTATGGCAGTATTATCAATTTGCATTTGACCAACATATGTAGGTCTGTATACAGTGTTGCCCTGAGTAAAATGATGGGTGTAGGCTCCACAAGTACCAAAGGGATGATGCAACTGTTGATCTCATCATGTTTGGCCTCATCATGTTTCCATACACTACTAGTACTACTAGTCACTAGTAGTAGTACTAGTTGGCTGCTATGTCTATGATAAACGCACGCACATTGACATTGTTTCATCAGTTTGAGATGCACATTGTTGTTCACCACCAGATACTGACACAATGAAGGACGGGGAAGAGATAGAAATAAAACTACTGAGATATATGGGAGGCCAGAGAGTTGCCAAACGCCAGAGCCGAGGAAGTTGCCAGGCACAGGCCACGGACCACAGCACAATCACACCCACACTCACAGCCAGCACAAACACAGTTGGCTGAGCCAGAGAGGGTCGTTGTCACAGTGACATTGTCAATGGGTAGCTTTTATACTATATTTATCCCTAGAAATCCAACATCAAATTATTGTCACTCGTCCACCCCTTCTCAATCGCACGCACACACGCACACTTTCCGGAGCATCCAACGAACGCTCTACGATACGTGGAAACGTCCATGGCGTTCTTCGTGCCTGCCCGATAGGTGGCAACGTGATCACGCTCTCCTGTAAAAGAGGCGTCAACTTGGAGTAATGGTGACTCGGCGGGTAAAGTCGAGTGTCATCGATTCTTAATAGGATTGTCAAATGGTGGTTTTACAAACGTTGCTGTAAAACACCGGTAGCATACTAGAAAAATGACAATTTAATATCGGTCAGAATTCGAGTTTACATGTTGTATCTAGCGTGAGATTTGGCGCCGTCGACATTTTGTTGTCGCGGCACTTGTGTGACTGAACTTCAGTTCAGCCTTCAGAAACCGCATACGCCGGCGTGCTTCCTTCCGCACAGTGGTGACAATATAATGCAGTGAAATCTCATAGTTTGACATTTGTTTAAGTTACATACGTTTGAAAGGGTACGTAACTTGCAAGATGAGTTCGATTGCGGATTTAATGAAGTTTAGATTCCAACGGCGAGGCGTACGAAATGGGGAACTGCAGCCTTCGCCGCTGTCAACAACATCTCAAAAGTCGGAAGCCGAGCCATGTCCGAGCGGATCGACACAAAGTGACAGTAGCGGTATGTTATTGGTGATATTTGGGCGGGTCCGTGAAGGGTCTTCTTATCTTTCCTTACACACTGCTTAGCCTTAGGGTGTTTGGTCACGAATTGCAGACCTATAATACATACGTTCATTCATATAATTTCTGACTAAGTTCTATGGTTCCAGTAAGCATTCAGCCACGTTACAATTAGTACACAGATACTATTCAATCACATACACTCACCACTGTCTGCATATCAAAGTATCGTGTATACAGCTGAATGAAGAGTAGTGTGACAAAATTGCCCAATCTGGAACAATGAAAAAGTCGGTGAAATGAACAATGTTGACTTTTTTGACAGCTATATCAGAATAATTAGAGTGGGGCATGAAACTTAAAACTGGCTGTATTCAGCACATGGAAAATGTCTGTTTTGGTTGTGCCTCAGACTCAATGCATAATATATATTCCTATGTGTGCCATTTAATGACTGGCTAGCCTTTATAAATGACACATCAGTGAGCAAAGGCCTGCACGCAACAGAGACAGTGTGAATGCTGTCCAAGACCCTTACTCTCCTTCCTCGGAGATTGTATTACAAAATCCACGGCTTCAGGCTGCAGCCAGGGTCTTTTGCAACACTCTCAAACATGTGATGGTATTTATAACAAACTGCCTAGATGATTTTCCATTATGGAATGTGCACTAGTGACTTATCACACAGACAACAATGATATCGCTTGCCACCCATTGGCAGAGCCAACATGTAACATGATCCCTTATTGGGAGAATAATTAATTATCTATGCAATTCGCCCACTATGCAAGCGAATACAAAATATGAGTTCAGCAGTATATACAAAAATTACAAGGGTTACAAATATTCATGCACGGCTGCATTTAGACACTTTTCACACCAGCATTGTTAAATTAGTTTTAAATAAGTTAGTTAAATAATATGAAACAAAACAAACGTTGATTGAAATATAGAGTAAACTAAGGTATTACAATTATAGAAACATAGACAGTGGTCAGTTGAATTGAAACCAGTGGCCCATCAGGCTAGAACAGTTTCAAAATTGCTGGCCCGACTGCTTCAAAACGTGTCTGGCTGGTGCCAATGTCAAGACCTGGCCTACCGCTCAATTCACTTTAAACCTGCATCCTAATAATCTTTTTATGTTTCAGTTGGAGTGATTCCAGAGACCCCTGAATCAGAGACTTGCAGTCCTATTTTTAATGGCATTAAGAAGCAGTCTAAACGTGGTGCACTAGTGTTAGACTCTGATTCGGACGAGAGTGACATTCACACAAAGAGCAGCAACAGTTCTCCATGGCTGTCGAAGAAAGCTGCCATTGAAGGAAAACAGAACGGTGTTCAAAACGTCAAAGCTAGGTGGGTAACTGGGTACAGTTGGAGAAAGATAATAAAATAATCCAAATGCTACAATGAGTGTTCCTACTTCAATCCTGTGTTGAACATGTGACTTACACATTTGAGTTTTATTAGGAGATGTGTTAAAATTAAATGTTATGTTTTCAAAAACTATTAGCAGGTTAGCTTTTGTCTAGGTTTTTAAAAATTCAGAGTCCTGAATGTTTTTCTCTGCTAAACAAATAGTGCAGTCTAATTATCGTTCTGAAATAGAAGATGCAACTTATGTCGTAATTTACGATTTTAGTCATTTCAAAGAGTGTATAGCAATTACTATAGCTAAATTGAAATGTTGCAACAATATTTTGTGACGTAAACACAGTGTTCATGAAGTGTGTAGTAGGAATGTATCATCAGTTTTGATGATATGACCACGACTTTATACCAGGTTACACTCTATTGAGTATCAATGCTTTTTTATTGTTGTTATAATTAAAATAATTGTCGACTTCTTGCAGTGTGAAAAAAGTGCAATCAGGGAATCGCCGTGAGGACCCACTGTCTTCTGACACTGAGGCCGAAGTGGACAGCAGTAGTTTAGCAAACCTACAGGAGATGTTTCCTGATCAAAATAAAAAAGTACTGCAGGAAGCCTTGCAGCAGAGTCTAGACTTCGATGCTGCTGTCGACCATGTGATTTTTCTGGCCAATCAGAAGCATGGTAGGTAGCGGGTAGTGTCATCAATTCACTCAGGTGATTTGTGAGGGGAAGCTGATGATGGCTGTTGTTAGCGTGCGTGTTTAATTTCCACGCTAGCAAGAACATAATGCAATAAATAATTATCTTATATGGATACAGACAAATGTACAATTAGTCATGTATAGTGTAGTGTAAGTAGCGTTCGGTTGAATATCATCATTTGGGGTTAAGTACAGTTTCCCAATATTATAATTGTTTTCCCTATATTAATGGAGCTCTGGAGTGTATACATATTGGAGATGTTAGACATTTTAGTTGATGATACATTCAAAGTAAAACTAATGCATGATTCTTAGTGCGCTTATGGTTATTTAAATCTGAGTCGCTTACCCCATCTAAATAATGGTGTGAAGTGATCACTGCTATGTTTAATATTTTTGTTTCCAACATGCATACAACACTGGCATTTTATGAATGAGCTCAGACAACAGTGGCATTTTATGAATGTGAGCTCCGTCAACAGTGACATTATATGAATGTGAGCTCAAATGCATATTATGCAACTGACAGACCTAAACAGACAGAACGGAGCACATGGGTACTTCAATGGAACCTATCGTTAATATGTAACCTCATCTAATTGATCCATATAGGAGTTAACAGTTCGACTATTTCGCATGCAGCTCCGAAGAGAAAACGAATTCGTCGTATGGACGATGACAGTGATAGCTCGGAGCCCGGCCCAGCGGCAAAGAAACACGTGAGACAGTTGTCATCTGATGACAATTGTTCTGATCAGCAGACGGAGGAGGAGAAAGCAGACTTCCTTGCTGAAGCCTTTCCAAACATTGACAGAGAGGTACATTGTCAGTGAATAGATCATTTTAATATTGCTTTGATACTCACTGTTACTCAGTGATATTCACGGACTGGCATTATTATTATTATTACAAGCATTTATAAAGCGCCGTATCTCCGGGACCAGCCCGTTCATAGGCGCGTACACACATTACAATAAAATGTACATAGAATCATACAAGAGATCTAAAAATGTATAGCATGGTATATATACATGTGCATAGCAAATAATCATGATGATACTGTGATGCTGTGATGATATTGGTGGTGGGCAGATTTTACTTCTGTCAGAATTTTGCTATGAAAACATTATTGTGTCACCAGTTGAGTGGTGAAGTTGATGTGACAGTGACAGACCTGATATATTTGGTATCTAGGTTCTACAATGAACAGTGAAACCACTGACATGGCGCCCTAGCATGCAGTGTTCCCCTGAGTCAAATGATGCGACACATTGTGGGTCCGGGGGCTTGGCCACCTAGAACTATTTTAAAAACTACTTCAAAATGATGCAATATGAAGGGTGTTTTAACCTATTCCCTGGGAAATAGAGAGGAAACAAATGCATAACAACAAGGTTGCAACATACAAACCGTGTTTATAGCAAGAAATAACCATGAGATTGGCAACCTCGCTCATTATGTAGCAGGGGAAACACTGAGCATGTCTTTGACGTCAACTGTTCTTATGTTACTTTTATTCTTCCGTTCAGATACTGCTGAGTTACCTGAGTCGAGAGGACGGTTCTATGGAAGCAGCAACTGAGTCACTGAGTACTGCAATTGCAAATGGAGGTGGGTTGAAGACAGCATTGTCAGTGGCATTTGTGTCACTGGTGTCTGTTTAATCTTTTCTCAATTCCTTAATATGTGTCGTAAATGTTTATTTATGTGAATCAATGGTCTGTGAGAAAACTACAAAAGACACACATTTTGTTTCATTTGTAATAAAGATTGACTACACAGAAAAATGGGATATTCAAGTTGCAACATTATGAATTTTTTTGTTGGGTCACACACCTTAATTATTCTGCATCATTTAGTCGTATGGTGTATGTTTTGGTATATACATACATACATACATACATACATACATACATACATACATACATACATACATACATACATACATACATACATACATACATACATACATACATACATACATACACACACACACACACACACACACACACACACACACACACACACACACACACACACATACATACAGTTGTTTCTTATATTTTTACATAATTAATCCATTAATTAAAAATAAGCCTTTATGTACATTTTAATAATGTTTATTTAAGCACATTTTAAAATATGGTCAGTGTAGTACATGCATCCAGAACCATAACGTATCCATACAATAAATGTCCAGAAAATCTTTTGAAAAATTATTAATTTGGTTGAAATGATAGCGTTGTAATTAACTGTTTGGTAAACTGTGTATTTCCAATGTAATAGATGTCACTCCGTCCAAGAACATGGGCAGTATCAAGGCCTTCAAGGCAGCTAGGGCTGTTTCTTTGAAGTCCCTCCACAGCAATACAAAGTCACATTCTGCAGATGCCAGTAAGACATCACGGAACAACAAACAGAAAGGTATGGTGGAAGTTATTGTAAATGTTGACCAGGGCTTAATGTAGGATAAAAAAATGGCCAGTCACACATTTTTGTTGTGGACACATGGATGTTAACTCGTATACAAGTTCAGAAACTTGAAATGTGTTTTATTACCTGAAACTATAAACACATATAAATCATTATGGCAAAACTGAAAATATCTATGGTTTTTGAAGAGACCTTTTTTGGTCCTTATTTTTTTTAGCAGTCCACCGATATTTCTACCTGTCCACAATAAATTTGACCCATCCAAATGATGGGTGGACGGGTCTCTACATAAAGCTGTGATATTGATGTAAAGTAAAATATTTCCTGATAAGAATTACGTCTGTGGAAAAATGTATAAAGTTTGTAGACTAACGATGTCAGTTAAGAATGTACTTTGGTCAATTGTTCCCAATATTTTGGTTTACATACTCTTGTTTGATGACATTTCACTTTAATGTTTCTAAACCAAGATATATAGTTTTCTCAATTCTCATGCCAGGTCGAAAGGACGACATCAACAGTGACAGTGACGATGACATGGGCGATGGTGAATATGATGATGAAGACGTAGATGATGATGATGATGATGATGAGAGCAGTGAAGAGACGGAATCAGTAAGAACTCTGTAAAGTTAGCTTTCTTATGGTTGCATAAAATCTTACCTTTTCTCCTCCTTATTCCTTACATTTTTTCTCGAACATCTCATCTTCCTCTTCACATGATTCCTCCCACCTCAGTCGTGGTCTTCTCCAGTCCTTTGTGTTTTTCCACATCTGTTCTCTCTGCTAGTTTTGCATTATTCATCCCAGAGAATGGATTCCCTGTGACATGGTGACGTTCTGTGACAAAACTTGCTTGCCTGAAATTCTGTGACATTTTATGACATTTCGAGAATTCTGTGACAAAGTGGTCAGTGAAAAATTTCAATACTCATCATACGTGTGTTATAATCTGCTGAGCCAAGTAGGCTGTTAGTGTTTTGTAAGGTGTACAGTTATTTTATGCTGCATCAAGTGGTGGTTCCTTTTTTTTTTTACAAATTTCATTGACAAATATTGTGTCTCGCATATGTGACAAAAGCAAAGTTGATGTGACTTAAACATGCATAAAGCACCAAAAAAGCTGTGCCAATTGAGACTTCCCTGTGACATTTAAAAAAATTGACATGTGACAAATTGTGACTTGCCATTAAACATGAATCCATTCTCTGTCATCCTCACCAACAGCAGGTCCATGTCATCTGACTTAATAATAAGTCGTCTACAACAGACTGTTAAAGCTACACCTTAGACAAAGTTGTATCTCACTACCACTGTTGTGTGCCCGTTGTGTGTGAAATGGTTGATCAGATAGTTAATGAATTGTAGCAGGTCAGATCTAACATTTCAGACTTGGTTTTTGTTTAGTTTTCAAAAGTTTCCGTAAACTTGTTTTGCAGATGGTTTGCATTACAGCTGTGCATGCATGTAAAGTTGTCCACCTCTTCAACGGACACTCTTGTATCCAAGGAAAAATGTCCCTACATTGAGGGTGTCCCCTCATCAGGGGGACAGACATTCTGGAATGAGGGTGGTGTCAGGCTTTGGTTATGGGTATGAGAAATGCACTGTGTGCATGTACAATGTATATGTAAAAAAAAAAAGACACGGTCATGGATCAGTAAATATAATGTTAAGTAATTTACTTGTGTTCTAGGTATAACATTAGCATATTTGTTCTGATATGTATCATGTGTTGCAAATAATAAGCAGCAGCATCTATATGATAGTCTATTACACAATAAACTTAATCTTTACATGCAAAACTAGACTACTGTACGACTGGAGAAGTTCATCACACTTGGCGGTTCAAATCAGTACTCTTTTTCTGCTGATGTTTTGTTCAATATCAGTTAACTCCAGCAGACAGGCACCATCTGCCAGATTGTGTCAGTAGGGGTGGGGATACTTTCACAGAATCACCACAGAAAACTGGTAAATTGACTAGAATAAATGAAACCATTTGTTGTAGTTCCATAAGACGCAGTCGGAGCCCGTCATATTGTTTCTCAACGAGGCGACCTTGGAGGAACTCATCAGTATTCCTGGCTGCTCAAAGAAGAAAGCCACACAGATGGCGGACATGAGACCGTTCAGCGACTGGGCACATCTTGTAGGTAGCAACAGAGACAGCTGTGTTCACCCTTGTGTGTGTGTGTGTGTGCGTGTGTGTGTTGGCGCGTGTGTGTGTGCGCGTGTGGGTGCCTGTGTTTGGTGCGTGTGTGGGAGCATGTGTGTGACTGCGTGTGTTGGTGCGTGTGTGGGTAAGTGTGTGGATCTGTGTGTGTGTGTAGATTGCAGTGCTCAGAGCTCCTGCATTTTCTAATACATGGATCTTGCTTGTTCTTGTTCTCTGCATGTCTAATCAGGATGTCATCATTTGTCATGGTCATATTTACCTCAATTTGTGTCCTTGTTACCTACCGTCTCACATTAACGTGGTGTTGTCATCTCATGCCAAATGTTTAATACCACAGCACAGGATTCGAACCTGGTTTCTCTTAGTTGAGAGTTGGAAGCTCTACCACTGAGCTACACACACAGCATTTGTCACCAGGGTTTGAATTTAGTTGGGGCCCGCTGGCCCCCATATTTACTGTCGGGTCCCCAGATGTCCAACTCTGTGGGTCCGACTGGCCCCCAGATCAAACATATCGGACTACACACAATGAGTGGCAGTAAAAATTTAAAAGATGAACGAAGGAGACAATAAATCACAGCCAACTACAAACCCAGGCAGCCCAAAGAGGAAGATTTACAGGTTGATTCAGAGGAAAATTAACCCTCCATTGATCTCTTTACATTATCATTAGTATTTACCAATTAAGCTGCTACATAAGCTATAGCCATGATGTTTGTGGCATGTGAGTTGTGTTGAATAAAGTTATAGTTACAACTTACAACGCGACTTAAACATGCATTTGTTGCATGGCCCCCACTTAGTGTGTCCGGCCCCTAGATTTTAAAAAGTCGGGGCCCTGCTGGCCCATTTTAGGCTAAATTCTAACCCTTTATGCTTTACTTCTCTGACAGACCTGTTCACTCAGACACCATCATGGCATCCAGCCATATGCTACAATTAATGCGTGCAGGCTGCTCGTACACACATCCACCACTGTCTATAGCCAGGTACTCATTTATGCAGCTGAGTGAACTGGAGCAATGTAGAATGAAAGAAGTGCTTTGAAAGGTCCTGAGGACAGGGTACTGCGCTATATAAGAACTTGCCCTTTTTCTACCCCTGAGCCACTGAGCTACACACAGCATTTGTCCGTTTCAGGCGGAGTCGTTTGCGGAGTGTAAGCTGTCTCTGTCCGTCGTCTCCGGCTGCCGTGAGTTGCTGCGGACGCGGAGGAGCGTGCAGAAACTGATGGAGAAGTGCGAGAAGATCTCGACCGAGATGGAGGCCGTCATCAGCGAACTCACCAGTGAGTCGCAAGTCGAAGACGGCGCCAACGAGAACGGCTACATCACAAAACAACCCGCCCTGCTGAATGCAAGGTCAGTGCTTTCAGTTTCGTTTTGTTTGTTTTATTTCTACCTGGATGTTTGTTTTTAAATATTATTTGAATGTACTTTTTTACTGTATTTATGTGTATGCTACTAATATGTGTTTATGTTGTGGGATTATTCCAATGGATTTTAATGCATTTTACCATAACTATGTACAGATTGACATGCTGTAAAGCGCCAAAATTGGATGTGGTGCTCTATGAAATAAAACTTATTATTGTTATTATTCACCGTGGTTAATGTAGGTTATATAAATGTATAAATAATGTGGTTATATACTGTTTCTTATGCAAAACACATGTTTTCACAGTGTTAATTTTAGGGGGGTATAAGGCAAGGATTGTGACAAAAGTACATAAAATATGTTTCTCCCATATTCCAGCAGCTCTGTGTACTGTGTTATAGTGACATGGTGGTGTCACCATTTCAGTGATGTATTGACTTGTGTGCTTTGACAGTGGTTGCATTGACACATGTGGTGTGTCTTGACATTTGTACTGACCGTGGTTGCGTGGTTGCAGCATGACATTGACACAGTACCAGATGGTTGGTCTCAACTGGCTCGCACTGATGCACACTCAGGAACTCAACGGCATCCTGGGAGACGAGATGGTAGGGTTCTACAGTGTCCCTTATATAGCCTCTAGCAACAGGTCAAACAGCGAAACATTGATTTTGAGAATACATGGATACACTGTAGTGAAATTGTGTAGCTGGAAAATCAGTCAAGAGGAATTACGTTCGAGACCATTTTGGGCAATTTTATTAACGTTTCTTTGCCCCTTTTCGAAAGATGTACTGAGAGTTGTTGGCCAGCCTGGCATCTTTAGAGATAAGGGTTACATGTGGGTAAGCTGTCTTGACCATAGTGGTGGTCACTGTGTATTATGTGTTGCCGCATACATGCCAACCTTTACTGATCCACACCTGTAAGACTCTGGACAAAAATCCATAAGAAATCCATAAGCAAGCAGCAAAAGGAGGGGGAACTGATTTTAAATGCACGGCTACATACAAATAAAATGGGATAGACCCTGGAATAGATCACGTGCGACTTACATTAGTCAGGGATGAGAGCGGGAGAAGGGAAAAAAGTCTGTGAAAATATGAGGGATAAGATACGAGCGTAGCAAGTCCTTTGCAGCTGGGGGCATGGGGGAAAATTTGTGCAATTTTAGGGCACTTAAAGCCAAACTATTTTGCATTACAGTAGAACCTGTCTTGTAGGGACACCTGTCCGGCCAAGCAAAAGTGTCCTTACATTGCAGGTGTCCCCTTATCAGAGGCACAGGAACATGCTGCATTTTTTTTCCCAAACATATAATTTTTATTTACATCCACATTACAACATACATAAATCACTGTTATGCCTACAGTTATAATACCCATACAAATGAAGTGTAATAATATCTCATTTAATATTACAGTAGAACCCCTCATTTAAGACCGTTTGGGATTAAATGCACAAAATACAAATTAGAAAAGAAACAAATTAGTCGACACATTAACAACATTTTCATTTATTTTGTGTGCGACATGTTTCATTATAAGTTTAATTTTGAATAGTTTTTACAATATAGTAAATTATTATTATCTGATTGTGATTTCAAATTTGGTCTGAGGGGCTAAAAAGTGCTGCCACCTCACGGCGTCTGGGTAATCACGCAGCGGTCGCCATTTTGTTTACCGCCTTCCGTGACGAATATATCTCAAGTTACAGCGTCTATGTTTCGACAAGACAACTGACAGTATTCAAGAATGTGTCTATTATACTAGTTCAAATAGTTAGAACAACTTTTGATACTTTTTGGTGTGACAATTCGACCATTTGTCAGCGCAACATCTCACCGTTCGCGCGGCGGGTTTGCGCCGGTGGCGAATGTAGCAGCAATCGGCCGTCCTAAAATGGCCTACCGCGATGTCGAAAATAATTCGTAAAAAAAAAGTTCTCAACGGATTTGATTAATTTTTGTTTTATTTGGGAGCTAATATGTATGGCTAAGTTTCTCTCACTGGAAATAGGAAATGTGTCCGCTCCGTAATTATTTAGGAACGGGATAGTGCGTTTATTTTTTTCATATTGTTTTGGATGATGTTCAGCAAATAATATCACCGTGATTGTCTGACATAATAGAGATAGTATAATTTTATTATAATAAAGAATTAATTTGGCAGTAAAATGATATGCTGGCCGGTCGCAGGGTTAAGTAAAGTTAACAAAGTAAATGTTACATTACGGCTCTGGTGCACATGTATCCGCTAGGTGGCAGCTTTCATCCAAATGAATACAACAAAATGGCCGTTTTCCGATTCACGAAAAGATAACGAAAAGCACGAAGGATTGCTTATTTAGATGATAACGACTCATGAAAATTATTATATTAAAAAATATATAAACATCTGACAATAAGGAATTAGTCCTACGCCTGTAAGACCGCCAAATGCTAAAAAAATCCGTAAGTCTTACGGGTAATCCGTAAGAGTTGGCATCTATGTGTGTTGGTACTTGCATTGCTGTGCTGGCCAGTTCTGCGCATGTTATGAATGCATCATACAGATAGTTTGTACAGCAGAAACGGTGAAAGGTGAATCTGCAGAGGTCAAATGTAGCTTAGGGATAGCTCGAGTTGCCTGTGATAGTTGTGATGGAGTAAACATAGTGTATGATTGCATTTAAAAATGTAGCACTTCCTGCGATATTAAGCAGGTAGATATGAATTTTATACAAACAATATGGTTGACATACTTTACAACTTTAATTTGCCTGTGCCTTTCGGAAGAGACACTAAAAGCCGGTGGTTCTTTCTATCTGGTGTCTATGCCAGGGAAAGTAAAAGATTCCACACAGGGGGTAAATGTGTAACCTGTAGTGGACTCGCTAATTCTAGAGAAGGACAACTCCTGTGTTAGCCAAAGTTTGGGCATTTTGGAGGAAACCACCTGAGACAACTATCGATGTTTAAGCACTTCCCATTGCCTCCATCGTCATCATTTTAAACATCTCGGATGTATTCTGTGTGCACTGGAGGAGAGGGATTTCTAATGTCAAAGTGGTATCACTAGCTTGAAAACGTCTGTTAAATATGTTATTTGCAAGTATTTAGTGTTTATGTTAATTGTATGTTTCCGCCAGGGCCTGGGTAAGACGATACAGACCATTGCTTTCTTGGCCCATATGTTGGAGGACGGGAACACAGGACCTCATCTCATTGTCACGCCATCGTCAACCCTCGGTAGGTCAACACTAGTGGTACAGCGGGGTGTAAGCTTATATGTGACTAACGTGGTATTGTGTTCAGTGTAGTCATTCTATTAGACATTTAAGGTAAATTTGTCTAGTCATGTGAATACAATTTGTGGTTTAATTTTTTGTTATGATGTTTCATCAGTCTTCCTTTGTGTAGAAACGTAGCTATATAACATGACTGTATGGTCCGTCTTCATGTCAAATTAAATAACAGTGAAGAAAATGACACTGACTTCATCTTTGACACTTTACTATAGAACACACTGTTGCCGATTTTAAGAAACAAATATGAATTTCTATTGAAATGTAATATTTTGTAATATGTTGAAAATCAAATGTGTATATTACTGGTGCAGTGGCTCAATGGCTGGAACTTGGATTTGAATCCTGTGCTGCCACCTCAAACCCAGGACAAGTTTGTTCACTCCAAATTCAGTACATTGCTCTAGTTTACTCAACTCTATGAATGAATACCTAGCTACAGACATTATTGGATATTTGTGTAATCATCACGCATTAATTGCAGTGTGGCTGGATACTTCCCAGAGATGTCAAGATGGTTTTCAGTTGAACAGGTTTGCCATGGAATAAGTGTAAAGCATCTTGACAAGTCCTGACGACGGGATACAATATATAAGTACTTGCATTGATGTGGTCGCTGTGATGATGGGGGTGTTTGTTGACAGACAACTGGCTGCGAGAGCTGAAGATCTGGTGTCCGGCACTCAACATTGTGTTGTATTACGGAAGTCAGGAGGACCGAAAGGAAATCCGAGGCCAACTGCTCCATACGTCATCTCTGGACGACTGCAACGTCATCATCACTAGGTCTGTTCTATTCTTGTCACACAATGATAATAATACTAGCGTCATCAAGGCTTTATGCAGAGACCGTCCACCTGTCATTTGGACGGGTAAAAACCATTGTGGACGGGTAGAAATACGGGTGGACAGGTAAACAAATGAAGGAGCAAAAAAGGACTTCCAAAACCATGGATATTGTCAGTTATGCTTCAAAAGTGAATGTAAATGGTGTCACATGGGTTTGTAGTCCATTTTAGGTCATCAGACACATTTTAATGTTTGTAAACTGGGTTAACAGATAACACACGTGTCCACCAAAACATGTGTGACTGGCAATAATTAGGTCCTGCATAAAGCCCTGAGTGTCGTGGATGGCGGATGTCTCCGAAACTACCTACTCAGGTTCAGTATTGATTTATTAATGACGTCAAATGAGAACGGCCACGACCAGAAATTTAACAAGGAACAATGGAAATGGAATCGGTTTTATTACATATAGAAATAAAATACAACATCTAACTGTTCACTGTACATTATCTCATCTATGTAATCCCTGATGGCCTCATTATATCAAAAAAAGAAAGACCCAAAGTTATAATTCCCCAAAAAGACCTTAATTACATATATTCACTAAGTCTTCCATTTTCCCTACTCCTAATAGTCCACTTAATTAAAGGGTGGCCGTATAAGTTAGTGACGTTACAAAATATGTTTAGCATTACAATAGCATTGTTTGTCAATAATCTATATGTAATATGGGGAAATAAATTACTACAATGACCCTTCCTAGCATGTGTAAGATCTTATAGCAAAGTGCCACTAACAGCAATTTTGGATTGTAAAAATCACGAGTTCCACACTATATGTGATCGGGAATGTGACCAAATCGTCTTCTCTTGGCATAGCTGTCGTCAGCAGTGAGGTTGGCCATGGTTACCATCATCTTTTTTCATCTTTCCTCACTTCGCTCTCACTATGTTCTCTATCAACAGTTTCCAACTTATATGTTTTGCTGTTGTTCTCCATTCTCCTCCCACTCTTTCCAGATCTCTCTTAACGCATCCTCCCATTGCATTCTTGGTCTTCCTCGCCTTTTCTGGGCATCTGATCTCTGCCAGTTTTTCATCTCCCATTCGTTCCACATGACTGGCCCATTTCAACCTCCTCACTAATTACTCACCAAATGCATACATAATGCGAACTTATTTTGAAGTATGTGAATATATGAGACCAGTTGTCTGTGTTTTAGCTATCACATTGCCGCTGGCAGCACTGAAGATCGCATCCTCTTCAAGAAGTTACAGTTTGACTACGCCATCTTTGATGAGGGCCACATGCTCAAGAACATGTCATCACTGCGATACCAGAGCCTCATGAAGATTAGGGTAAGAAACATTTGTGTGGCTGAATGCTTCCCAGAGAAAGTGAGATGGTGTTCTAAAGAAAACACCAGAGTTGCAGAGTCAAGCACTATTATCAGTTCTAATACCATGATATGTAAGAACTTACAAAGTGAGCATTTGTCTTTTCCATTTTTAGCTATACAGCTGCAACAGTTTAATTTCCACCATTTATTAGCACCGTTTTGCATTTCTTTATCTTTCATTCATTATCTCAAGCTAATGTTTAGACTGTAGACTGTGTTGTAATTTCCACTTATGTTTCCAGTTATTATTGAATATTTAAGAGGTAAAATACAAAAGACATCTGTGCATTTTATGGTAGTTGTTGAAGAGAGTTATTTATGTTACATAATCAGGGAAAAGGACAGTTTCTTCACATGACCATAAGTAGTGTCGTCTTTTGTATGCCAAGTGTTGACTACGTCTGACAGATTTTCCTGTACACAACAGCCTGCAGTAACTCGTGTCTGTGTTGTTGTAGGCCGAGGCAGTAACTCGTGTCTGTGTTGTTGTAGGCCGAGGCAGTACCTCGTGTCTGTGTTGTTGTAGGCCGAGGCAGTAACTCGTGTCTGTGTTGTTGTAGGCCGAGGCAGTACCTCGTGTCTGTGTCGTTGTAGGCCGAGGCAGTAACTCGTGTCTGTGTTGTTGTAGGCCGAGGCAGTACCTCGTGTCTGTGTTGTTGTAGGCCGAGGCAGTACCTCGTGTCTGTGTTGTTGTAGGCCGAGGCAGTAACTCGTGTCTGTGTTGTTGTAGGCCGAGGCAGTAACTCGTGTCTGTGTTGTTGTAGGCCGAGGTAGTAACTCGTGTCTGTGTCGTTGTAGGCCGAGGCAGTAACTCGTGTCTGTGTTGTTGTAGGCCGAGGCAGTAACTCGTGTCTGTGTTGTTGTAGGCCGAGGCAGTAACTCGTGTCTGTGTCGTTGTAGGTCGAGGTAGTAACTCGTGTCTGTGTCGTTGTAGGCCGAGGCAGTAACTCGTGTCTGTGTTGTTGTAGGCCGAGGCAGTAACTCGTGTCTGTGTCGTTGTAGGCCGAGGCAGTAACTCGTGTCTGTGTCGTTGTAGGCCGAGGCAGTAACTCGTGTCTGTGTTGTTGTAGGCCGAGGCAGTAACTCGTGTCTGTGTCGTTGTAGGCCGAGGCAGTAACTCGTGTCTGTTGTTGTAGGCCGAGGCAGTAACTCGTGTCTGTGTTGTTGTAGGCCGAGGCAGTAACTCGTGTCTGTTGTTGTAGGCCGAGGCAGTAACTCGTGTCTGTGTTGTTGTAGGCCGAGGCAGTAACTCGTGTCTGTGTCGTTGTAGGCCGAGGCAGTAACTCGTGTCTGTGTCGTTGTAGGCCGAGGCAGTACCTCGTGTCTGTGTTGTTGTAGGCCGAGGCAGTACCTCGTGTCTGTGTTGTTGTAGGCCGAGGCAGTAACTCGTGTCTGTGTCGTTGTAGGCCGAGGCAGTAACTCGTGTCTGTGTCGTTGTAGGCCGAGGCAGTAACTCGTGTCTGTGTTGTTGTAGGCCGAGGCAGTAACTCGTGTCTGTGTTGTTGTAGGCCGAGGCAGTAACTCGTGTCTGTGTTGTTGTAGGCCGAGGCAGTAACTCGTGTCTGTTGTTGTAGGCTGAGCGCCGACTGCTGCTGACCGGCACACCCCTACAGAACAACCTGCTGGAACTCATGTCCCTCCTGTCTTTTGTCATGCCCCACATGTTTGGGGGAAAGACAGAGCAGCTCAAGAGGATCTTCATGTCCATCTCGGTCAGTAGTGTGATGTCCATCTCGGTCAGTAGTTTGATGTCCATCTCGGTCAGTAGTTTGGTGTCCATCTCTGTCAGTAGTTTGATGTCCATCTCTGTCAGTAGTTTGATGTCCATCTCGGTCAGTAGTTTGATGTCCATCTCGGTCAGTAGTTTGGTGTCCATCTCGGTCAGTAGTTTGATGTCCATCTCAGTCAGTAGTTTGGTGTCCATCTTGGTCACTAGTTTGGTGTCCATCTCGGTCAGTAGTTTGATGTCCATCTCTGTCAGTAGTTTGGTGTCCATCTCGGTCAGTAGTTTGGTGTCCATCTCGGTCAGTAGTTTGGTGTCCATCTCGGTCAGTAGTTTCAGGACCATCCTGGTTTGTTGTTTGATGTCCATCTCGGTCAGTAGTTTGATGTCCATCTCGGTCAGTAGTTTGATGTCCATCTCTGTCGGTAGTTTGATGTCCATCTCGGTCAGTAGTTTGGTGTCCATCTCGGTCAGTAGTTTGATGTCCATCTCAGTCAGTAGTTTGGTGTCCATCTCGGTCAGTAGTTTGATGTCCATCTCTGTCAGTAGTTTGGTGTCCATCTCGGTCAGTAGTTTGGTGTCCATCTCGGTCAGTAGTTTCAGGACCATCCTGGTTTGTTGTTTGATGTCCATCTCGGTCAGTAGTTTGATGTCCATCTCAGTCAGTTGTTTGATGTCCATCTCTGTCAGTAGTTTGATGTCCATCTCTGTCAGTAGTTTGATGTCCATCTCTGTCAGTAGTTTGATGTCCATCTCTGTCAGTAGTTTGATGTCCATCTCTGTCAGTAGTTTGATGTCCATCTCTGTCAGTAGTTTGATGTCCATCTCTGTCAGTAGTGTGATGTCCATCTCTGTCAGTAGTTTGATGTCCATCTCAGTCAGTAGTTTGATGTCCATCTCTGTCAGTAGTTTGGTGTCAATCTCTGTCAGTAGTTTGATGTCCATCTCTGTCAGTAGTTTGATGTCCATCTCTGTCAGTAGTTTGATGTCCATCTCTGTCAGTAGTTTGATGTCCATCTCTGTCAGTAGTTTGATGTCCATCTCTGTCAGTAGTTTGATGTCCATCTCTGTCAGTAGTTTGATGTCCATCTCAGTCAGTAGTTTGATGTCCATCTCTGTCAGTAGTTTGGTGTCAATCTCTGTCAGTAGTTTGATGTCCATCTCTGTCAGTAGTTTGATGTCCATCTCAGTCAGTAGTGTGATGTCCATCTCTGTCAGTAGTTTGGTGTCAATCTCTGTCAGTAGTTTGATGTCCATCTCTGTCAGTAGTTTGATGTCCATCTCTGTCAGTAGTTTGGTGTCAATCTCTGTCAGTAGTTTGATGTCCATCTCTGTCAGTAGTTTGATGTCCATCTCAGTCAGTAGTGTGATGTCCATCTCTGTCAGTAGTTTGGTGTCAATCTCTGTCAGTAGTTTGATGTCCATCTCTGTCAGTAGTTTGATGTCCATCTCAGTCAGTAGTTTGATGTCCATCTCAGTCAGTAGTTTGATGTCCATCTCAGTCAGTAGTGTGATGTCCATCTCTGTCAGTAGTTTGATGTCCATCTCTGTCAGTAGTTTGATGTCCATCTCTGTCAGTAGTTTGGTGTCAATCTCTGTCAGTAGTTTGATGTCCATCTCAGTCAGTAGTGTGATGTCCATCTCTGTCAGTAGTTTGATGTCCATCTCTGTCAGTAGTTTGATGTCCATCTCAGTCAGTAGTGTGATGTCCATCTCTGTCAGTAGTTTGATGTCCATCTCTGTCAGTAGTGTGATGTCCATCTCTGTCAGTAGTTTGATGTCCATCTCTGTCAGTAGTTTGATGTCCATCTCAGTCAGTAGTGTGATGTCCATCTCTGTCAGTAGTTTGATGTCCATCTCAGTCAGTAGTGTGATGTCCATCTCTGTCAGTAGTTTGATGTCCATCTCTGTCAGTAGTGTGATGTCCATCTCAGTCAGTAGTGTGATGTCCATCTCTGTCAGTAGTTTGGTGTCAATCTCTGTCAGTAGTTTGATGTCCATCTCAGTCAGTAGTGTGATGTCCATCTCTGTCAGTAGTTTGATGTCCATCTCTGTCAGTAGTTTGATGTCCATCTCAGTCAGTAGTTTGATGTCCATCTCAGTCAGTAGTTTGATGTCCATCTCTGTCAGTAGTTTGATGTCCATCTCAGTCAGTAGTGTGATGTCCATCTCTGTCAGTAGTTTGGTGTCCATCTCTGTCAGTAGTTTGATGTCCATCTCTGTCAGTAGTTTGATGTCCATCTCTGTCAGTAGTGTGATGTCCATCTCTGTCAGTAGTTTGATGTCCATCTCTGTCAGTAGTTTGATGTCCATCTCAGTCAGTAGTGTGATGTCCATCTCTGTCAGTAGTTTGATGTCCATCTCTGTCAGTAGTGTGATGTCCATCTCTGTCAGTAGTTTGATGTCCATCTCTGTCAGTAGTTTGATGTCCATCTCAGTCAGTAGTGTGATGTCCATCTCTGTCAGTAGTTTGATGTCCATCTCAGTCAGTAGTGTGATGTCCATCTCTGTCAGTAGTTTGATGTCCATCTCTGTCAGTAGTGTGATGTCCATCTCAGTCAGTAGTGTGATGTCCATCTCTGTCAGTAGTTTGGTGTCAATCTCTGTCAGTAGTTTGATGTCCATCTCAGTCAGTAGTGTGATGTCCATCTCAGTCAGTAGTTTGATGTCCATCTCAGTCAGTAGTTTGGTGTCAATCTCTGTCAGTAGTTTGATGTCCATCTCTGTCAGTAGTTTGATGTCCATCTCTGTCAGTAGTTTGATGTCCATCTCTGTCAGTAGTGTGATGTCCATCTCTGTCAGTAGTTTGATGTCCATCTCTGTCAGTAGTGTGATGTCCATCTCTGTCAGTAGTTTGATGTCCATCTCTGTCAGTAGTGTGATGTCAATCTCTGTCAGTAGTTTGATGTCCATCTCTGTCAGTAGTTTGATGTCCATCTCTGTCAGTAGTTTGATGTCCATCTCTGTCAGTAGTTTGATGTCCATCTCAGTCAGTAGTTTGATGTCCATCTCTGTCAGTAGTTTGGTGTCCATCTCTGTCAGTAGTTTGATGTCCATCTCTGTCAGTAGTTTGATGTCCATCTCTGTCAGTAGTTTGATGTCCATCTCAGTCAGTAGTGTGATGTCCATCTCTGTCAGTAGTTTGATGTCCATCTCTGTCAGTAGTTTGATGTCCATCTCAGTCAGTAGTTTGATGTCCATCTCTGTCAGTAGTTTGGTGTCCATCTCTGTCAGTAGTTTGATGTCCATCTCTGTCAGTAGTTTGATGTCCATCTCTGTCAGTAGTTTGATGTCCATCTCAGTCAGTAGTGTGATGTCCATCTCTGTCAGTAGTTTGATGTCCATCTCTGTCAGTAGTTTGATGTCCATCTCAGTCAGTAGTTTGATGTCCATCTCTGTCAGTAGTTTGATGTCCATCTCAGTCAGTAGTGTGATGTCCATCTCTGTCAGTAGTTTGATGTCCATCTCTGTCAGTAGTTTGATGTCCATCTCTGTCAGTAGTTTCATGTCCATCTCTGTCAGTAGTTTGATGTCCATCTCTGTCAGTAGTTTGATGTCCATCTCTGTCAGTAGTTTGATGTCCATCTCTGTCAGTAGTTTCATGTCCATCTCTGTCAGTAGTTTGATGTCCATCTCTGTCAGTAGTTTGATGTCCATCTCTGTCAGTAGTTTGATGTCCATCTCTGTCAGTAGTTTCATGTCCATCTCAGTCAGTAATGTGATATCCATCTCGGTCACTAGTTTGGTGTCCATGTTAGTGTTACTGTCTTGTGCCACTAACAGCTGGTGCGTGTATGTTACAGAACCGTACAGGAGCAGACAGTCGGAGCGCCTATGAGCAGACGATAATAGAACGAGCGAAAAGTATCCTCAAACCTTTCTTCCTGCGAAGACTCAAGAGTGAGGTAGGTCGACATGTCCTCAACCAGAGATACTTTCTAGCCGGACTTTAATTAATCAGAAGTGTGTCTTTTACCACATGTTCGTCTGCTCTTCACTAATCCGGTTATTTCACAATCCGCATATTTTGTGTGGGAAGCATCTTAATGCCATATGTAATAAGGTGTCTTGTTAATCCGTATGTTTCCAACCAAAAACCTTAAGAAGCAAAGTGTGCAGATAGATGAGACGACAGAATTTGATTTGTGTCTCCACTAGTCATTAATATAGACCCATAGACTTAGAACCACTACCCGGGTAGTTAATCTAGTGGTCAGTTGGCCACCTCTATGTTTCACTTGGTATATCAGTTAAAATTACCTATGCTGGTGAGTCATCTTGGTAAAACAGGGCTCATATTTCAGTAAACAATATAATACTAAATAATAATCCTCAATTAATTTAGCACATGGTGAGTGTTGTTCATTGTTGTTAAACCTTTTGGGCTGTGAATGGTATCAATAACAGTTAGTTTAATCTAAAATAAGCTTACACTACTAAGCAAATTGTTTTTTTTTCATCTTTTTTTTTTGACCAACCACATGGCATAACATAGACAAGAGTTTTTGTTTTCTCATTTTTCTTGATTTAACCAAAACAATCACTATGAAATTGGTACAACTAAGCTAGCAGATTTAATCAAATTTATTTATACATTGTATATACAAATTTGAGTGTGTTTTAAAGGTAAATTGTATCAGTAAATGCAAGAATTTTTTTTAATGAACACATTTTAAAATTTGCAGTTAATTTGGTTGGGTACTAGAGTTAATAATTTTCTGGGGGGTGAGTTTGAAAATAGCTGAAATCATTGTGAAATAAATTATGAAATAATACTAATAGTCAAACAGTTGAATTGAGGAAGACCCAGTAAGCGTGGTGTGTTTCTCGCAGGTATTGAAGGAGCTGCCTGTCAAGGAGGAGGTGGTGGAGCGAGTGGCGATGGCCTTCGAGCAGCAGGAGCTCTACGACGAGCTCAAGCAGACGTTTGTGAAGACCATCACAGAGGACGGCAAGAAGTTGAACGTGTTGAAGGGAAATCAAGGGTCTATGATGATGATGATGCTACGCAAGGTACAAGTTTTATTTACTGTCACAAATTTGTTTTTATGAAATGTTTTCTGGTGGTAAAAATGTGTGAGGTAACATTTTGTGTGTGTGTGTGTGTGTGTGTGTGTGTGTGTGTGTGTGTGTGTGTGTGCGTGCGTGGTGTGTGTGTGTGTGTGTGTGGTGTGGTGTGTGTCTGTGTGGTGTGGTGTGGTGTGGTGTGTGTGTGTGTGCATGGTGTGATGTGTGTGTGTGTGTGATGTGGTGTGTGCGTGCGTGCGTGATGTGTGCGTGCGTGCGTGCGTGCGTGTGTGTGTGTTTGCCAATTTCATGACATTCAGAGCAGTACTTGGAACTTGATTGTTCAGTTTTTAGTGAGTAATAAATTTGCTTAGAATGTCAGTGGAAATCATAAAATAAGCATTTCCCTGAATAAAAGACTTGAAGTAGATTCTACACATGTTGTGTTGCTGCCTAGAAACTTCTGTGACTGTAATGAATCACTTCTCTCCATTGCATCCTACGTTTGTCCAAGGGTATTCTATTGGATGTATCAAGTACGTCGTGGGTTTGTTACGTCATTATCACAATTATGCGGGAGGCCTCCGCCAAGCTTTGCCTTTTCCACCAATGCGCCAGTGACGTAAGTGATGTGGCTTACGACACTGCTTCTGTGCCTCAAGATGGCAGTGCCTTGGATCCAAGATAGCATGGTTTTTAGTATAATTATACTACAAATAATTGTTTGTTAACGATATCTTTGTGCACAATTACTTTGCACAACCAATATACTATACATAAAAATGTAAGTTAACCTCTCACTGACTGGAGTGTCCTGTTAATGCAGGCTGCCAACCACCATCTACTCCACCGCCACCAGTACGACCTGGACCGACTCAAGCTGATGGCACGCATCATGGTCAAGGTAAGGGAGAGTCCAAGTGAGATATTTAAACAAAATTCCACTGTTTTATGTTTAAAAAACCACCATCCTCAGACCACTGTCACTGATCGTCAAAGTTACAAAAATGTGGAACCATCTAGCAACTTAAATAACTCGGTTCAAAGTTTATCACAATTATAAAAACATACAGGTCATTAGTATTGTCTTCATATTTATTTGTAATGATATACCCTGGTGGCATGCTTTAAAATGAATTGCGACTGTCATGTTAGTAACACATACACAATGTGAATAAGTTTGTACATGAATTGTGTATATTATTTTGTAATTTAGTTTAGATTTGTGTTATATTCTATTTTCTTTTAGTTTGAGAAGGGCATGGCATTGTATAAGTCTGACTTCAGCCATGTCCTTTCAACACCACACTGTGCATGTCTGTCTGTTGTTGAATAAAATGTTAATTCATTCATTCATGCTTCCTCGGAAAAATACACTGATTATGACAATTGTTTGGTTGTTCTTTGTGCAGCTGGATATGTTTCATCAATAAGTTATACTGACTATTATTAAAGATTATTCACAGCCTAAAATGTTGACTATCTGTGAACACGATTTGCCTTATGCTAAATTCACTGATGATGACTTTTTAGTATTATCTTATTTCACTTAAATCTGAACCGTATTTTATGAAGCTATGGATGAGACTGGTGGAATTTACCGTGGGCCAGATGGTGAGAAGAGTAACTAATAGTTCTAAGTACAGGGGCCCAAAATGGAAAACATAACGGCAGCCGTAACAAATGTTTTACAGGAATCAGAAGAGAAATTAAGAGGACCTTATTGCTCAGTCATCAGCAACTATTAACTGTTGTTGAGTCTATCTCTAAAAAGTTACAAAACTACTGATTTTTAAACAGATTGTCTGAACCTTCCATGTATTCGGCAGCCATTTTTGACGGCCTCACAGACCTTTTGCTATGCAACAGGTCACATGATGAATGTGTTAATCAGTGGAGCCAGGTCATTACATCTATATGAACTTGCTCGTGTCCATAAAACTAATAGTTCTCAATGGATTTGTTTTATTTCTTTTTCATTTAGCAGCAAATATATGACCATACATTTGTCTAAACATCAAAGTATATTCATCCATGCCATCATTTTCTAGCTGCAGGATGAAATATTTGTTTATTTTTGATTTATTTTGTTCAATTTCAGATAGAAATATCCCCATGGTTTTTATTTGTTCTATAGACATTATAATATTATTATAATAAAGCATTCTTTTAGCATTAAAATGATGCAACGTTCATATTTTTAGGACCAATATTAGTGAAGTTATGATTTTTATAGGAACAGAATGCTACAGATGATTTTTCTCATGTAATTTGACATTTGAACACAGGAGCCGAGTCTGAAGGACCCGAATGAGGACTACATCTTGGAGGACATGGAGGTGATGTCAGACTTTGAGCTGCACAAGCTGTGTCTGCAGTACAAGGTAAGACCCCCAGTACCTCTTGTTAGATGGGTAGATGCATAGCTTTATGCAGAGACCCGTCCACCCGTCATTTGGACGGGTACAAACCGTTGTGGACAGGTAGAAATATGGGTGGATGGGTAAAAAAATGAAGGAGCCAAAAAATGTAATGTCTTCCAAATTCAAAGATATTATCAGTTATGCCTCAAAAGTGAGTAAATGGTGTCACATGTGTGCTTGTAGTCCATTTTAGGTCATCAGACACATTTAAAGTTTGTAAACTGGCTTAACAGTTAACATCCATGTGTCCACCAAAACATGTGTGACTGGCAATAATTTGGTCCTGCATAAAGCCCTGGGTAGATACCACCATTGATTACCACTCGAACGTTTCTTTAATTTCCCACTAGGTTTTTGACACTATGGTATTGACGGTTTCAGTCGTTAATTAGCATTCACATGTCATTTGTAAAAAATTCGTGAAATTCTCATATCTCTTTCTCCTGCAATCCGATATCTAACCTGATACCCCTTCATTTCTGCTCGAATCAGCTGGCGATTGCCCATGTTGACACCACTAGGCTGAAGTATACCTGTATGCAAAATGTCATTATTTCACAGCTCTAGTACAATGCTACACAGAAATATCATTTCTACTCAATCAGTCCAACATTCAGTGTTTCCAGAAATAAACACAAACAGTACAATGCAAGAGTACAATGAGCAATGGAGGATGGATACCATTTGGTGGTATATTGCTACTAGGTTTTATTTTTTTATGAAAATTGATTTGATTTTGTTATATTATGAAAATGTCTCAGTCTTTATTCTATTCACGTGTAACACATTTGATATGTATTACCTGGCTTACATTTCATTTACAGCGTTTGAGCAAATTTAAACTAGACGAGGAACTAATCACGGACTCAGGGAAATTCCGTTTCCTAGATGAATGGTTGCCAAAGATGAAAGAAAAGGTAAAGGCTGCAGGACATCAATAGGTAGAGCATCAGACTCTCAACTTAGAAAACCAGGGTACAAATCATGTGCAGCCATGTTTGACCTTGGGCAACTTTGTTCACTCTACGTTGCTCCAATTCATCAGGTTTTTTGAACAAGTACCTGGCTATAGACAATGGTGAATATTTATATATGAATGGTCTTTGCACACCAATTGCAGTGTAGCTGAATGCTTTCAAAGAAGTGCAGATGATGTTTGCCTCAGGGAGAGAAGTGTTGAATGCTCGACTTATAAAAGAACTTACTTTTAAAGTACTGATTGTTATGTCATAATTATACATTATCTGGAAATTCAGACTTAGTCTTTTGCTACTTTGACTATCAGCAAACCATCTTTGAACATCAGAGGTTACTGGTGTTGACTTGGTGATACTGCCAGTAAACCTTGTTTTGTTACAATTTGAACATGTCTTGGGTTATCAGCATTTAAAACACATAGATTTGTATGGGCTAACTAAAACTAAACATAATTTCAAAAGCAATATATCTGTTAATCATTAAATAAAAAGCATAGGAGTGGACACTCCTTTTAAAGTTAATCCATTGATAATTTGTGTTTCTAGGGTGACCGTGTGCTGCTCTTTAGCCAGTTCACTATGATGCTGGACATCATCGAGGTGTACATGAAAGCACGCAACTACGAGTTTGTACGTCTAGATGGCAGCACTGCAGTTGCAGAGAGGTGTGTGTGATGAATGGGCATTGAGTCTCTTGGTTACGTCTTGAAATCATGTAGTTGTCATGTGTCTTATGTTGGATGTCACCCTAAACAGATCATTTTTATTTTGCATCTTTTATCTGTTTGACATTCAAGTGGAACAATTATTTGTGTAGGCCTAACAGTGATTATTTAGCATGGATTATTACTCATCCTAATAATGCCACATTTTATATTTATAACCTTGTCTTTTTTACATACCACCCTCAGCAGACCAGAAGACAGCTTACATAGCTTGAAATGATTGTATTGTAAACAACTTCAGAACTATGTAATTTTTGTCAAACCTAGTATAAATACTTTGCAAAATTAACCTCTATATGTAATGTTGAACAGTTCCTAAGGACGTGGTTGCTTGTTTATTATTAAGCCAAGAAACTACCCTATTGTTTCCAACCCAGAGTTTTGGCGGGTTTTTATTTGAACCACTAAATATGAAATTTCTTGTCAATTCCTTGTAAATATGCTACTTTTAACTCAGCTCCTCATCATGTGAGCCACATAAAATTGTAACTTGAGCTGTAGAATTTGTAAATTTCTCGAAGATTTGTGTTTGATGAAACCATGACGATGTGTATTTTATTGCAGGCAAGAGTTGATAGATCGGTACAACACAAATGACAAGATCTTTGTGTTTCTTCTGTCGACCCGGGCCGGGGGTCTGGGAATCAACCTGACAGCCGCCAATGTTGTCATCCTACACGACATAGACTACAACCCCTACAATGACAAACAGGCGACAGACCGGTGTCATCGGGTCGGACAGAAACGGTGAGTCACACAAGGGGTCAGATCACAGTTAGATTTCCTGCATAAGGGGTCAGATCACAGTTAGACTTCCTGGCTGACCCATACGAATGTAGTACCTTAAGAATTGTGTCAATCGAGATTTAGAAAAATAATTTTTATGTGAAATGAGTACAGTAGGGTAGGTACTATTAGATTCAGTGCTATGATGTATCTGCAGTGAAATGACGCATGTTAGGCAGAGTGTAGTTGGCGTCATGAGATTTAGTGATTTTTTTGTCATGACCCTGCAGGTGTAGAAAAACATGCTTACTTTGGTGAATATTGACAGGCAGTGCATATGCATGCATTTTAAAAGAGCCTGAGATATGCGATTTTGATCAGCATATCATGACATGGCTGCAGTGACTGGATAAATAAGATTCTCAGGTAAAAGTAAAGGCAAGTTCTTTTATAGCACAGTATCCAGTCCTCAGGACCGTTCAAAGCGCTTTACACTTTACTTCCCTAACAGACCTGTTCACTCAAGACACCATTTCGGTTTCTCTGGGAAGCATCCAGCATATGCTACAATTAATGCGTGAAGGCTGCTTGCTGAAGGGTTTAACACCACAGCCAGGAGTCAAACCCGGAGTCCGAAGCTCTACCCCTGAGCCATTGCGCTCTACAAAGTAGTTTCCTTATAATCTGACAAAACATTAACATGGCCGCCAATTGGCAAATCAACAGTGCTCTGTGCCTGGAAGTCAGATTTGTTATCCTCAAACTCCAGGGGCCGCTGCTGATTACATAAGTCCCCTGAAAGATGGCCTCGTGAAACTCTGAATACAGGCTCAGCCAATAACATTGCTTACCTACATAAGTTGATCACCGAGAAATTTATTAATCACCACCGTGAAATTCACGTTTTAATACAACTGCTGACACTACAGGTTAATCGTGGAATTCTTTCCTGCTAGGATACATAAGATAAGAAGTGGATTGATTTTTCCAAACTGTACACAAATACAATATATTCAACAAGAGGTGGTGTGTTCTTCAGGACTGTCAGGGTGTACCGGCTGGTGAGCGCCAACTCAATAGAGGAAGCCATGCTGAGGTGTGCCCAGGCCAAACTCAAGCTGGAGCAGGAGGTCACAACCAACAAGACAGGTTTGTTCCAGTTGGCACCAGATTCAACCAGCCACAGCTCACCTGATCTTACTTTCTGTTAATTGGCTTCTGTGCTTCCTGACATTGATGACATTAGTCTCTGTGAAACAAATAAGTCAAGCTTGCCCAATAATATTATTTGTCCCAGGATGTCAAACTGATTTAGTTTCAGCTAATATTTTATTATAAATATACATAATATGAAATATGCCTTGCAGTGGTTTCTTAAATCTGCCTAGCACCAAAGGTATTTGCTCTTTCGCATATTTTGTCATTAATTTTTTTAGGTTGGGAATACATGAAAGCACATGGTTTATCACAATTTCAACACGTGAAGCAAATCTGTATTGAAATGGCTTATGACCACATTACATGTGCTCAAAATCTATGTTGCATATAGCAAATAATTATAATATTGCATGTCAGTTGTCTTTGTATGATACATGACATAAGACCAGTAATTGTTGACCTGTCATGGGTTAAAACGTTTTCATTGTTAAAATTTGTGGTTTTGTGACTTTTATTACAGATGGTGACGATGTGTATTCAGCCGATGTAGCTTCCTTACTCAAGGAGGTGTTGAAATGTGATTGATGACGGCCGACGGAACGGAAGCATTTGTTTCCCCACTTAGGAGACGTTTGATCAGGGATATTGACATGTGATCAATGAAAACAATCATTTCCCTGTAGCCATTGATGTACAATGATGCATATCATGCTGAGGTTACCATCCGGGGAACGTTTACCATGATTGATGTTCATCTCGTCTTAGGGAAAATTTACATGTCAGATTTATAATCAAATACTGAAAGTGTGCATGCGTCCATTTAACATTCAGATTTTATGTGTATGCATTTGTTTAATGTTCATGTACAGATAGCAATGTAATAAATATTTTCTACTTTCTAGTGTGGAAATGAAAACAGGAATACGGTTTCATTATTTAGTGCTTTTTATTCAGACAATCAACAAAACAAAAACAACTTATAATAATATCGTAAGCACTCTTTTTCATAAGCACCATAGGTAAGTCTATATGAGTAAATATTAATTAGTGTACGACGTGCTGTTATACAGCGAACTATATCTTACCTCTTTGGCAAATATTCCACCCTGTACAGTCGGGATTGTGCCCATCCCAATGCTATGGGATCGGGTCACGATTACAATCCATTATATATTATATTATAGTAGAACCTGCCTCGAGATACCTCTTGTAGGTTGTCACTTCGTGGTTCTTTTTGACTTTGTCGCCATGGATGACCACGGCTTTTGCTGGGGTAAAAATGTGGACAGGTTCTTGTGGACAGCAAAGATGAAAACGAAAATGTTCTGGCGACTCGACTCAACAATGTATTGTGCTTAACCTTGAATCATATTGCACAGGACCAGCTGTTGTTGACACTAAACGGAGACCGTCTGGAATGTTTGCCTTGGCGTGTGAAACACTTGCGAACTAGTAGGTCAGGCTAATTCAAAGATGGTCAGTTGCCGTCTGAGAGCTGACCTTCCTACGTTGTGCAATGCAGTTCTAACCAGTTAACACGAATAGGATTAATCGCTACGACACGATGCTCTTGATCTATGTGCGAAAAAACCTCCAGACGTCCACTGTGTGTCGCCACTGTCTACTCGGGTGAACCGTAAGTGAATGCATCGGCTCCACGCACTTTTGTGCCAGGAGGAATGTGGCTGTGGACGTGTGTATAGAGAGAAGACAGATTCACTTCTGCCTCAGTCTTGGCCTTTGTTGCTGCCACGTCTATTTCCTTCTTCACTTCAACGTCAATTGCCTGAAAGTCAAATTGGTAATGTTATGCGCAAATTGCAGTTGTTCCTGGTATATGAATAGTTTTCTGTGTGTCTAACGAAATTAGTCTATACAAAATTAGTCATACCATTTAAACGTAAAAATCACACACGGCCAAAGTTATTCGACACCGAACGTGCCTGGGGTATAAAGGTTCAAACTGAGAAATTCCATTCGAAGTTCGCGGTCATGTAAGCACATGATCGGGTATGTTGTCATTCCAAATTTGGTTATTTTAACAGTGTTACAATAAATTAGGATCCACTGGGACACGATTCACTTTCCTTTAAAGTTTTAAATGCTAAAAGTAATGACCCACAAACAAGCTACTGAACATCGATTATATATTTATAAATTAAAAATACTAAAAGTATTTTAGAAGTGACAGTCATTTTGGTTACAATCTGTGACCCATCTTAACAAAAGTGGTCGGATGTCGGTAAATCAGATTTTCCGTAAATGCTGATTTTGTGAAAAAATCGGGCATTCGTCAATTTTGAGATTTTCCCTGAAAATGATTCTTTAGTATTCGTTTTATCGATTGCCACACTTGTTATCATCTAACTAACTCTGTTTCATATACTTCAAGACATTTACGTAGAGCTATGCTAAGCGTTCCGCTCCATTTCCATAAAACAAAGCCGAAAATGCCAGTAATTGCACGCATTCTTTGCCGCTAATTTTGGGACGATCCCTATCATAATGGGTACCACCGCATAGCTTAACGCGTCATCTCTCCATATATGGTCATATCTATGCTAATGCATGCATTGTCCGGCCTCCAGAACGCTTGGAATAGACCCCCTATTCGTTCAACTGTGGTAAACAAACTGGGGTCACATGGTAGCAACAGCTCCGGCAACCGTTCTCATTGGTCCAGCGTGGAACATTTGCATAACCGCATGCGCGCACCGTGTATTTACTTCGCGTCACTGCTGACCTAGTTAGCGAGCGAACACGAAGCGAAAAATGGCGTGCAGTGTGGCGAAGTTGTTAAACTCTGATGCAAGTGATCGGGCACAAATAGATAGTTTGATTGAGGCGACCGGAGTACTTTTTGGAGGAAGTGACTGATGAAAGCGTGGCGGACGATGACGAGGATGACAATTTTGCGAACTACATCACTGACGAAGACGAATATTGAATTAGACTTTCGTGAGAATGATCACGGCACGGCTACGCAAGTCGCGCTGACCGATCCGTAGAGACGGTGTCAGATTCTCCGGATGAGGAATTGGGAAAAGCAAATGCAATATCATGAAAATTATACTATCTTTGAGTTGTCCAAATTTCAGCCAGATATGTCCATCATAACCAGGGCATAAACAGCAGAAGAGTTTGTTCGCTTTTCTTAACAATGAAGGTAATTGCATAAAATATTAATTAATCTGCAATTGTTTTTCTAATAAACATTTTGTGTTCATACTAACAGGGTATCTTAAGCATGACATTTCAAAAAGATCGGTCCATGGTAACTAAGGTAAACTTAACAAATGAAACATGAAACTTATCAAATATTTTGCATCAACTTTGAAGGCCATTTCCTTACTTTGAAGGTTTCTACCCCACACATGTTTTTCAAGCTATAACTTCGGCTAGAATCGAGATATCTTCTAGCATGATATACCATATGAAAGCAGATATTATGCTCTTTCCAGTGGTACTAGTAACTCAATTTTGAAAATTACCGACATCCGACCGATTTTGTTAAGATGGGTCACATATAACTGGTCTGAAGTCTGCGATTATTTTGACCACCAAATCTAGCATGTCGATATACACAACTGCTACACTGGATGTTTGTATTACTCCGGCTTCATAAAACATCAATGCAATCTTCCTTGTGGTCACTATGTACTGACCTTGACCTCTTCTGGAGTGACGAGTTCGGAGTTGAGGATCCTTTCCTTGAAGCCAGTGATTGGGTCACGTTTCTTCCGTACGTCCTGAATCTCATCACGCGTTCGGTAACTGTGTAAACAAATTAGTCATTATTACATAGCACTACAATCGATATTATTGATTAAACAGGTGGTAGAATGCAATTATTTTATCAACTGCATCAAACAAATAAAATATACAAAAACGAGGTGATTTTTATGCTAAATAAATAGATGGTAAAAATAAGAATTTTTTTAATGTTAAAATAGTTCCTGTATATCACAGTATCCAGCTCTATACCTAATAATAATAATTTTATTTGTAAACCGCCGTATATCCGGAAATATTTCCGCTCAGAGGTCCATAAAATACATTGTAACACATACATATTGAAAATATTCATAATCAGTTAAACTTGCATGTAAAGACCAAATGTTAAATGATAATAGATAATTAAATAATGCTTCTGAAAGTCCTAATTCATAAGTTAAACTTATATAGCAATAAATATATAAAATAATAAATAAATAACAAAATATATTAATAACTTAATAAAGTAAAAAAAAGTGCAAAACTATAATTACATTTAAAATACATTCATTATAAAATACCCTACAAGTAAATTACAAATGCAGCCTTAAAAAGATGTTTTTTTTAAATTGGACTTAAAAAGTTCCAATGAGTCTACCTAGTTTTACCTACTCACAGTTTACAGGCAAACCTGTTTAATTGAACACCATCTAGATTTATATGTGGGAAGTGTTCAGCCACGTTGAAATTATTCCCACCAAATGTCCAGCAAAGACAACACTACTGACCTTGTGCCCGGGTCACTCATGCTGTGTCCACTGTAGCGGTAGGTGACACACTCGAGTAAGATTGGTCCCCGGCCAGATCGGCAGTGGTCGGCGGCGAAGCGTGTTGCCTCCCGGACACCCAACACATCCATGCCGTCCACCTACACATGCAACGCACGTGTTATTCATGCGACACACACGTGTTATTCATGTGACATACACGTGTTATTCAACTATAATAGTTTATTTATTTCACTCTCTCGGCAATCATAGACATTGAAATGGGTACATAAAACATGCAAAGTATATTTGTTAAAATAAATTAAATAAAAATAATATATAATTTAAGACATTAGCGTAAATATAAATTATAATGTAGAGAATATATGTGTATCTATAAAAATAATTAAAATAATTTTAGACATTAATACTTTTTATGTGATTATTTGACTAATTAAACAATAATAAATAGTTTAAAACATTAAAATAAATAGATCTAAAAAATCAATTAAGGCTTTACAATATTTTACACATATCCATATCAGCATCAGCATGCACAAAACTTTGTTAAGAGTCAAATATTCCTAAATCTGTCATTTCGAAAAGGAACATCTTGTATTTTTAAATCAACACAAGCTATTTCTAATGCTAAATGCCAAGAAAACTAATAATATCTATATAACTACAGGTGTGTTTTATGACTCGTTAATTATGACATCATAATTAATGTTATCACTATTTCTTCCTTGCATGTCCCGCATTTTAGCTAATGCATTTAAATGTAATGACTCATTTATTTAATTAAAGAGTTTTAGCAATTATGCATTTTATGTAGTGCCTCCTAGTGGACCTTTCTCTAGATGTATGGCACTTTATAAATTTATCCATGAAAATGTTCATCAAATATATATTATATTATTTAGTTATTACAATATAAATTAACACAAACCGCACACTCCTTGTGTAACAGGCTAAACGTCGCTCACCCAGATGCCTGGAATGTAGTCCCCCCGGGTATAGTAGTCCGAACTGGCCGCTGACCGATCGGTACTGGTACCCATGCCATAGCCGTTGTTCTCGACCACGTAGATGACTGGCAAGTCCCACAGCTTGGCCAGGTTGAAGGACTCAAACAGTTGGCCCTGGTTGGCTGCCCCATCTCCATATAAGGTCACGCACACGTTGTCTTTGCCCTGGTACTTCATGGCAAAGGCAATGCCCGTTCCGAGGGGTGTCTGAAATGGAAAGGAAAACGTATATATGTGTTGGTTATCTGTGAGGTAATCAATGTAATCGTGAATTAAATATTACATACATGGTTTTAACTTTATTTACTTTCACTCTCTGAGAACATAGCGTAATAATTGTATACATAATTTCTTGCATATATAATCCAAATATCCATTATCACATACCAATGGTATATATATATGTATATATAATTAATTTTATATACCAGTGGTATATGTAATTATAATAAATTGATATACCAGTGGTGAATATATAATTATAATACATTTTATATACCAGTGGTATATGTAATTATAATTAATTTATATACCAGTGGTGTATATGTAATTATAATAAGTTTTATATACCAGTGGTATATGTAATTATTATAAATTGATATACCAGTGGTGTGTATATAATTATAATACATTTTATATACCAGTGGTATATGTAATTATGATAAATTTTATATACAAGTTAATTATAATACATTTGATTTAACAGTGGTATATATAATATACACCAGTGGTATATATAGTATATATATATATATATATATATATATATGTATGTATGTATATATTTATAATTATTAACCCATGGCACCTATCCTATTCTATTTCTATATCAGACCAATATCAAAAGATAACAATTAAAAAAAGAAAAATTGAACATGACAAGACACCAGGGCGTACAGACGCCAACATATTCAACATCACTCCCTGGCTTGCTGCAGTGATGAGATGCACCTAACCCTTGTAACATCCCTGAACCAGCCTCACAATGTCAGATTATAAACATACCTGCCCGCCAACGATGCCGTTTCCTCCATAAAAGTTCTCTGCGTACATGTGCATGGATCCTCCCTTTCCCTCCGAACAGCCAGCCTTCTTGCCTAGGAAGCAAATGTAGGACAAATATTATGCGAGTGTTACATCAGGAAAATAGTAAAGCAGTAGTTATTAATGTGATTGTTATGTCTACCCACAAATAACATGGAGGTGACTGGTATGTATCTGTATTTATTGCATACACCCCAGCATTGGTTTGATTATACAATTGTACAAACACAGAATGATATAAGGAAAGGACTTTATGGGAGTCAAGCATAAAGTGCATAAGTTGCCACATCCATATTGACTTGACTTTAGACTACTCCAGATAAAATCAATTCAGATCACTACAGTTACACTAGTATTATTGTAAAAAACGTAACTTAGTCCAACATCACTTATTAAAAACCTTCATGTGTGATAACTTTCTGTTGGCATTAAAATATTAGGTGGTCTATGTGTAATTGTGTATACAAATTTACTAAAAACACACTCGTTTTTGGTTTCAGTAAATTCTTAGTGGCGCATCTACTGGTGAATGTGTTCAACTTTTTGGTGACATCGTTTCCCCTAGCGATCATCGATAGAACTAAAGGGGGGCAAGGGTGGACTGCTTTTGAATTTTTTTTAAAATAGTATTGCAGTGGTAAGACAAAACCGTATTTTTATTATTTGGAGTGGTCAAAGACAAAATAAGGTAAGATTTTCAATAACATTACAATTATACAACTGCAATGGTTAACTTCATTGCGTGTCCAAACCGTAAGACGCTATCCTCCGACTCTGTAATGACTAAAAGGTAAGACTGTAACTTTTTTAAATTAGCATTTGTGTACTGTATCAAACAGCCAGACACTTGTGTAGAATTCGGATCCACCCTAACATTGTCTTTATAATTGTATCTTTGCCAACATTTGATACTTCACTTTGTTAATTTGATCATTCAACATCATCTCACAAATATTTATGTTTTATAAACAGTGCGTTTTAGCGGACTTTTGAGGTCGAAAGGATGGTGCGGTAGGCATAAACAAACTATTTATGACTCATTCCATGTGCACGGCACAGTTAGTGTGAGGTATCCAATGTAGGCAAATATACAGTTATAACGCCACACTTGAAGTGGGTCCGAATTCTACATAAGTGCCAATAGTCTCTTAGTGGCTTTTGCGTAGACCGCTAGCTGCGTTTTTATTGGTTTAAACTAGTAAACATCACGTCTCAAACCATCAACCATGGTCATTGAATCTCTGTTGATTATTCATGACGTAAGTCACGTAACTGCAATATTGACATATACTTATATGTTACATTGTGGGTCATATATTTACTCCTAATTATGACTGAAAACTGCCCTTTTATTCACCTCGGAAAGAATACCATCAAACAAAATGATTCTATTACTATGTCTATGCGAAGTCTGCTGATATGAACATGGCCTGAAACTACGCACCGGTCAGCTCAGCCAACACGCCCAGTGGGGAAATTCCACGCAGATAGGTCCAACCGTGGGCGCGGTAAGATGTGATTATGGCATCGTCCCGCTTCACGGCATTAATTATGCCAACAGCACATGCCTCCTACAACCACAGGAATACTTTGTTGCAACTGCCTGTTTGTGCAAACAAGGGTATCAAAATGTGACAATTGTACAGTAATTCAAACATGCGTTAAAGCATCCAAATTGAGCAGCTGTGTTTATGTAATACAGGTTGTGACTAGATTATGATTGATTTACTTTGGAATTGGAAACCATGGTTGTTACAAAGTAGTGTATTGCAGTTTAAAACATAGATAATAATATTACAGTAGTTTGCCAAATTGTCATGTATAAAATACTGTATTACTGTTGACAGAAGTCGTCTAATAAGTTAACAAACTCCAGGAAATCTAAAATCTAATGTACACTGTATTAGTGTGAAATACCACCCACCACTACACATTTATTTTGTCAGATTTGTAATTTTATAGGATCAAAAATGGCCACAGCAGCCATTAGATCCTGATTCAAGTAAAAGCATTGTGCACTGAATAACATCAATTAATATTATGTTCTACTGATTGTTTGACTCAATAGATTACTGACTGGCCATGCACTTGATTACATTGAATAATGTGCAAGCTGACGCCAGCCGGTTAGGTCACTGTGCCCCAGTGTACACAAGTTATTGTATATACCATGCTGGTGTCACTAAGGGTCGGACCTTTCAGCACCGCGGCCCCAAGTCTATAGAATGCACTGCAGTAGCATATGACATAACATCTATGCAGGGCTTTATACAGGACCACATTATAGCCAGTCACACGCTTTGGTGGACACATGGATGTTAACTGTTACGCCAGATTACAAACTTTAATGGTGTCTGATGACCTATCTATGGTTTTGGAAGACCTTTTTTGCTTCTAAATTTTTTACCTCTCCACCCATATTTATACCCGTCGACAACGGTTTTTACCCGTCCAAATAACGGGTGGACGGGTCTCTGCATAAAGTTATACATCTATGACAACTGCTGCTTTTAAAGTAGAAGTACACTTACATATTTTTAAGAAGTTTTTGTGCAGCGCTGTGAGCAACGAATGTTAAAACAATGTTACATAGATGTCATGATTATGATTAATAGGTGACTCCATTGTAGTGACGATACTTAACACACCAAACCACCACATAAACATGTAACATTTTGGCGGATTTGCCTAGTAAAGTGAATATTCCTCATACCATGACTTTCTCAGATGTGGCGTTTTGTTACAAGATACAAGAAGCTTTATTTAACGTCGGTTTACATGACAATTTGATAACATTAGCTCATCTGAGCTATTTTCCGACAAACAAGTGTAAAGCAACGAGACATAAAAAGCATACAGAGTATTTAAAATGACAGCAATAAAACATATAAAATAGCGTAATGAGTACAATAATATATAATAATAATACATGCATGTATAATAGATATATATATTTTCTTAATTTTAATGTTTATTTTACTTTTTTTGTATTTTTGTTATGGGTACATAAAACATGCAAAGTATATTTGTTAAAATATATTGAAATAATATATAATTTAAGATATTAGCATAAATATAAATTAAAATGTAGAGATGTATGTAATCGATTAAACTTATTAAAAAATAATAAATGTCATCGTACACCACATGCAAACAAGAAGGAAGTTAACTCGCCTGTCCTGAGTAGAGGTGACAGAAGCCTCTGATGTGCTTCTCCTTGTACAGGTTGCCGGCGGCTGTCTCCAGGCGGCGGATTGTCTGCATCTGTCGGTAATAGTGAAGGGCCTCATCGTGCGTAAGCGTGGCCGTAGTGTTGGGACTTTCATCCAACTTGTGCAGCTTGTAGGGCTAGAAAGTTTATACAGTCATCTGTTTACATTCAGCAGAGCCCCTACTTTTCAAAATCTAGGGGCCCGACACAAAAAGTGGGGGCCATGCAACAAATGCACATTTAAGTCGCATTGTAACTATAACTTTATTCAACACAATTCACATGCCACAAACATAATGGCTGTAGCCTATGTAGCAGCTTAATTAGTAAATGCTAATGATAATTTAGCGCCCCCCCCCCCGCTAAATTCGAACCCTGATATATATATATATATATAACATATTGAAATGAGTAATTTGTTACTGAAAATATCACATTTAGATGTATTTTATACATAAATGAAGAATATCATATTCTTGAGCAAGAAACAAATCTTGTAAAATATTTTAATATCTATTATCTTATGAATAATATTAATTACTATACTGATCAATTTATTTTACAAATGTACTTAATTTTAACTTTTTTAAAGGAAATATTTGTAGTGGCACAGAAAAATGCTGTCATATTATTATTAGTAGTAGTATTACAGTTATTATTCTTTATCATGGTCAATACTGTAGGTGAAATGCATGCAGATTATGGCTGACGCCATGCCTTATTATGTTGTGTTTGTAAACTGTATATACTATACAATTACAAAACCATTGTTTGATGTTCACATCGGTTGTTCCACTTACAGTTTGGATATCGTAAGTTTGCTCCGAGCTGTTGTTCCGCACTGACAATGCACCAAGCAATCCCTAGAACAAAGACATAAAACTTGTAGAAATCAGATATCACCCACTGAACATTAGTGCCACAAACATGTTAATAAAACATTTAAACATTGACAACACCAACAACGTATAAAAACTAAAAGGAACGAACGCATACTAACTGCATGCCATTTATAAATCAAAGGCTTCGCCAAACTTAATCATTCGTCAGTACTCACCTGTAGCCCTGAGGCCCTGCTTGTTGTTGACAGAGAGTTAGCCTGCTGTATCCAGGGAGAATGTAAAATCTCCTTTGTCTGCGCCAAGGGCAAGGAAACCGGAGTTTAGCACCAATTTTGTTCTGGACACTAATATTTTTGTCAGAGCTAGGGACCGGCAAATCCGCTAGGGGCGCGTGGGTAGGTCGGTTGAAATTTGTGTCCATTAGGCTTTTCTACTCATGAGGGGAGCCTCAGGGTAACTCCTTTTAAGAGCCTGGTATTAATCGTATGATGGTGAAATCACATTTTTCTGAGACTCAAGATGACAGAGAATGGTGAGTTATTTAATTTTGATTTTGATGAGTGAATATGAACGTATGTTACACAGCAGGCTGTGCAGTGGTCACAAATTTGGTATAATTTTTTGAAAGTTAAAAGGCCATAGTTTTCGACTGCATGAAGATATTTAAATTCTGTAAACGGTATCTTGTTACCTATTATACATACAATCTACATCCTCCATCATAAACTTGGTAAATCTATTCTGAATTTTTTTGCCAGTCCCTATCAGAGCCAATTTTTAGGAACATTAAAATTAAATTCAGACATGAATCAGTTATTAAAATGTGCGTTGATATTATAAATAGTTATATCTACCTAGTTCTGCCATGAACATATTGAAAATTTTGCTTACTCATTCAATACAAAGGTCTCTCAGTCTCAATCTTGATAAATCTGGTTTTATCTTGATAACCGACATGCAAGTTTATGACCTGATTTAGACACTCAGCAACAACCTGTTTGGATACTGTTGTCTCTATCTTGATTTACAGCTAACGTCAAAATACAATTTCATTGCTAATAACTTTTTAAGAAATATACATTTGACAGCGTTTGGAAAAGCTCTCCAATGCCCCTGGAGTGTCCTGAGACAGCGATTCCAGTTTCCGCGTTGTCATTGCGGCTGCTTGTCTTGACTGTTGATGCTACTGACTGGGTGCGGCTGTTATGTACACAAATGCCTGGTTACGAAGGTAACCTTCGGATTTATGAATAGCTTAAGTAACTGCTAATGAAATCGTTCAACCCACAATTACTCCTCAAGAACAAAGTTTACGTATTTGTGATTTGTAAACATTTCCACGTCACGTGACATCCATCACATATTCTGGCTCCTATAATCTGCCGGTAGCATACGACATCTTTGCTTACCTTTCGTGCTGCTGGCGCGGTCCTGGACAAAGCCACTGACACCCTTGAAAGCATCCTGACTGTCTGCGTTTGTAGTAGCTGTCTTGCTGAAAGAGCAGTTTCACCGACACCTTTGATGTAAGCCAACCGAGTGGTCTGACTCGAGCAACGTTACCGGCAACCTTGACCCAGTGAAGTGCGGCTCCACTGCCTTGACCTCTGTAAGCCGGCAGTTCTGTTCGGTGTATCGGTGTGTGGTTGTCACATGCAGCGGCTGTTATGTGGCACCACAATTCTGTTTGTGTCCACCGAAATAAATCTGTTTCTATGGTAGAGAAACATTTCCTACACCCACATCTGAAGTATCTGACTGTTATGTTTGCAGTGTAAATTAAGCAGCTGTCAACTAAATATACGCATAGATCTCAAAACGTATAATAACACGTGCGTAATCGTAGAACATGTAATATGTTCATCACAATTATTACAAATCAAAAAAAGTTAAAAACAATAATTAGGCCGGCCTATATACAGTATACGTATTAATAAATAATATTTATCGTGATTCAGCGTTAAAAGTACTGTTATTTGTATAACTTATATGTGCCAACTATATAGGTATGTAGTTTCGTGACAATAATTGCTTGTTATATGCTCCATAAAGCACGTATGCAAAATTGATCGGTCATGCGTGACCGTGAGTAGGCGTGACACGTTTTAGTTCTTTCAAAAAGAGGTCGCACGTTGCGCTGTGCTGTACCCATAGATATGATCTAACTCTGTGGCTGTACCCCCAGACTGATCGTCCCCGCAAACTGTAGAAAGTGGGTAGGCTCCGCGAGGTGGCAGCACATTTAATTTAGCCCTTCAATCTTGGCAGTGCGTAAACCGCGGAACGCTTTGCGGAACGCTTGTTTAAATCATCCTACAATTATCTGTTTAATTATCATTACTTTGAAACCGCACACGTAGCTAAGTAAGGATATATAGTCTAAATGTCCGTCAATGTGAAGGCATATAATAATGTACATTTACAGCCACGGGCGTCGATCGGTGGGGGACGGGGGGGACGCGTCCCCCCCACTTTTCAGGGTGGGGGGACAGCATAGGAATTGTCCCCCCACCTTTTTAGTTCATAAAAAATGTGCGAGGCATATAGCCTGACTCAACACGCCTCTTTCTTAAAAGCCGCTACACAGGACTACCTAGACAATAAACTCGCGATGTGAAGTTCAGCAAAGTTATTTATCGCAAATTAACACGAGGCAAACAAGTTTTGAGGCATGTTTCGCTGTTAGTGCGCCATAATCCGTGATAGTTATTTAAATAAACATAATATTTTTACGTATTGAACGAAATAAAAAAATACGAACAGCCCGTGTCATTTATACGAAAAATGCTTTGTTATTTCGCTGTACATTGATGATTTTAAATGTGTCGTGCATACGCAGAAAGGCCAATCGGAAAGTTTATATATACCAGGAAAATGTAAGCCGCTGCTGGGCTCTATCAGTTTTCAACCTTGTGTTGCTATTATTAATAGGCTCTATATATAGCCATCAAGCACATTTTAAATGATGAAATTTGTGTTGCACTTTCACCCATCGCCTGCTTGATGCTTATCGCCTACGGCAGAAGCGGCGGATTCCTGCACTTTGTGCAACTTATTTCCATATGAGTGATGAAACATTTCTTTGCCAAAATATTGGATTGGGAAGTTCTACACAGGCACATCATGGGCGTCGATCTGTGGGGGACGAGAGCATAGCTGCCAAGTCTCCTGATTTATCGGGAGATCTCCCGGAAATATAGCAAAATAAACCCAATCTCCCGCTTTTGATTTGCAATCTCCCGCCAAAAAATCGCTTTGTCTGTTTTACGCGTATTTTTCGATTTTTTGGCCGGCTAACCGTTTTGCCAGCTGTGAATCATCTACGGAAAGTGCCGAGAGCAGCCGAGCGGAGACTATACAAGACGCATATAATTGAACTTTTCTGACTGGTCAGCAAACAGGAAGTGACTATATCCAATGGCCAATGGAAACGTTTGTTACGTATTGGGTATGAATACGTTTAGCGGCATTTTTCAGACGAGGACAGTGCTGAAGATACAAAGACTCAATGAGTGAAAAGTCTGAAAAGTGTTTGAAAAAGAGGAAATATGATTCCAAGTACAAGAGTGAATGGGCATCTGAAGAACACATGATGGAAATGAAGAAGCTAGAAGAGCGCATATAGAGTGCGCATATAGAGTTCTGCTTGAACTATTTATTTTGTTACTGCTGTTTATAGCTAAAATAATATGTTACAATACCACAATCATGTCAATTTTTATAATAGTGAAAGAATCTTGAAAGTCTCTGTAAACCCCAATAACAAATATAAATGAATTATATATCCACACATGAAAGTTTAAAAATATAAAATATTGTTATTTTAAATATAGTTCTCTTTCGAAGAGTTATAGGTGCTAAATATAAGCGAAAACGGCAGGAAATAACAAATTTGGCATTCTCAATTAAAAAATATTCCGGGGGGACCCGGACCCCCTAGCATTTTCGGTTGATTCGCAACCTCGGGCAAGGCGCTTCGCGTCTTGCATATATTTCTCCCTCTTTTGACATACTGTAAGAGGGAGATCTCCATCATCACACTCAATTCAACTTGGCAGCTCTGCGAGGGGGACGCTGACCACCCGGCGACCTGGGGGGGGGGGGTCAGCATAGGAAATGTCCTCATACTTTTTCAGTTCATAAAACAAATTTATAGGCATATTTAGCGAGACTGATCACTCCCCTGTCTTAAAAACAGATACATTATAAATTTTTGTTTGCCCTGTCACCCTTCTTTGATTGCAGCCTGGTCGTCCTGGTGGATATTGATATTGCCTACGGCGGAACCAGCAGATTTATGCACTTTGTGTAATTTGATCTCATTTCAGTGATGACAAATTTATTTGCCAAAAGGTGGGATTGGGAAGTCCTACACATGCACCCCTGGTAAGCTCTGCATCTTGTCACTCTATGAATCAGGCAAGGAGTGTTGGGTCCAAAATCTACCCCAAATGTTCAGTGATTGGGGTGGGCCATGGCCCCTCTTCAAATATAATTATGTTGCCAACACAACAATTATAAATAGCATAACATAAAGGCTTTTTTTAGTTTAGATGTAGCACCAGACCAACAATGAACTATTTTTTATATTAAAAAAATACTTATGTATATTTCAGGTCATATATATATATATATATATATTATGCATACATATATGTGTATATAAATTGGTCCCCCGCCCCCCCCCCCCCGCACTTTTAAAACCGGATCGACGCCCCTGTTTACAGCCGATGGAACGTCGACTAGGGTGCCCGAACGTTTCCGGTGTGACGGTCTGGATCGTCGATCTGTCCAGAACGTCGTTCTACTTCCGTTTTTAATCGGTTTATGCATACTGACTCGTACAGGTCAAAGCTACGTTAGCGCGATATTTCGGCCCGCAGCTTATCAATCTGGAAAGTATACTCCGGTCCAGGATGTCGTTCCACCTCGTTTTTGAGTGTTGTTTATGGACTTCGTACATGCATATGAAAGGTTAGCTTCTAATGTGACCAGCTTATACACTGTGACTGCCGAACCTACGCGTGACCCATGCATGTTGTAATCTATGTCAATGATTTGTTATGCGCTTCCTTTCTTGCAATTATTTTTAATAAGGACACGTGCGCGCACGAAACTGTAGTGTGCAACATATGGGGAAAATAGGTTGTTGGTACAGCGCGCAGAAATGATTTATTATGTAACACAGTCGCCGCGTGGGTCATGAACGCAGTCTCGACATTCTGGCACGGGGTCAAAGTTGATCGGCCACCTGAGGTCATGCCAGTTCGGCGCGCATGCGCAAAGCATAGTAAATTTAATTTATTTTACCATGCTTTCACTATTGTAAATCCGTACTTAGAAATAGTAAACCATAGTAATTTATAGTCACCAACTTCACTTCAGTATACTGGCGACTGTGCCATTCTTGTCCACATAGCAGAATAACTTCATACTACCTTATCAAAGTCTATGACTTTCTACACATTCAGCATCGTAATATCCTGTACCATCTGCGTAACCGAGCCTCATGAAAGAGACTAAGGTTATTGTCTATAAAGCCGCTTGACCTACCACACTATGTCATCTGACAGATGACATCGATATGTAAGACTGAAGACCATGAAGAAATTCCACCAAAGTTGCTTCCGGAAGATTCTTTGAATCCTACAGGAAGATGGCCACCCCAACACCAGTGTCTTCTTGGAGATCAACACAACTATAGTATTGAAGCAATGATAATGTAGAACCAACTCCGCTGGGCTGGCCACTGTGTTAGAATATCGGACAGCCGATTTCCACGACAAGTATAGTTTTCACAGCTAACACATGGTATGAGAATGCATGGTGACGGCAGGATAAAACGCTTCTAATACATTGTTAAACATTACATGAAAAAAGCCAAATTGACTTCGGAAGAAAAACCTGCGGATCATTCACTTTGGCGCTGTGGAATATGCCAGACAACTGCCAAATTTGAGACAAATCGTCTTCTTCACGAGGCGGAGAAACGGCAGAGGAGAAATGACAAGGGAAACGTCTAAGCATCTTCACGTCTCCCTTCCACCTGGCACCTCCTGTCCACACTGCAACCAGATCTGCAGCTCAAGAATCCGTTGCCCTGTAACTTCCATATCAACCCCTTGTAGCGCTTCTAGTAACGTTGAAATGTTCACCTTCAGGCTTCTGTATGCTTTTGCTCAGTCTTGCAGAGCATTCTTTCGACCACGTTCATGGGGTCGTTTAATGAAGCTGCTTGGTGATCGAGGGAATTCCGCTTGATGACTACGCGAATACATTTGATTGCTTCTACAACTGCACCTGATTCGATGCTGCACGCTTTTTTGCTTGTTATCTGCAACGTATGTGTATATATAGACCTATTGGTCTCTTCGGCATTTTCTTTCTTTCTAAAGAAATTCTTCATGGCTAGCCTGGTTCGCATGTTTAGATTCTTTCTGTACCGGCGTGCATGTTCATCAGCAGTTATGTCAATTTCTGAAAAGGGAAAATTTCATCAGATATTAACTTAATTTCTCAAAGACGATAATTATCCAATTTCAACAAATCCTACAACCATTTTATCTTAGATACAACTACGTTTGTCATCTACGTCACGACAAATACATGATGTAGATGACTGTGACGTAGAGGACGTGCCATGCGAGTCATGACCAATATCGTGCTTGTTGTGAGCTTAAAGGGAATAACAAGAAGGCATTATATTAATTTCTTTTGTTGCATATACATGAATTATACTATTATACGTAACATTTGAACGAATTAGAAATTCCACACTTTATGCAATGCCAGTGGGCTTTTTGAAATATGCATATTTGTGCCGCGCTTTTACGGATGCTGGGATGACGTCATAGTTGGTAAAACGCTTAGCTCATTAAATCTGAAAATACCGCGGGATCTGCGGGCTAGCCGTGTTTAATATCACATTTTAAACATATAGATATTTTTATGTATTTTTTAAACACACTCAAATGTTACATATAATAGTATACTTCAACAACAAAAGAAATTTATATAATGCCTTGTTGTTATTCCCTTTAACTGGCGTATGCTATTTCTGATTGATTTATCAATACTTTTGTTTGTCTGACCTGTATAGCACGCGGTGACGACCGTTCGTAGATGACATGGAATAAGCCTACTCACCCGACTCCTGCCCTGAAATGTCGAATATCTCGCGTAAATCGCAGTAAAAAGGTTTTGGTGTTGTTTCCAATATGCAGATACGGCGGTAACGTACATTGTGATTCCACGTGGATGTGGTAGTTCTTCCGACTCTGGATAGGCGTGGCATCAACGTTTTTGTGACGTAGATGACATGGAACCAGGCGACAGAGTTTTATGTTGGAAAGCATCGACTATTCAAAAGATTTGATAAATAATGATGCTGTTTGGAAAAAATATGAAGAGAGACATCGAAATGAGAACCTTATGCAATATATTCATTATTTAATGTGTAATTATTACACCTTCATAATAACGTGCAACTTGACTCTTGAGGACCAGGTGATGTGGACAGCCACTTTTCGATGACGTGTCGTTGACTGGGTGATATCACGAGAAATAGCTAGAATAAGGATCCATAATCATATTAGAAATGAACAACAATACTGTACAAAACGCCACGTATAAGAATATCGTTTTGCCAGATTTCTTTATAGAATATTTCTATGTAAAACAGCTAGGACACCAATTAGCCCGATTACCGTGAAATGACCCACCAAAGTCCAAAATAACTCACCTAACACGGTCACTGCCACTGGCCACTGCCACTGGCACTGCCTGCAACTAACACTTCGTACGGACAAAAACATCGTTTTCTGGCATCAATGACAATGTCAATGTCACAACAATGAAAAGAAATCATTATTGTGCAGTTGTAATTATTATAAACGTTAATTTTATGTGACACTACTTTTTCTTCCGTTGCAATTATTCTTCATTACATTGCTTGGGTCGGCCTAAACTGTAGCGTAGGAGTTGTCGCCACTTGACTTTGACCAGTCTTTGTCCTAGTTTTGCACGTCTTTTCCAACTCCCACATATATACTATATAGCATATATAAAAAAATATTATCATTAATTTTGTTTATGAAATCTGAATGTATGCTACATTAAACAAACACAATAATTATGCATGACCACTATATACTAGTATCACTGTCGAATGCAGTACATTTAATAATAGTATAGCAATGAACATGCATCGTTTCGCTATACCTATGCCGGCATGGGCCCTGGCTATGGCTAGTTCAGTACTGTGGAAATACATTGTAACGGGCAATTGTCATGTTCTGACGAGTAAAGAGTAAAGTACACTACGGAAGGTTTTCTACAGCATCTCCACGGTTGCAATATTCCGTTTTAATTGTTGTAAAATTCAGAGTACGTAACTAATATGTTCACAAATGTGTATATGTAACCAAAATGTAATTCAAATCAATCAAATTCATTATTTTGATAAATAAAAACAGCAAAATTCACCAAGTGACACCAACCTTAATCGCTCGGCCGAATACGATATAATGTAACAGTTTTACCCGCCTAACACGTCGCGCACTGGCTTTCATTGGTCGATATTAGTGCAAAACAAATAAAAATGAGTATGTTTTGTAAGACCATGTGATCGCTTCGCGGCAAAAAAAAACGCGGGCCATTTCTACATAATCCCAGGTGGATAAGTTTGTTATCGAGATAGAAGGTCAGTGAGATGTAAACTGTTCAGTCGTAATAAATCCGGTATCGGTATCTGCAAAAATGAAGATTGACCATGACATATAGCTGCGTACGTAGGCGTAGCCGTAGCCGTAGCCGCGTAGGCCGTAGCCTGTGACTGCCGTGTCTGAGCTGTGTGTGTGTGTTCAAAGACAAAGTGACCTAGTCCAAGACCGAGAACATGTGTCGTGATCAGTGCACAGCAAAATAACCGGGACCGCGCCATTTCTAAAGAATCTGAAATGGATACACTGGTTACCGTTGTTATGTCTTGCATGTATACTATTCAGTTGTAGTCAGTCGAGTATAGCTATCTGCAAAGATCACCATTGTCATTGACTGTGTACGTGTCCTCAATACTGACAATACACGGAACAGCCAAAATTACGTCATCTTAACTTAAGACTTAACACTGAATTCGATCCTTCCGGCAACTATAAATGTACAATATGTCAATAATGTATATAATATATTATGCTTTCATGTTAACGGACGCGGAATCGATCTATAAGATTGACTTCGCCAGTCGCTACTGCGTCAGCCGTACACGGCCAAGCGCAAATACTCGCCCCAATTTATAGACAATAACACGACTGGTGGGTGGGAATATATATAATGACAACACTTATGATTTGGGGTACATTAGATAAAAAAAAAATTGATCACATATTAAGGTAACTATTACTCCTTTTGTGTGATGTCAACTGCGAAACCGAACTGATTTTCTCGATATATTATTGTCCAGTGTTTTGTACATGGCTTTCTAGCAAATAAACGTATCAATACGAATTGGCCATAAATATTAGTTCTCTTCATTCCTGATGTTTTGATACTACACATAAGTTTGTTGCTGTATAGTTACTGTGAAAATGTGGAAAGAGAAATAAAGCCAACGCGGCCTGTTACAACCGATAATGTAATAATCGCCTGTTAATGTAATAACTGCCTGATAATGTAATAAAAACGCCTGATAATGTAATAAAATCGCCTGATAATGTAATAAACTTGCTGCCTGATAATGTAATAATTTTCGCCTGATAATGTAATAAACTCCTCTTTTCTGATAATGTGATATTTTGTGCCTGATATCGTGCTGCAACCTTTGCTAGTGGGATCTTTTTAGATTAAATCCAATATGCTGGTTCCGAATCTGAAGTTAGACATGTCCTACTCCTAGCAGGTCAGGATTTTGAGTTATACATTCTCGCAACAATTACGAATGACGGGTTCCCTTTCCATGATATAATAATAATAATAATAATAATACAGTTTTTATATAGCGCTAATTCCCGCATGGCAGATCGATGCGCTGCACAAGAAAAATACTAAAATTAATGTGATGTCAGGGCATCTAATACCGCAGGCGTGGGATTTGCTTGATCAATCCTAGTGTGAAAGCCAGATGAAGAAATGGTTTATTAAGGACTACTTATTAACGTCTACTAACGTATTACGGAATGTGTTGACAATTTCTAGTCTGTTAATTCATTCTCGCATGATGTGTTCTTTATCCAATTATACACACATGCACACACATTATATATATATATATATATATATATATATATGTATATATATATATATATATATATATACATTATATACATATATACATTCTTATACGGCCAACCTTTCAGCAAACCCAAAGTGACCGTACAAGGCGGATGACCACTGGTGAGGGAACTATCGATCGATCAATGCTCCTGTTTCAAGCAAACTGGCCTCTCGATCCTTTTTTAGCACACACGTACGTAGTCAACATTCGTGACATATATCATTGCAATGTAAGGGATCGTGTTGTTGAACGACAGACTCAACACACCGACGATGTGAGACTGTTTATTTGGGTGTAATTGACTGGTATAATTGACACATGTAACAGTAAAACTAATGTTACATAGAGTGACCGAACCGTATAATGATATTGACGTCTATATTGACCTAGTACACGACATAGTATTTCATTTGTCTCATTCTCAACATCATTCATCTACATAGACTATTATAAAGAATAGTTATAAAAACCCATGATATATCCATACACCGTTTATAAATACTCCAGAAACGCATGATATATCAACATATTGTTTACAAAGACTAATAAAATACAAAAACAACTAATAGCAATAACGTTAGTCAAACTAGTTATATTCACGACATTTGTGATTAGTCAAACTAATTATATTCACTACATTTGTGATACAATCAACATATCTAGTGGTTCCCTCCACACGATACACTTAGACCTGTCAACTCTGAACTATATAGGTGACCGGCCGCTGTCTACGTAGCTGTCCATCTGCGTGGCTCAGCCGCAGGCAGGCGTTTAAAGTCTGGCCTGACAGATGACGGGTTCCTCCCACATGACCCGACCGATGACGCGCTACTCCCTGTCAGGAAGGCTACACTAACCAGAAAGTAATAGCGGCCGCTCTAGCCGTTTGGGAGCCTGTACCACTGTATTATGATATTATAATGGTATCACAATTCTACACCTTTACGTTATCATAATTCTACACCTTTACAGCAACAATATCGTCTATGAGGTGTAGTGCCAAGAACGAGTGTGTATTGTGGGCCTACTTAATTTGTTTTTGACTTGTTATGAAAGATTGCAGCTTTCTCCTACCGATTTAGCGCTAACGGGGGAAAGATTCTTCAACCCTGATCATTGACCGCTTTAGCCGGATACGCTATTGCAGCGAAAACGTGGCCGTATGGCTGGATCCGGATGGCTGATGACGAGGGGGTCGTATAAAAAGGGGACTACTGTATATGCGTCAAGTTGCACAGTATATAAAGTATCTGCAAAGTTCAATATGTACACATCGCATTGTGCATTCGTATAAACTAATACACATGATTATATCAGCTTTCGGTGTGTTTATAAACACGATCCGGTTGCCCGATTATATTCCTTGGGTCAGCACTTCGAGGTGTGAAAAGATGCGGCCGTAACAAGAGACAAGTTGCTGCGCCGATCGAGGCGACTGCGGTCGCTGGCGCTCCCAAAACATGTTGATGTTGCGTAATGTTTTACGGGGCGACGGTCGTGGGCCGTGGCAGAGACCGACTGATCGCGCGCACGTGTGGTTGTACGTCGAACTTTCACGCGATGTGCCGATTATCTTGCGCGGAGCACCGCATACTCCAAAGTAGCGCATTTAATATGTTCTAATCTGATATAGTTCTATAAGTAATGGTTTATATCGGAAGGACTCATGTTGCTGACAACGTGAATTACATTGAAAATCGTCGAGAAGGCATCAGTTGACGGCTTAATTGTTACTCCGACTACATTGGCCAATTAACACTGTGTCTGTGAGCAGTGTTGCCAGGTCAAAATAACATTTCCCGCCCAATCGCTCTCGAAAACTAGCCCCAAACTAGCCCACATTTTTGTCCCAAATAATTCTAAAATTATACATTTTAAAAATTGCCAGTGACACACCCCTACCGATAAAGAGGGAAATGCATTTCAAGTACGTCACGCACAAAGTATTTACCCAATGATGAGTGGATGTTTCCATCAATCCTTGCAGTTGAGCGCCACTTACTGTTCTACGGTGAACTATAAATGCTTGTTTATACACAGACATGGCATACATCATAACGTCACAAAATTCACCACATAAATGGACCTCTACGTAATCACATATATTTAACAATTTTATTAAGAAAGGTGCTCTGACAGACTGACAGGCTGTCAATCTGTGTCAGTTGTTGCGGTATCAGGCGTCGATGCGAGATCTGTCATCGATGCTTTATTATCGATTGTATTGTTGACTTAACTTAAGGTAGGGTGGGGTAAGGCGCCTATATACGAGGCGATCCTATCTACATAACAACGGCTCAAATCCCTACTAAGGCATTTGTATATCCGTGCTGCCACACCGCGGATGAAACGAAACATAAAAAGAAGCAAGACTTACAATCGTGAGTACAAAATGTGACTTCATTGATTTGTAAGTGTAAAATATGAAAACATGTCATTCAATGTATCATTGTAAAACTCAAGAATGATCATAAATAACCATGACATTTATTACTATCTTAGAATATGCATATCTACTAACATTTGGTAACAGTTAAATAAGCGATAATTAAGCGGCAGACGACATACAGCCTAGTCTCGCTTAACCGACTGTCGATCGGCTGCGGAACTACGCCGAGAAGACAGTCTGGCAACATTAACGGCTTTTTTGTTTATCAAGTAATTCAAGCGTGATCTATACACTGTTGCCACCTCACGGACACTGCCGTAATATATATATTTTATAAACAACTGCAAATTTGTATTTCTATTTATTTTGTGTTAATATAAGTTTAATTCTGAATAGTTTTTATACTACAGCATTATTTGATAAAAAGGTATCCTTATTTAAATTTGCATGCTATCCGTGTGGGAGTTGAGGGGCTTAAAAGTGCTGCCACCTCACGGAGTCTGGGTAACCGAGGTTACATACAGCCATTCTACTAGCGCACATGCAGGGGGCTAGACGCCGTTTTTTGAATTTGATAAGACGCCTACCATGGGCGTCTTGCCCCCAAATCATACACTGTGTGTGTGTGTGAGTGTGTGTGAGCGTGCGTGCGTGCGTGCGTGCGTGTTTCTTACATTATATAATAGTGTAACACTATTCCTTTCTACTTCATTTTGCAGGGTTAGGTCACACAAAAGAAAGACGGAGCGGGGGAAATATGGCGATGATCAACTTGGCAAAGCTCTTCGTGCAGTTAGAGACGGCATTCCGTTGCTAAAAGCAAGTAAGCAGTTTGGCGTACCACCTCGTACATTGCGGAGACACAGAGACAACGCTGTGACCTCGCCTGGAAAGGTGAAACTCGGCCCTAGATCAGTTCTCCTAAGAGATGACGTTGAAAAAGCCCTCTATGATCACATCAAACAAATGGAATGTCGCATGTACGTCTTGACAACTTTGGATGTCAGACGTCTCGCTTATGAGATTGCTGTCAAAACAGGGGTGAACAACCCGTTTAACGAAACAACTAAGATGGCCGGTAAAGACTGGTTGTGTGGATTTTTTGCACGACACCCCGACCTCGCCATAAAAAAACCGCAAGCTACATCAATTGCTCGCGCTCTTGGCTTTAACAAGGCAACGAGTTCTTCCAACAGCTTTAACAAGGCAACGAGTTCTTAACAAGGCAATGAGTTCTTCCAAATTTACCGCTCCGTTTTGGAGACAGCGCAATACACACCGAGACGAGTGTGGAATATGGATGAGACTGGAATCACAAATGTCCAAAGACCTGGGGAAATCGTGGCAACCAATGGAGCGAGACACGTTGCAAAGGTTACGAGTGGGGAACGTGGCACTACAGTTACAGTCGTGTGTGCGATCAATGCAGCTGGTGGTTACCTGCCACCAATGTTTATTTTTCCACGGAAGAGGATGGTGGCAGCCAAATGCGATCCCTTTCACCTGTTCGGAAATCGGTTCATTTAGGCTATGCGCAAAGTATGCGTTCATCTACATAGCGCGAAATACAAAATTGACCAAATAGTACCAAGAATAACTGTGAATAACCCGTATTGAGTTTGTTATGGCACAAGCAATACACAGCTACATTAAATAAATAGGCAGTACGACCACACTGCAAACATATATTTTGCAATGCATTCCTCTATTACATGTTGTATCTATTTGCGTAATCTGCTGGCGACTCGTTTGGCTTTTCATCGTCTCGCCTGCCTTCCACTCGATTGCTCTTCAAATTGCTAAACTCAGATGTATGTCTACACACACACACACACACACACACACACACACACACACACACACACACACACACACACACACACACACACACACACACACACACACACACACACACACACACACACACACACACACACACACACACACACACACACACACACACACACACACACACACACACACACACACACACACACACACACACACACACACACACACACACACACACACACACACACACACACACACACACACACACACACACACACACACACACACACACACACACACACACACACACACACACACACACACACACACACACACACACACACACACACACACACACACACACACACACACACACACACACACACACACACACACACACACACACACACACACACACACACACACACACACACACACACACACACACACACACACACACACACACACACACACACACACACACACACACACACACACACACACACACACACACACACACACACACACACACACACACACACACACACACACACACACACACACACACACACACACACACACACACACACACACACACACACACACACACACACACACACACACACACACACACACACACACACACACACACACACACACACACACACACACACACACACACACACACACACACACACACACACACACACACACACACACACACACACACACACACACACACACACACACACACACACACACACACACACACACACACACACACACACACACACACACACACACACACACACACACACACACACACACACACACACACACACACACACACACACACACACACACACACACACACACACACACACACACACACACACACACACACACACACACACACACACACACACACACACACACACACACACACACACACACACACACACACACACACACACACACACACACACACACACACACACACACACACACACACACACACACACACACACACACACACACACACACACACACACACACACACACACACACACACACACACACACACACACACACACACACACACACACACACACACACACACACACACACACACACACACACACACACACACACACACACACACACACACACACACTGTATATATATATATATATATATATATATATATATATATAATTATATATATCATTATATATATCATTATACATATCATTATATATATATAATTATATATATCATTATAAATACATGTATATATATATATATAATTATATGCCTGTGGGCATTCGATTCCCTGACATTATAGCATGGAAAAGGAACACTTGTGAGATCATCGATACCAGGATTTGCGCGGACAAGTTCGTTTTCAATGAAGCCCACAGTAGTAAAGTAGCATCTTACGATAAACCCGCCATTCATAAATGTTGTGAGAATGCATAACTTAAAATCCGGACCTGCTGGGACAAATATGATTTCAGATTTGGAACCAGCATATTGGATATAATCTAAAAATGATCCCACTAGCAAAAGTTGCAATATTGCGAAATAGACGTCTACAGCATGGAAGAAACCACCATGAAATCCACGAAAACAACTTAGTCTACATTATCATGCGAAAGTTATTACATTATCGGTCAAGAGAAATTTATTACATTATCAGGCAGCAAGTTTATTATATTATCGGGTGACATTATTACATTATCAGGCAGTTATTATCGCGATTATTACATTATCGGTTGTAACACGGCCATTAAGATACCACATAGGCCTGAATGTAAACGAAATTTTCGGAGTGAGGTAGGCCGTACACTGATTTGAGAAGGTTGCCCTCTGGATTATTGTTAAGGAAGGTTTGAAGTTTAGAAAATTACAGGGCAACCAAAAATAGCACGAGGTGTCCACTTCGACCCCCGTGCGCCCCGACTATATGTAATAATATAATAATATACCGCGGTGATGTGGTGAATTCATTAGCCCACGATAGCATGGGGCGAGCACACGAATATGCTTCTGCGATTCAAATCAAGTGAGTCGATTATTATTTTGAATATGAGTTAAAGTGGAATGTATTTTACAATGAAGAAGCAGTTTACGAAATTACCAATGCTAAGCTTATATTATTTCCGTTTTTCGTGTAACGTATTGGAAATGTTTTCCAATGTTAGCTACTTGCCTTGGCTTTCAGCATTTTTATACAATTTAAGTCAATTGGTCTTTCGCTTCAATCGCCTATGGCTATGCCCTATGACTATGTATATGTCCTACCTACTGTCCCAGGTGGAACGCCGAAGGAAAATTGATAGAAAAGTTAAATAAATAGTTAATGATAGGTTGACTTTATCTGTGTTAGATGTTCGTGTAACATCTTGTAAATGTTCTCCGTGCATGGCTTGATTATCCGCCTCGAGTCGATGACGAACACTAATTATTAGCTTGAAGGTTTGTCTTCACAGGCACAGCTCTGCCGTTCGCGAACGCTGTTTGTGACGTACTTCTTTCGCATTTCGCTTTTGCTGAATTTCTCCTCGCTAAGAATAACATAGTTCCAGGGAGCACACTATCCAGTGTCTATTATAATATAAGGAAGAAGAAGAAAACGCCAGCAGTATTTGAGCACGCGTCATACAGAATGTGTATTACGTCACCAGGAATGTGTATTCTAGAAAAACAAAACGAATTTCTTAGCGCCATTATTTCGAAACTCCGTAAATGATGACGACACGAGGACTTATGCGCTTGTTATCAATAGCGTGCGCGTTTACCGAGTGGGGATAAAGGTGTCGTGAGATATTATATTCGTCGTAAAATAAAAAGAATAATTCTTGATTATTTCATTATAATTTCAATATTATATATTCATCTACTTCACTGATGTTATTTTATTCGAACAACATTACCAATATTGTATTAATAATCATGATGGTAATTACGAATAAATTACAATGTATAATACATTATTAATATAATATAATACATTATAATAGATGGTGTTAGTGATGGCATGTGGTCTTGTTAGTGTGCACTATACTGTAGTTGTCTGCGAAATCATGGACATTTCACATGTTGACCCATCATCTGTCTGATAAACATTTCAGCCATGTATTTTAATCTGAATATAAATTTCAGCTAGTCCCCGTATATGATTATAGTCTTCAACATGCTCCCCTGGATCTATTTTTTGTTTGCAAAATACACATTTGTAATTACTGTCTTGATTATTAGTACTGTACTACATTGCGTCAGTTCGTAATGATGCTGTATTAAAATAATATAAGTGAATTATAAGTATCTATTATTTAAATCATACAGAAATCATGATTGCTATTTTAGTCGTCTTATTTTACCTGGGATATAATATCGCGCGACACCGTTAGCCTCGGTAAGCGCGCGCGAGCGTAACAGGCGCTTGCGTGTTGGAGCATTTTTAAGTTTTATAAATAAAGTAACGTAGCCGGTCTGTGTTACCTATATACGCAGAAGGATGCTTTCGAGGATACTGACAGCATGTGTAAAAGGCACACATGGACGACAAAAGGTCAAGGTAATAATTACAAACAAATAACTAAAAAAGGAACTTCCTTTCAGTTTCAGTTGAACTTGCGTCGCAAAGGCAAAATGAAAATCCCAACCTGGTCCTGCCTCTTGCCGGAGTGGAGTAGAGATGAGCACACCATGACATGCCCCTTTCAGAACATGTAATAGGACATGTAAGTGGGTCACGATACATGGCGTGACTCCGCGCGATTGGAGCTTATTGGGGACTAAGCGAGACAATTGGGGACTGGTCACAAGTCACAAGACTCATAGATTATTCTAACGATGGATGACAGTTGTAGCTTCCGATAGATGGACAATCAGGTCATAAATATCTTGTGTTATACGTTTCTTTTCTTAAATGTCCGATTTAATATTGAGTTTATCACACTATCATAGACGCATAGGTCATAGCGATTTACGTTGTGCAGATAATAGACACGATGATTGTTAGGCCATATCATGGCATATGTGTCTTACGGAATTTGCATTTTACATTGATGTACGTTGTGGTTTCGATAAGCACTTATATCTGACAAGTTGTCTAAATGCACATAATCATAACACATGTGTACGTTTGCCCCAAACAGCTTGTACTGCGCGAAAAATGGCACTTTTCATTATTAGTCAAGATCGCCAAACACAAGTACTTGCCGCTATTGCCATGGCAACCATCATAATAATCGATTAAAAAAATAAAGTCCTATATGTTAACATGGAGAATATGAACATCCTGCCCCCAACTGTCCCTAGCCTCGTTTTCGCGCGCGAGACTTACAGGCCCTATTGTTTTTTTGGCATAAAGTTTGTTGTCGTCCCATTCGCAGGCTAGTTTCAGTGTTTGATGTTTTGTTTTATCTTCTGCAAAGTAGTTAGCCTGGCTGATTGAAGAAATTGTTACATTTAATGATTTGCAAATTCGACAGATAGTTCAGTTGCTATTTTGTGATTTTTGTTAACCTGGAAATGGTTGGTCGTGTTTTTGCTGAATCGTGTAGTAGATTTTGTGTCACTCAACTAAACTCCGTGGGATGGCACTGCGCCATCCTTGGGTAACTCGTCCCGAACTATTCTAATCTAATGTCCGATTATGTCCAAAATTCAAAATGGCCAACATTTTCACCACAAATAGCCAATATTAAGCATACTTAAAATTGATTGACTAATGCTAAGTTGATAAGAAAGGAAAACATTGATGACCAAGAGGCCACCAAGTGTAGATGCCACACAAATAGGATCAAAGAAGATCGAATTCCAACTCGAATTGAGAAACCGATTCGAGACACTACAAGAACTAAACGAAATCGACACCATGAGCGAAACCATCACAGACATGATCCAACAAAGCGCGTCAAGAGTATCTAAGGCAATTAACAAGCCACATAAATCTAGGATATCATCACCAACACGAGCCCTGATGACGAAACGACGAGAAATGGCGAAACACGGCGACAATAAACAAAGAATAGAGTACGCAGAAATATGCAAAACCATCAAAAAGAAAGCAAGAAAACACAGCAGGAAATAAAACCAAGAGATCATACGAGAAACTATCAAGGCATCAAAGAGCCTGAAGAAAGTCGGACGAACGCAGAAGCTAGACCAAGAAAGACTGATCACACTCCTGAACAAGCAGGGTAGAGAAATTCTACACAGAGCTATATGAGAGTGAACAGAGTACCATAATCCATAATGACCCAAAAGAAGTACCAGATATAACAGTACGGGAGGTGGGAGCAGCACCACGAGGTATGAAGAATGGGACAGCAACAGGCAACGACCACATAAACAGCGAGCTATTGAAAGCAGGAGAAGATATCTCGAAGACACTTGCTAAACTGTACACTAAATGCTTATCAGACAGACGAATTCCCACAGCGTGGAAAAACGCTAAGATGATCATAATCTTCAAGAATGGAAATAAGAAAGACGTCAGGAATTACAGGCCGATCGGTTTACTATCAAACATCTATAAAGAACTTAAGAAAGTACTAACGGAAATGCTAGAGAAGACACTATTGAAAACCAGCCACGAGAGCAATCTGGATTCAGAAGCGGATACTCAACGACAGACCACATCCACGTCGTAAACCAACTGAAGGAGAAATGCAGAGAATATAATATCCCACTCTGCATCGCATTCGTCGACTGCGAGAAAGCCTTCGACTCAGTGCAAACTCAAGCAGTACTAACCTCGCTTCAAGAACATAGAAGATGTGTACATCGAACTCCTGAAGGAAATCTACAGCGCCATCAAGTATCAGTGCAAGGCTGTAGGGAAAGCTAGCAGCCGTCGTGGTTGTAGCTGCCATTCCGCAGGATTGTCCAGCATCCCGTATTGCTTCTGTGTTGGTGAAGCAATGTGCCCCAATCCTTTCACCAAAAAATGATAAGAATGAAGCTAGATATGATAACGAGGATGAAGGTGGCTGTACTGTGTATAGAGGAAATAGAAGAGGTGAACTGGAGAGAATGGGGACAAACCTTTTCTAGGAGAGCGTAATGTGAGTGATATATTTGACAAATACCATTGGTTAATGTATACACACTGTCAATGTCGAAATGAAATTTGTCATTGCAAAAAAGTATCACACGCACGCACGCACGCACGCACGCACGCACGCACACATACACAAGATGGGTGCGTGCGCGCACGCGTAAGTGCTTTAATTGCTATAATATGTATTTACAAGGCTTATTTTTACAAGGCAACCTATTGCCGTGGCAACAATCTGTTTATGACAGGACGCATTGCATCTTGAAGTATCGCCAATGTTACACTAGACAGCGAATATAAGACAATATAAAACACACTCCTTCATAGTGATCAGGAAAATAAACTGACAGAAGACTATACTCATCTGTTAGTGAACATGAATGTATGTCGGGATGCTTTTGCCAACCATTATGCTTTGTTCCAGGGGCTACTTGGTGTCGTGTCTGTGCGGAATGGCAGTACAGAGCAAACCTACGATATCAAGACTGTAAGTGCACGCATACATACACAGTGATCCACTCATAGTTACACTTATTACAAGTTGAACAACGTCGGTGTTGGTGTAAGTAGAATGACACACATATAAGGCTCTGCACAGCAGGTCACAGCTGGTATTAAATGAAAACAATGAAATGCACTGATTATATTCAAATATCAACTAGTGTTTAGATATTACCTTACTGATAACATAAGTAACATTTCACAAGTATGACTCGCAAAATGTACATATTAAATTTAATGTGTTTGTTATCAGTATTCGATATATGATGGCTACGTAACGTAATGCTGTTTAGCCGTACAAGCTCCATGGATTGGACGAGGGCCCAAGCTCAAAAGCGACTCTGTCGCATGACGATGCCTTGAAGATGTACCGAGAGATGACTGCGATCCGTCGCCTGGAAACGGCTACAAGCAATCTGTACAAAGAGAAACTGATTCGTGGATTCTGTCATCTTTATTCTGGACAGGTGAGTCGAACGATTCGTGGATCTGCGCATATTTTTGCCCGGAGAGCAAAGAGAAGATATCCAGACGAAGGGAAAGAAACAAGTTCATAGACTACTTTTCTAAAAGTACCCGATGTTATGGAATTATGAAGTGCATTTATTATGTACAAGACAAATAACAACATGATACCAGTTAATATATATATAATATTGTTTGCTGCTGTATTGTGGCTGTATCAGTACCGAACCACACACTTGCCGGCACCGGATCCATCTAGTCGGCAGTCCGGCACTCTAACCACTCGGCCACCGCCCCCTATCTAATCATACAGATGTGCAAATCTGAGAAATACGACAGGTCTGATTGCCTTAACTTAAGCTAGAACGCTGACATTTTGGATTCTTTCTAATCTTACCAAAGGCTATCACCATGCTGATCTATTCAAAAATCTAAGCGATGACCAACCAATTTATGGAATTTTGGTTGCGTTCACTCGGAATGAACTATGTATAAACTATTCACGTCTAGCCATGGATTACTGATTACAGGAGGCAGTTGCTGTCGGCATATTCAATACAATCACGCCGGAGGATGGTATTATTACATCGTACCGTGCCCACGGCTGGACGTATTTGCGCAGTATGTCCGCAAGCTGCGTGTTGGCTGAACTCACAGGTGGGATTGTCCAGTTGGTCATTCAGCTCCGATAGATTAAAACTGATGTCTTCGTGTATTTGTGGTGTTAAACAAGTATCCTAAAGCCACACACGTTCTAATTCACACGTTAGAAGTAGCAGTGTATTTGATTTATCCCAAATACACAATTAAGCAGTATTACATTCGTTTTGATTTTAACAAAACTAGTAGGTAATCTGTATACACATTGTGTATTTGGGTGCCACATGGTATATATATATATATATATACATATATATATATATACACACACACACACACGCACACGCACACGCACACGCACACGCACACGCACACGCACACGCACACGCACACGCACACGCACACACACACACATATGAATATGTATGTACCTGCTGCACATACAGTCTCTTAAGCAGAGCAGCAATGCAAGACAAGTGATGATTGAAATTGGCCAAATATATGACATTTATTATATTAGATAAATCAGATGGATCACATAGATATACCACAAATACATCAATACATCTCCACAGCAAATATGCCGGCCCCACTGGGGCCGAGGTTATAAAACCGTACTCAGTACTCCGTGCTCAAATTCCATGCTCAAGCCTCGCTTTCACACCGTGCTCAATGCTCAACGTAGGTCACCAAACTTTCTGAGTACGGTTTCGTACTCAGACTTGAGCATGGAACGTCCAAATCCTGAGTATGCTCAAGACCATGCTCAACGCCGTACTCAAGCAAACAAAGATGGCAGCTCACGCAGAAATTGGTCGATTTCAAAGTCAAAGTTCGTCGTTTTTGACAAGATCTGCAGTCCGATTTCAGCGTCCGAGTCGCTTACGAGGTGTTATCGATCCATTTGAAGAGGTGGTGTAACAAGAATGATTTGACTGGCACTGTGTTGTGCCTAAAACGGCGGTGTTTACTGAACATTTGCAAACTTAAGCGGCAGACGACGACAGTACGATACAGTGTTGCAATATTATGTTTTGGTGGCAGTTTTTCGGTGATGGGACCATTCGTTTACTGCTTGGCGACACAAGCTCACGGCCAATTGCCAAACGAAATTTCCCCAAAGCTGTGTGGTGTCGTTGGACGAGTAATGAAGTACAGTCGTGGACATTTAGCCATACCGATGGGACATATGTACTATTCTGACCTTCTCGAAATAAACAAGAACAACATGAACGAAGGACACTTTTAAATGCTCTAGTTAATAAAAAGAATAAGAATGTAAATATTATTATACTCCTTTTAAAAAGAACAAATAAAATTACTGCAGAAATAATATTGTAAATGTTTTAATTATTTTCAAATATAGGTCAAACACAAGCCAACAAAAATCCCAAATGCCCCAATAATTTTAACCATTAAATGAAAGAAAGCATAGAAGCCATTAGAAGGGTCCTTAAACCTGTTACTGTTAAGATATTTTGGCCTTAATAAACATTGCTAAATGTAAAAAGATCATGATGGTATTATGTTGCTATTGATGTATGCCTAATTAAGATGGTAATGCCATATGTCAATATTCTAAAATATCTTGAACACATTCAACAAATACCTACAAAATGGAGATTTTTCGAGTAACGTGGAATTTGAGCGGGTAATCTCCATATTAAAACAAATGTATGGTGCACAAGAATTCTCTCTAACTACGAGCGAGTGTCTGTTTTACCTCAGTTCTCGACAATACTAGCAATTATATTCATAAGTGATTAATGTATTTCTTTAATGTTAAAAACTACAATGGGCAGTATGGATTTAGAAAAGAAACACTCAACTGTAATAGTAATATTATAAATGGTTGAGGTATTAACAACAACAACAACAACTAATAACTCATGATCCTCAATATAAATTTTTACATATTTAAAAAATAAAGCATTTAACACTGTTGGCAACATAATTTTGTTACAGAAACTAGAACATTATGCATTAGAATTGTAGTATAAACTTCGATACATAACCAACTGAATATAAAAAAACACTATGTATCTATGAATGACACAAATTCAACTTACCAAAATATAACATGTGGTACCACAAGGTTTCATACTTGGTCCAATTTTATTTAGCCTATATTTCATAACCTGTAAAGTATCAACTGTTATGACACATAATATAATATTTGCTGATGGCACCAATCTCACAATTTGCATTAATGGAAATAATATCGAAACCTTTTATACTACAAATTGTACTGTCAGGTTGGAATGATCATAGTAAGAAGATCAAAAGTAAATATTCATGTATTATATTGTCTGTACTCATCATGCCTAAAATTTGCTTCATTACTGCTATGAAATGTGGGGGAAATACATATGAGAACAAGATACCACCGTTATATATGTTACAGAAAAAACCAATGACTATATGTAAACATGAAGGGTACTTGTCACAAGCAAGACCTATCATTAGTTATTAGCTGTGTGTGTACGATATGAATGATTTAAACAGTATGGTGTTTATGTTATAGTTAACAACAATTTGCTTCCAGATCATATATGTTAACTTACTTTGAGATAGTATGTGATAGTCACAATCATAATACATGCAACATAAATATTAATTACAAAATAAATTATAGTGGAATTAGTATTATGAGCTTTAAGGTGTGAAATCGGGTACAGTCAGACCTGTAGAGTGGGTTATCAGTTTTAAAAACATTTAACAAGAATTCTTATAAAAATATGAAAGGTACTAATAACAATGATCAATATGTTTATTGTTTATAATATAAAGTATAGGATGGTGTATTACTGTATCAAAATACATAGCAAAGAGTGTGTAATTTTCTAGTCAACATTGTGTTTATGTCAAACTTGAAATTAGTTTAGAAACCTATACAAAAATACAAATAATAAGTATTTCGTTTTTTGCATTTCCTTTCAACACGCCTTTAGATTGTGTTTCTTATGGAATATATACACAGCAAATAGATGCTGTGTCTAGATTCATGTTTATGTGTTACTTATGAATTACCTTGTACATTACATGCACATTGTATGTCATTGTTTGTTGAATACATTCAATTCAGTGTCTACATTCACAATTACATGACAGAATTGCACTACGGCTACGCTATGCCACATCTGGCACAGTTGCATGCCATGGCATAGTGTCATAGACCTCTCAAATCAGTGAATTCCTCCGGGTAGATAACAATTCTAAATCGCTTTGAGCTGTCTTGATAACTTAACGCAGCACTATGTCTATGAGAGGTTTTAGTTACTTAAGGCAAAAGTGTTACACATGTATACGAACACGGATTCCTGTCAAATGACCCTTTGAACTATTCTAAGGCATTGCAAATAATAATCCATCTATGATTCGATGTGGTGTGATCAATTACGGCCGCTCCCTTACAAGTACTTTGTCACAATATGAGACTTGTTACAGTGTAACATATTTATATTTCAGTAGTATAAATAACATTTACGCTATCTTAGCATTGGAAAATTACGATTGATTTATTGCATACAATATAAGCTGTAATACAAGCACGGATTCTAAGTCCAAGATATTTATTTATTATAAAAAACGACTACAGCGTGACAAATGCAGGCTAATTCTGGTTTATGTACTATTTAATCTTTTGATTGTGTGTATAATTGCTGTTCCGTTGTTCACTGCGAAGTAGGTTCCGTGACCATGCAAAAGGTATTCTGTCGATATTCCCTTCGTTTTTCACCAAATATAACCACATGTCACAACTGCAAAAGTCTTCGTCCTTCATCGGTTTATAGCCGGAAGTTGATGTTGTTTATAAATAGTTGCAAGTTTGTTATCTTCATCAACCAGAGAGTTCCGTCTGGCCGCTGCGTATTTGAATAAAACTGGGTCATCGCGTCAAACGAGCTCCCTCTTTAGCTCGCCGTTGAGCATATGCTCAAGGCGGCGTACTCAGTTGAGTACGTACTCAAGACGTTTTATCACGGACGTATATACACTGGACTGCTGTCTCCGGGTTCAAGGCCGCTAGAGTAGCGCAGCAAGGTCAACTTCGCACAAGAGGTATAAGTTACTTCCGGTTGTCTGCTGGTTGCCGGCAATTTCGCAGTTGACCGCAGGAAAACATCGTATAAATAAGACATTTGGATAAAATCTTCCATGACATGTATGTTTAATAGAATCCTAGCAAATACATTGTTCGAAAGTTTTTTTGAGTGAATTATTGACAACTTTAAACGGCTAAAATGCGTTGCCGCGAAAACGTAACTGACCCACTCACCCAGTCCCAACTACGTCTACGACTACGAAGTCGAAGTACTACGACTAGTCTGTGTTGCAATTTATCAGTAAATGAAACCGTGGCTGCTTTGGTGGTTAGGGCAAACCCAGACTAGGGAAGGATACAATTCATCAGTTTTAATCAATATTAATGACTTGGGATTTGGTTAGTCACGAAATGGACTTTAGGACAAGGGCCAACATTACACAGATGGTCCCGAGACAAGCCTTCCCCTCCACACTAGCTACTCCTGCACTAAGTTAACAGGCCAAAACATTCTAATTACTTCCAGCCGAGTCCATAAATATGAAGATATTTATACATATTATGCGGGATGCATAACCACATTGATTATGAGAATAAGTATATATTAACTAGTCATGTAATAATAAATGAGTTGATAGGTGATAATTAGTAGGCAACCTCGAAAGAGAGAAACCTTTTTTGTAAAATGCCACAATTTCCATGAAGATGTTTATAATATTATATAAACATGAAATTTGTAAAACCACCTGACTTATGGTAAGAGATATAAATTAAACAATTATGTAATAAAAAAATCATTAAAAATAAAGCAATTAATAAATCAATACACCCTGTATATAATTAGTAGCCGTGCTTCATACATATACACATGAATAAAAGGCCATAATGTCCATAATTATTAAGACATTTTCACATTAATTACGGTAGTAAATAGACATTAGCCAGTAATTTCATATTAACACTACTTTAATTAATAAGTTAATATTGGCTAATGTTAGCATGCTAACTCAATTAATGGTTATGTATTTTATGAAAGCCTGCAGTAAATAATTATGAAGTAAATATAATGTGAAACATTATGATCAACCATCAATAAATACATGTCATTACAACATAAATAATTGAATTGAAATTTATTTTCAACAACAACTACATTATAAATACAGTGCATACAATACAAATTGTTGAAAAAAAGGGTAAAAGAAGTACAATACTTATCATGTTTACCCTTATAAATTCTTAATTTCATACATAAAGCATCTGAACAGTGCAATAGAATGTGCGACAACACTATTTACGTGTAACCATACAACATTTAATAAAAAAAGACATTGTGACATTTGTTGAAAAGAAAAAAACAAAAAACTTTTACAACAATAAACAAACTGAATGTTTAATTTTGTTATCTAATTTGTTAGCAAAAAATGGTCTAGGACTCTAACACATAATTATTCAACAGTCTATTTGTGTAACACTTTTTGAAATGATGAACATTTTTACAACTAATCAGTGAATTATCGAAGGAGTTCCAAAGTTTAACTCCAGTAACAGAAATACACATACTTTTTAAGTTAGTACGTATATAGATTTGCTTGAACTTGCATATTTATACCTGGATGAATATCGTGAGTCATGTATTTTGAACAATATTTGTACATTCATTGGTAATATATAACGATATGCCTTAAACATAATTATAGCAGTTTTTAGCTTTACAAGATCTGGTAATTTAAGAATATGTACATTGTGAAAGAGTAAATTTGTGTGATCAAGTCTTTTTGCACCACAAGTTAATCTTATAACTCTTTTTTGTAATAAAACTAAACAATGAATATTTGTAGCATATGTGTTACCCCATACTTCAGCACAATACATAATATAAGGCATGAAAAGAGAATAGTACAAAATATGCATACCATGTTTGTTAATCAAAGAACTGGCTCTATACATAATAGCACAGCATTTTGACAGTTTAGATCTTACTGATAAAATGTGACTTTTCCAGTTTAATTTGCAATCAATTACTACACCTAAAAATGTTGTGGAATTTACTCTTTTGATTTTCTCCTTATTTATTCTAACACAAATATCTGCAGTTATTTTGCGATTACCAAAAATCATGTAATTTATTTTGATATATTAAGAGACAATCTATTAACAGAAAACCATGTCTGCAGTTGTTCTAAACCACCATTTATCATCCGAACAAGTTTATCTAAGTCTCTATCACAACATAATAGATTTGTATCATCAGCAAATAAAATATACTTGAACACTTGTGAGACTTTACAGATGTCATTAATATACATGATAAATAATTTTGGTCCCAAAATGGAACCCTGAGGGACACCACACGTCACATTTAATATTTCAGAATGACAGCTATTAAAATGACAAACTGTTTTCTATTTTCTAAATAACTCTGAATCCATTCCTGTGCGACACCACGCAAACCATAGAAATGCAACTTTTTACACAGTATATCATGATCAACAGTATCAAAGGCCTTTCTTAGGTCAATAAATACTCCAACAGTGTATTTATTTTGTTCTAATGAAGTTGTAATTTCTTCTACCAAATCTAAAAGAGCCTCAGTTGTTGACATGCTAGATCTAAACCCATACTGACTTGGACTGAGTATGTTACATTTATTAAGGAACTTGTCCAATCTGTTGTTATATAGTTTCTCCAGAATTTTTGAGAATTGTGGTAATAAAGATATTGGCCTGTAATTTGTAAAAAAAAAAATTCTCCAGACTTATATAGTGGAATAACTTTAGCTATTTTCATTTTGTTTGGAAAAACATCTGTTTGAAATGAAACATTACATATATGAGCAAATGGCTTAACTATTTTGGAAATTACTCTCTTAAGCAGGCTCATGCTAATGTCACTGAAATCAGTTGATGTTTTGTTTTTACAATTTTGAACAGTTCTGATAATTTTTAGGTCATCAACAGGATCTAGAAACATAGTATGTTCAATGTTTTCTTCTAAGTAATCATAAATAGTTGTATTGTATTTAGGTAAGGGGATATTTTTGCTAAGTTGGAGCCAACATTTGTAAAGAAGTTATTAAATCCATTTGCAATATCATCTTTCTTTGAAATTCTTTTGTTGTTTTTTATAAAGTATTCAGGATATGTTGGCTTATTTTTGCGCTTATTAATTACTTCATTTAGTATTTTCCAGGTCTCTTTAACATTTGCCTTTTGTTTTTCTAACAATGAGCTATAATAGTTTTTTCTGTACTTCTTAATATAGATGTTAATTTATTTTTGTATGTTTTGTATTTTTTTTCTGCTTCTGCAGATCTTAGTACAATGATAATAATGATAATAACTTTATTAATACATATGATCTAAATAACAAACAGATTAATCCATGACAATGAAGCCCAGTTGTCACACTTCACTTGTTTATGGGTGACCGTGTGTTTACAGGTTGGACAAATGCTGCAGGTTCAGTAGAGATCAGTAATAAATGTTTACCGTTTCATGATATTCTGCATTTCAACATGAACTTGATGAAGTAATGTTTATAAATGTTCACAGTGTTTCGTCACCGACTCCAACATCTCGTGTGCCAAATGCAAGACTGCTTACTGCGTTACCCTCCATAGGGATAAAGTGCACGATGAAGAAGCTGCTCACATTACTCCACCTCACAATACTGTCTTTTTGCAATATTCACAATATTCTGCAAGATCTACCCAAGAATGTTCATAATCCAGTGTGTCCCGAGTCGTACAGAAACTGTCTAATACCAGTGTCTTGTAATTAAGTTTGTATTATTCAACGTTTATTAAGTGTCACATTCAGTGAGATAAATTATGTAAAATTACTTAGTGTATGCAGATGACGCCTATGATATATTGATGATTTTGTAAGCTATATACCTTCACAGTTAACTGACAGATAGTGTTGTTCAGACAATACAATAATGCTGTGTTCTTGTCCATTAAAACTGCAATGCACATGTCATGTTCACAGGGACTGTATCTTTAGATGGCCTAGCTATGCTGCTGTGTCATCTTCAGCCATATGAAGCTTGTAATTATGCACACACGTATTGTGTGTAACTTTCAGGTGCAAGATTTCTGAAATAAAAGAATTCAAAGTGCATGTAATAACTACAATAATTAATCAAACACATGACAGAATTATTGTATATCCATCCAGAGGATTTAAATAAATAAACTAAAAATAACAAATACACAATTCTTAGTAATGTTTACATTTCTAGAAGTAATTGCATTATTATTTATTATAATTAGCAATAGTTGTAGTGATATTTTATTCACAACAATGTCATAAAACAGGACCAGAATAAATAAATTGCACATGAACATTCATAAAAATAAAAATTACCCAAATAAATAATAAATACAAGCGAATGGCAGTCAATATTGAAAACAGTTAGCAATGCCTAACTGGGCCTAGGGCTAGGCATAGCCATGCCCATGGGCATAGGCCATGGGCAGGTATATTAATAACTGACAGCACAGAATGACAGATCGGTTAAATAAAATTATTATGAGTATTTAAACATTACATATAATTCAAATCTATGAACTTACACGCATGGCAAGACAGTGGACTGGTTAAAACTTGCGTCACTTGCCCAAGAAAAAATCTGCCTTGCCTTCGGAAGTTCGGTATTGTTTACACCATTAATTTACGCTGGCACCCCGGTGCATATTATAGGTCATGTACGACGAAAATAGAATTAAATAAACCATTTAGAACTACACTGGAGATAGCCACAACATTTACCAACCTAGGTACAGTCATCGTTTAGAAAAATTCTCATTATTATTGAATTAAACAGTTTTATTTACCGCAAGAATTCTCTCGATGTTCGGCAACTCCATGCAGTGGCTAGCAGACCGGAAGTCAGGAATACCTCTTCTGAGCTCGTGACCTTTGCAGCTAACTCCGCCGCTCGCGAAGCGCCGCGAGCGGCAGAAGACAGCAGTCCAGTGTATATAAGTCCGTGGTTTTATAACCACCGTGAGCACGCATTCTCAGCTGAGCATGATATCTGAGTCTGAGCACGGAGTTGAGCATGAGCACCGAGTACGGCTTTATAACCTCGGGCCCTGGTCTTGCTAAGAAGTCCCTCAAATTCTAACACATTACCAATGACCGGTATTAACAGTTCTCTTTACACTATCTTTAACATCGACACCATATCGGTGGGGGTCACTCCGCCGCCTCCTGTGAAACCACCTACTTTAGTTACCGCTCTAAAAACCCTGCGTACATAACTTAGAGGAAATAGCCTAGGCATAACCTCATGTACCGAATAAGCAACCGGGAAAAGCGTCAAAAAATTATCGTATACATCAAGTGTGGCACAGGGAGGTGGGTGGGAGACAAACTAACAACGTGTAACAATAACCAAATATAACCGTAAAACAAAATAACTGGAATTGTTAATAAGGAAAATCGCTTGATAAACACGATCAGATCCAACTACGGCGAATAGCGAATCATCATTAAACCGGCTATAACCGGTTAGCATAGTACCTAGCTACCCCACTAGGATAACACTGGCCTACTCCGCTAGGCGGCACCACCGTCTTGCTCACTACTCCACATAAGATAAATGTATGTACCTGCTGCACATACAGTCTCTTATGCAGAGCAGCAATGCAAGACAAGTGATGATTGAAATTGGCCAAATATATGACATTTATTATATTAGATAAATCAGATGGATCACATAGATATACCACAAATACATCAATACATCTCCACAGCAAATATGCCGGCCCCACTGGTCTTGCTAAGAAGTCCCTCAAATTCTAACACATTACCAATGACCGGTATTAACAGTTCTCTTTACACTATCTTTAACATCGACACCATATCGGTGGGGGTCACTCCGCCACTAGGTCACCTGAAATTAAATGTGACCGACCCCCACCCACTATATGTGTGTGTGTTTGCAGTTACGACTAGCATTTGGGCAGTGTGCATATACCATATTTATAAAAACACATTTATAAAAACGGTGTTATGTGAATCCACATAAACTATGAGTGTATAGTTTATCTTTGACTATTTCGGACATGTTACCAGAGTGTAACTGGATTACACATTGGTGTGAATAATAGTTTTATAGATTTATTGAA
>OZ024861.1:41993635-42008635 GCA_964017155.1 Oasisia sp. SBJ-2009 | reverse complement strand
GTATGTGTTTGCGGCTAACGATCGATGGAAGCGAAGGGGAACTGCGGTCCAAAAGAAGGCCAAATAACCGTGCTAAATCACTGATATTGAATTTGCAATGATGGATCAGGCATAGGAGCTTCTCAGACGAGTGGAAAGATGTGCAAAGATTGGTTTAAAGACCAATCCTAGAATGGCCAAAATTAATACATTCAATTGAACCAATTAGGTAATAACAGCATCGTTGCCAGTGAAGAGAGTGTTTAAGAGTAGGTTGAAGACTGTCAAAACTATCTCCTTGGTGTGCACAAGTCCAGCGGCGACCTACGGGATCATGGCCCGTCCAATCTCGTAACAAAATTCGGAGGGTGCGTGGGGAACTGATTGCCTGATTCATATGATGGAATAGGGATGCTTCTTGTTCCCAGTGCTACCCTTTGGCAAATATATTTTGCATCATTAAAATAGGATTGATTTACCCAAAGTGGAGGATTCCTCCACTTCTGTCGTAAGCGATAAGTACCCCGCTGGCTGCAGCCCGAGGGCAACAAAATTGTCATCAATCGCAATGTGCGTGATGGATAATTGCTTATGATATTGACACGATTCAAAATAATATTTGCCCGGTTACTAGACTTGCATATTTTTTCTCCTCTTGGCACACTATATATATATATATATATATATATATATATATATTTATATATTTTTATATATTTATATATTTTTTCTCCTCTTGGCACACTATATATATATATATATATATATATATATATATATATATATATATGTATGTATGTATGTATGTATGTATGTATGTATGTATGTATATAGATAGATAGATAGGCAGGCAGGCAGGCAGGCAGGCAGGCAGGCAGGCAGGCAGGCAGGCAGGCAGGCAGGCAGGCAGGCAGGCAGGCAGGCAGGCAGGCAGGCAGGCAGGCAGGCAGGCAGGCAGACAGACAGACAGACAGATACATAGATAAATCCAAGGGTTAGGCGACACGTTGTAAATCGCTTCGGTTGGGCAACGATTAAAATAATAATAATAATAATAATTAGTTAACTTCTATTGTAATACAAATACAGCTGTAAGTATTGGACGTTTAATGTTTAGGTTTGCTGGTTTTTGTGAGAATACACAAATCGTTTCGTTTCCAAGTTTGCAGTAGTTACGTCGTTACTTATGTGACTAGAAATTAGTTCAGAGGTCATAGTTTATGTATTCGCGTAGCCAGAGGTGCGGCGAAGGGGTCCATGGGCCCCCAAATCCGGAACACGCGGAGGGTAGGAAACTGAGGATCAATAACTGGGTGCGCGATTCACAGAGTGACAAAGTACAGATAATATACGACTGCCTGTGTAGAACTTCCCTTCCCAGTTTTACGCTTTGGCAGAGATATGTTTCATCATTCAAATAGGATTAGGAAGTCATAAACATTGTTGGAAAAGGCAATTAAAACGTTGCGGGGAGGTTCGTCGCAAAATATATTTTGTGTCAAATAACATACCATGACTTATTTCAAATAACCATTATGATAATTATATTGCTTTTGACCTATGGACTTTCACAACAAACATTATACTGATTATTCTGTGGTTACGTATCAGGGACCGCCTAGAGAACATAGTCTAGGTAGTGAAACGTGTCGTCTTGGCCTGACATCTGTGTAGTCGGATTGTCCCACTCATCTCGCATTCATACATATCTGATTCGACACCAGAAGTACTGAACAAATCACTTTATTACAATTACATGCGGAGAGAGGGATAACAGTGATCGACCTCGAGTCTCGTCATCTTCCAAGACTGATCTCTTGGACTGCATATGTCGTTCTATGCATTTATATTGGCATACCATCACATCCCTCTTTCTTCAAAACATAAAGACAAAATAACTAACTTACTAATGTCCGTATGTAAGAGAAATCAAATCATTATTCTAACTATTAGCCATAATGTTCGTGTAAACTAGAACACAATTACAGGTCCAATCGTTGTGGGCGTTTCACTCGTCTTCCGGAGCTAGTGTATTGTTCCGGTTGTGGAAGCTGGAAACGGACTGACTTCTTCTGGGGTAACACGGAGTTACACGGAGGTGGTACGACTTGCATGTCGTCTCTTCGCGTCAAGTCGTCTGTATCGTCCACATTGTCTTGTTGGAACGTATGTCGCTCAGTCGTCTCACGGAGGTGACGACGGTTCCCCCTTCGGAGTCAAGACGTTGTACGACCGCGGCTGTACATCAGTTGATATCACCTTGGCAGGCTGCCAGGTGTCTGTCTGAGTGTCTCTCACACGAACGTCCTGTCCGGGTATTAGCGGTGCAAGTGGTTGCATAGCTCGCTTATCATGGTTAAGACGTTGGATTTCTTGCCTCTCGGCGAGACGACGTCTGATTTCGTCTTTCGACCAGTGTTCATTTCTGATGATCACGGGGAGGTTCGACTTGTACTTGCGGGCATTTAGCATCTCTGCCGGTGACGGTAAGTGGCTGTCGATTGGTGTGGATCTCAACGCGAGCAGTGCTTTCTGCGGGTTGGATCTCGACATCGCTGCCTTCTTCAGGGTATACTTCACCGTCTGAACTTGACGTTCAATGAATCCATTCGATTGTGGGAAGTGAGGGCTGGACGTTACGTGGTCGAAGCACCACTCGGCGGCGAAGTTTCGAAAAGCCTGACTGCTATAGTGTCCACCGTTGTCGCTCACAACCTTGCTTGGCGATCCATTCTCCGCAAACACCTCACTCATCTTCGATATGATGCGGTCACTCGTCACCTTCCCCTCGATGCGGTACACAAAAGGGAATTTCGAGTAGTAGTCACAGATGAGAAGATACGTGTCCTCTCGTATGGCAAACAGGTCTGTGCCGACGATCTGCCACGGACGTGTCGGTAACTCATGCTGCATCAGCGGCTCGTGCGCCTGACGTTTCTGTAACCGTTGACACGCGTCGCACTTCCTCACGATGTCGTCGATGTCCTTGTTGGTCGACTTCCAGTAGACACAGGACCTCGCTCGTAGCCGGGTCTTCTCTATGCCCTGGTGAGCCTCGTGCAGTTTGCTCAACACTTCCGCCTGTAGACTTAGGGGAATCACCAGACGGTCGCCCTTCATGATAAGACCGTCCTCAACTGCCAACTCGTCTCGGCATGACCAGTAGGGTCGCAACGGTGCAGCTAGGTGGTGTTGGCTATCTGGCCATCCATCTACGATGACGGCTCTCAGTGCACACAGTTCATCGTCGGCCTGTGTCGCCTCTCTGATCGACTGTAGTTTCCGTGTTGAAAACTGTACGAATGACACTTGTATGTCAAGGTCGATCTGCGTCGACTCGCAACTCGGTTGTCTTGACATGGCGTCGGCCAGCATCATTTGCTTTCCTGGCTTGTAGCGTAACACAAAGTCATACGGTTGTACTCGCAGGAACATTCTCTGTAATCTCTGCGGTGCTGCTGCAAGGTTCTTCAAGTTGATCATCTCGAGAGGTTTGTGGTCCGACTCGAGAACGAACGATTTTCCGTAGACATACATGTGGAACCTCTCGCAGCCGAAGACGACTGCGAGCATCTCACGTTCAATGTTGGCGTATCGCTGTTCGCAATCACTAAGTGACTTGCTGGCAAACGCGATGGGCTTCCCGTGTTGAATGAGAACGGCGCCGAGTCCTCGGCTGGAGGCGTCGACCTGGATGACACTCAGCCTGTGGGTCGAAGTACGCAAGGGTCACTTCACGACAGATGAGAGACTTCGTCGCTTCAAACGCTGCGTTGTGAGATTCCGCCCAGATGTACTCGGCGTCCTTCTTCACTAGATCACGCAGGGTTGCGGTTTTCTGCGACAGGTTTGGAATGAATGGCGACATGTACGTGGCTATGCCCAGAAATTCCTGAAGTTGTGCGACGTTTTGCGGTTCTTTCATTCGCTGGATGTCTGCGGCTCTGCCTGGGTCTGAACGTACGCCGTCTGCGCTGAATTCCAACCCGAAGAACTTCATGTTCGCCTGTTTGATGTCGCATTTATCAATGTTGAACACCAGCCCATGCTGCAGTGCTACTCTCATTAAGTTGTGCAGATGTTTGTCGTGTTCGGCTTCTGTCTTCCCGAACACACCCACGTCGTCAGCAATACTTATCGTTCCTGGGCACTTCTCAAGGATGCAGTCCATCCTCTCCTGGAACACGTCTTGGCTGAGGTTCAGGCCAAACGGTAGTCTTCTGAAACAGTACCGGCCGAAGGGACTGTTGAACGTTGTCAGACGCTTAGACTCGTCGTCTAACTGCACGGACCAGTATCCGTGACGTGCGTCTAGCTTGGAGAAGATCATTGACCCAGCAAGCTTGTGGGTAATTTCCTCCAAGGTCGGTGTTGGGTAGTGCGGACGCTTGATAGCTGTGTTCAAGTCTTTGGGATCCAAGCAGATGCGCAACCTTCCGTTCGACTTCCTGCTGTATACGATGCTAGATACCCAATCTGTAGGCTCCTCGACCTTCTCGATCACCCCGAGTTCTACCATCTGGTTGATCTCATTCCTCACGTCGTCTTTGATGTGGATCGGACATCGTCTGGGCGCATGTACGACAGGGGTCACAGCAGGGTCTAGTGTGATGTGGAACGTTTCGCGGAACTTTCCGATGCCCTTAAAACAATCTGGATACAGCCGCTGGAGATCTTCCTTCGAGTTCAACGGCGGTGGATATTCGCTGACTGCACAGTTCAAGGTCACCAAGTTGAGCTTGCGGCAGGAAGGTAGTCCCAAGATTACTGGACCTGGTGTGTCACCAACAAAGAACTCTGCTTCGTGTGTGGTTGTCTCATGCACACACTTCAGTCGCGTAGTACCGTACTGCCGGATCAATTGTCCGTTGTAGGCAGTTAGGATCATATCTCGATGCTCAAGCTAGGCTGCCTCGCACAGGTATTCCTTCTGTGTCGATGTTTGACGGGTACATGCGCTGGAACGTCCTCAGCGGCATTACGTTACCCTGCGCACCTGTGTCGACCTTGACACAAAGTGTCGCTGGGGTGTTAGGCCTGTCTTTCAGCGTGATCCTGAGAGTCGCATATACCTCGTCCCTCTCGACGGCATTGATGTTGACGGTATTAAAAGCAAGCGGCTCGAAGTTGTCGCTGAGCTGATCGAATCTGGCGTCTTGACTGATGGAGTGAACACCACCTCGTTGGCGCTCATCTCGGTTGGTCCTTCGTCTTGACCTAGCTCGGGATCTTGGTCGCCCAGAATAGTGTCGTCTTCCTCCGGCGCCAGACGTCCAACCTGTAGCCTGCCGACATACTCGCTGCCAGTGATTGAGTTTCCCACATGCGTTACACCTACTGCCCTCTGCTGGACATCGATCTGTGGGCGCATGATGACGTCCACATTTTGCGCACGTAGGTGCCTCCTCTCGACGTCCGCTTGGCTCATGTGTTCTCCGCGACCGGCTGACGTGACTGATGCTGCTAGCGTCTCCTGAGAACTGCTGCATGTTGGCCAGTGTTGCTTCATGCGTTCTAGCAACGTCCATCGCCGCGTCAAGTGTTAGTGTCTCATCACGGCACAGCAGCTTTTCTTGCACTTTTCCGTCCCGGAGAACCACTACTAACTGTTCGATCAACCTCTCCTCGGTTTCTGTAGTATCTCGGAACTTGCATTTACGCGCCTGCGTCTTGCAGCGTGTCATGAATTCGTCAACTGTCTCAGAGCTCAACTGCCTGAATTTTTGCAGATGAAAACGGCTCAGCCTGTAATTAGACTTGGGTTCTATCAGAGCCTGGAATTTAGCCCAAATGACCTCAACGTCTTTCTTATCAGTTTCACTGAGGTCCCACGTATTGTACATTCGCCGACCCTCCTGTCCTACCCATAGCAGGATGTAGGTCACTCGTTCACTCTGCCCTTTTTCAGCAAAGGGCCCACTGAAAATCAGTTCGCAATATTGACGGAATGAACGAAACTCCGTGGGTAAATCAGTGGCTAACCAGTTCATGCGGGGCGGCTCTATACCTGACAGATCACCCATGGCTGCCTATTAATGGCAATGTCTATCACTTACTCAGTGAGAACAAATCGGAGCTGGCCAGCGTCGACTCGACGGTGCCGCGTGCGTGTTGACCTATTTACGAATGTCGAAAGCGCCTGATTCAACCGTAGCTGCCACCATGAAACGTGTCGTCTTGGCCTGACATCTGTGTAGTCGGATTGTCCGACTCATCTCGCATTCATACATATCTGATTCGACACCAGAAGTACTGAACAAATCACTTTATTACAATTACATGCGGAGAGAGGGATAACAGTGATCGACCTCGAGTCTCGTCATCTTCCAAGACTGATCTCTTGGACTGCATATGTCGTTCTATGCATTTACATTGGCATACCATCACAGGTAGGGGGGAATCTTAAGAGTATTCAATACAAAGATTAGCGACTGAATGCTAAAGATCTGGCGGACATATGCCTTACAGAGCCTATAGACCCGCCTGTCAGTAATGAAACATGTATACCTGGCGTGATTAGACGAGATCCGCCTTTTGAAAACATTTGAAATATTTTTGGCAAAGGCTAACCAGAGCTACGGGCAAACCGCGGTGGAGAGGTGAAACGTCCTCACGCGCAATGCTACGTAATGTATTTTAAAAGCTCGAGGGAAAAAGCTCGAGGGATGCGCTGCGTCATCTGATGGTGACCTACAATGAAGAAATATTAATCGTTGAGAAACATGGGTGAGTCGTATCTTGTATCTCGTACTGGTTAACTGCTGAATAAAATCGATGAAGCTCAAAACCTGGTTTCGTTGTGCAATTCGAACTGTCTCCAACATAAAACCAAGACAACAATGGGAATGATCATATACTTACGTGACATTCTATAGACTCGATGACGCGCCTTCACAAAGCCATCAAAGAAGAGATAGTAAAGAGAGTACATTAATACTCATACATAGGCTTCGACATCTCTGTAATGTAATTGTTTGACTGACGCTCCAGTAGTCACAACAGAGACAGGCGGTCGTTGGATATAAACAAGTTACCGTAACTGAATAATATAAGTATAAGTGGCAATACCCAAATACGTATTCAGGTATCCACACTACTGTTCGACCCGATAGACTTCTCTAATGTTCGGTCGTGATTACTACGGGCTGTAGCTGAGGAGGGCAAAGTCGCTGAAATGATCATCTCCCTATGTTGCCGCGTCAAACCTTGTGCACGTTGTTTCACTGTATATCTTTCCAGTTCACGTAGTTATTTATACTACCTCTGGCTATAGACAGAGGTAGATTTATGTACGAATAGGCTTCGGACATTTCTTGTCTAATGGCTGGTGTTTTCGACAAAAGCCGAGATGGCATTTGATTGAACAGGTCTTCTTCTCGTCCCGCCCCGCCCCGCCCCGTGCGACTGGACCGACAGACAGTCATAGGCAAGGGGGTAAGTATAGGCCCCCTATACATATTTAGCAAACACAAAATGTACATGCTACCCACTTCGACAAGCTAGACCGTTAATAATTTGTTTAGGTAATAATCGTAAAACAAAACGTCAACATATTCACATAATTGGGACACAGATCTTAGACAGTTAGGCATAAATTGCAAATCATATATTAAAACATTTAAAGAATTAGAATAATATGCAGTTATATGGAAGACTATGTGAGATAAAATGTGGTAAAAATATATTAATTGAATAACAAATTGGTAAGTGCTAACATGTTTGCATCTGTTGCTGCGCAGAAATTATGGGAAATTATTTGGAAGAAAAGAGTTACAGAATGTAGTTCTGTCAAAAATGATATTAAAAAAAGTGTATTGATTCAAAATACTATCAATTTTATTGACGAATAGTAGCGAAGTTCCTGAGTGGGAACATTTAGCGATGTTGTGGATGTTGAATGAGTTGTTTAACTGATGCTGTAGACTTGAATGAGTGTGAGAGTGCGCCATGTCAGAACGGAGGAAGTTGCTACGACCACATCAATGGCTACAACTGTAGTTGTCTGCCAGATCTCTACACAGGCAGCCACTGTGAGACAGGTACTCGAAATACTTAATCAAAAATCTTGTCTAAGACTTGCGGTCATTTGGAGGTGTTGGCGGCCATTTTTGACGCCATATTGGATTTTTTTGTTACATATATATAGGCCAACATAATTTTTTATGATCTTAGTGTGTTATTTGCCCAAAAAAAACCTAGGGATAGACACCAAGATCATCAAATTTGAGTTGATAGTTACATAGTTATGATCATTAAGAGGTTTCGGTGGCCGTCTTGGACGCCATCTCGAAAAAAAAACTTTGTCGGGGGCCCTACTTTGGTAAACTTTTAGTATGTTAAGCAGTACACTAAAATCTACCAGAATCAGTTGAGAAACCTTTTGTAGAAATTGTTGGGGGTTAAACTGTATTTTGACCTGACTAAAGTAACAGTGACACAGACTGTGTAAGACTTAATCATGATTTTAACTGGACAATAATAGATCACCTTCAGGCCAAAATAAAATGGTGTGTAAATTTGTCAAAACTGACTATTTTGTCTAAAAAAAGCTGACAATTTATCACTGTTTGTTTGCAAGGAGTTCATGAATTTGTTTTACTAATTTATATATTTTTGTGCAAATATTGTTGTATTTGTGTGCAAAAACACTTCATGTAAAACCTGCTAACTTGACAGTGATAAGTGAATAGTGTGTATTCTGTGTCTGGTGTTTGTGCAGTCGTACGGAGGCGTCTGTATCCCCACGGCTCCCAACAAGAGGACGTGACACTGGACGGGGGATATGAACTAGGGTGTGACGCGGCTGGCAAGAGTTGTTACTCAGGGTTCATCAAGACACCTCGCTTGAAGATCTTCTCATCTGAGTTCACACAGCTTCAGGTACCCTCACTGTGTCATATGAAACACAGGGGTGTCTAGGGTTTGAACAATGGGGCATGAACCCGCATCACACCCTTCAAGGTTCATGCTAACCTCCACCTGCATCCCCAATATGGCTTATACACGTCCAGCTGCAAATGTCTAAAACAATATTCGCATTCACACTGCAGAGTAAACTGGCGCAACGTAGAATAATCGAAATTGGTAAGTTCGACACACATATCACTCATTTGTTTTAGTGTGTATACAGGGAACACATGGGGGAGCACTCTTCTAAACCCTATCTCCGTAACCGCGGTACTTCTCTAAACTTCCTTTATTTTAAAACCTAAACCTAAGAGTTTTATATTAACTCTACGTGTCTACAACTGACATCATAGACACATCCGAACCACCTATTTGATATATTGATGCAACATTGAATGTAAAAAACAATATGGCCGCCCGGTAGCGATGGTCGCCGCCGATAGAAACAGGATCAGCCAACAGTCGATTCCGATGAGTTAGAAACTAGAAACCCCGTTGGGCACAAAAGTGGTGTGTGACGGGTAAGATAAAACAATAACGTCTTAGATCACGTTAATTCAATAATAACGTTTAATTACATCTGATGACTTCAATTACATTACATATGTAGCGAACCAGGATTCGCGTTCCGTTGGTTCACGTAACATGGCGCATTCGAAGTTTGTGAAATGGCATGCGGTCTGCAGTCGTTAAATAGAAGTGTTGCTCCGATGGCCTGTCTAACACCCGCCGTCCCTGCTGCAGCAAGCACGCGCTCTAAGCCAGTACCTGTATGACTTCCACCTCGGTAACTTCAGACCTTTCCAGTGCAACAACGTGTAGAACTTACAATCACGAGTCACCCCGTGCGAGTGCTTCTCCGCCACGTTCTTCAAACATAGGATTGAACACTCCCACTTGGACGTGCACCTTACGTAAGCTGTAAGAAGACCGACAAATCACACATGCCAATGGCAATAGAAAGGATATTATGGGAAAGGAAATGGCGTCTTCTCATACCAAGATGGGTGTTTTATTAATGTTATTGTTAATGAATTGATGGACATGTTTTATAACAACAATAGCATGAAGTACACTCTGGATAAGCCCACCCTGTAGGACTTATTGAAATATTTATAGTTATCGGAAGCTTCACTTTACTACGATGTAAACGGTTGCGGGGCGGGGCGGGGCGGGGCGGGGCGGGGCGGGGCGGGGCGGGGCGGGGCGGGGCGGGGCGGGGCGGGGCGGGGCGGGGCGGGGCGGGGCGGGGCGGGGCGGGGCGGGGCGGGGCGGGGCGGGGCGGGGCGGGGCGGGGCGGGGCGGGGCGGGGCGGGGCGGGGCGGGGCGGGCCGAATTATACAGTTGCGGGGCGGGTGCGGGCTCAACATTTTCAGCCCGCGCAGTTTCTCTCAAAATGTGCACATTGTTTGTGCCTATTAGTTAGTGGATTACCTGATAGCTCTTTGTGTGTGTGTGTGTGTGTGTGTGTGTGTGTGTGTGTGTGTGTGTGTGTGTGTGTGTATGTGTGTGTGTGTGTGTGAGTGTGAGTGTGTGTGTGTGTGTGTGTGTGTGTGTGCGGGCGCGCGCGCACTTAACTATGTTATGATAACATGTGCTAACCATGACGTTTTAGCAAACAACATATTGCCAGTGAGCATTCTGGTAATAGAACATTGTTATAACACTGTTGAAAACACTGATAATATGTCACTGTTTTGTTGTTTTGCCCTGCCAGCTTTAGTCATTCATTAGGGTGTACATACAATAATTCACAGTAAAATAAATCACAGAAAAAATAACAGTTTTGTACTGTGTACAGACATTAGCTCGATAGCAGCCATTTTGTTTTTTCAAAAGCACAGACGAATAGGTCTTGTAGAATGTGTCCAGGTATATATGCAACAACAAAAACGGCCTTGACATATAGTGCTAAGTACACGAGTATTAAAATCGATATGATAATTAAAAACAGACGCCATGGCAATTATACTAACATTGTCCACGGGCAATAATAGTCAACATAACAAAAACGAATATCCAACTAAAAATATAATTGTGAAATTCGACAAATAAACACAAAAGGCGTCCTTACCTTTTGGTTTGCCACATCCTTCCCAATAGGACTTGGTTATTCTAAAAGGACCACATGTGACATATCGTCTTCGCCTTCGCTTGCATTTATTAACCCAAGCACGTCCGCCAGTAGCCTTCAAATGACAACAACCACAACTTTCAAGGAAAACAATTCAATTGTCACAATAATGTTCGAGATTAATACTTTGAACAGAAGCATCAGTTTTTGGTGATTGAAATTGTCGACCCGCCATTGCGAAGAGGTTGTTAGCGAGTAAGCTGCATATAGTCCAGTTCACTATGTCACGAATAATCGTTTCGTTCACATTTTTGGGAGATTTGCAAAACTATACATTTTTGGAAAGTTTAGAACCTACTGAACCTGAAAAGTAATGTTTAAATTTTTTCTAAACACTCTAGGGCGGCCATCTTGGAATTTCAAAATGGCGACTATTTTTTGCAAACATTGTGCAATATCTCGGCTTCTAAGCATCTTAGGTTTTTGATTTTGGTGTCTAAACATACATTTTCGAGACAAGGAATCTAATGGGACAACTTATAATGAGCTATATATAATGCATGACACTATTTTGGAAATTGTGGAAAAAAATACATAAATTCTAAGTAACAACATGAGGCTCAAACGGTAAATATTAGCCAACTTTTCGAGCATTCAAAATAGTCTAGTTATTAAAATCATTGTTGTCTAGAATCCAGTGTCCCATTGTTATTGTTTCAGGCTCTGAGAGACATGGAGTCGACCACGAATGAGGTTCCCAAACTTACTGTTGGACGGCCGTGCCAAACCACTGACTATAAACTGTGTGTTGTGTGTCAAAAAGAAGCCGAACCTTTAGTGTTGCATCCAAGATTAACGTCATACCACAACCTCATAGAGACAGTGAAGGAGCGAGCCAGCTTGCATGATACCGATTGTGTTCCAGTGCAGAAACGGCTTAAAGACTGCACAGCAGAAACACTGCAAAGAGAGAATGCTGTTTGGCATCGTACTTGCTACTCCAGGATGACGAACACAGTCCAGAGAGGGCGTGCAAGAGACCGACAGCAACACTCCATGTCTACTGGGTCACACACTCCCAGGGTGAAAGGTCGCAGATTAAGAAGTGCTGATGACGTGAATAACGTGACTGGCGCAGCTGCACCATATACCCGATCATCAACACGACCTTTGTACAAGGACATGTGTTTCTTTTGCCAGACAGACAATGACCAGAAACTCTTTACTGTCAGAAGAGGGAATGCCGGACAATCACTAAAGCAAGCAGTGCAAGCGTCTTCAGATCCAGAACTGAAAACTAGATACAGTACTTGCATTGATGATGGTGATGCCCATGCTATGGATATCCAGTATCACAAAGCTTGCTGGACCAAACACGTGTTCCACGTTCTGCGGGATGACACCAACCAAGCACACAAGACAAAACAAAGTCCCACACAAGGATCCAGCTTCGTTGAACTGCTGAACATCATAGACACACAGACCCGAGATGGAGCATACCTCTCAATCCAAGACATCGAGAACACATATGTCAGCATGCTACATTTGAGTGGAACAGAGGCCCTGGAAAATCATTCACCTGCCTTCACCAGGCAATGGTTGAAAGACATAATCCTTTCTGAATTACCACACGTAACATCAGTCCGACAGAGAAACATGCGAAGTCTTGTACGGTCCAGAGGCATGTGATGCAGACATGCTCCAGACTGCTATCAGAACTGCAGATGGCACTGAAAGCATGAACAACCTCTACCAATCAGCCAGACTCCTTCGCCAACGAATTGAGCAGTTCACCAAGACAGTGAAGACGTCCAGTTCCATAGTAATAACCAGTACCTTGGATGATGTACCGGTGGAACTGTATACCATGATCCGCTGATAATGGCGGGACCTGCAGACAAACTGCAAACAGAAGTGCGGACAACTATTGTTGACAGGGTGTTTGGTTTCAAATCCAAGAGGCAAGTCACGTACAAACCGAGTGACGAGGGTGCTGGATTTCGGTCTCAACAAGCTAGGGAAACCCCCCAAGTACTGCGATTGGCCCTGATCATCCATCACGACACAAGAAACAAGAAACTTGTTAATCTCCTCAATGCACAGGGTCAATGTGCATCCTACAGCCGTATCATGGAAACAGCCCTTGCCAATGCTGTAGTGGAGAACACAAAGCAGTGCCAGGGGCTGTATGTGCCACCTTTCTTGAAGAAGGGCACGTTTATGTTCTTTGCCTCAGACAACACAGACTTTGCTGAGGACACTGCTGATGGCAAGGGTATAACACATGGGACAGTCACTGCCATCTACCAGAAGGCTGATGCACCTGGTGAACCAATCACACCCCCTCTCTCTACGCATTGGTGACACAAAGTCAAAGAGCCTCTTGGTGACTCCATAACATACAGCCATGCTACCGTGTGAGACGCCAAAAGCAACTGCATCGCAGCAGCGGGCGAGGGAGTTCAGCATCAACAACTCTAGTGTAGCAGATAGCTATCAACTTACACAACGTGGATGGGTTGTCGCCTCAACTCTTTCCAGGATGAAGGATGAAAGGTCAAGCCAAATTCCAGGTTGGGCTGGCTACAACTACTTAGTGTCAACAAGCAAGCCGCTGACCGAGGTTGGTGCCCTGCCCCTACTCCCAGAAGTGGCACACGAGTGGTCAACTCTGCTAACAGTGATGAAGCAGGCACATCAGTTAAAGGAGTTGACAGTTGGAGAAGAGTACATCACTGTCATAACCTATGACATGGCCCTCTACGCGAAAGCAGTTGAGCTGGTGGATGCTCCTTCACTGCTTCTAGGAGGTTGTGGTATGACGTTAATCTTGGGTGCAACACTAAAGGTTCGGCTTCTTTTTCCGTCCACCAGTAAGTTTGGGGACCTCATTCGTGGTCGACTCCATGTCTCTCTGAAACAACAACAATGGGACACTGGATTCTAGACAACAATGATTTTAATAATACATGTAATTATTAGACTATACAACAATGATTTTAATAACTAAACTATTTTCAATGCTCGAAAAGTTGGCTAATATTTATCATTTGAGCCTCAGGTTGTTACTTAGAATTTATGTATTTTTTTCAAAATTTCCAAAATAGTGTCATGCATTATATATATCTCATTATAAGTTGTCCCATTAGATTCCTTGTCTGTGAAAATATATGTTTAGAACCAAAATCAAAAGCCTAAGATGCTTAGAAGCCGAGATATTGCAAAATGTGAGCAAAATATAGTCGCCATTTTGAAAATCCAAGATGGCCGCCATAGAGTGTATAGACAAAATGTAAACATTATTTTTCAGGTTCAGTAGGTCCTAATCTTTCCAAAAATGTATAGTTTTGCAAATCTCCCAAAAATTTGAACGAAATTACACAAGGAACTGGACTAATACGTTGCACACGCACACGCACACGAACTCACTAAGACAACTAATTATGTCATGTTTTTCTATTTCGCCTTACGTACGTACATTTACATCTCATCTTTCAATGTATAAAAACAACAGTAAAACATGTGTCTACGAACCTAGGCAATACCTCGCATTGTTTATCCCCCCCCCCCCCACACACACACATACACACACACACACACACACACACACACACACACACACACACACACACACGCGCGCGCGCGCGCGCGCGCGTAAAATAAACAAATGATGCTTCATTTAAAGAGCATGAACTCTGTAATCCACAATGTTGCAAACCTGTACGGAATAACGTTTGCAAATTAATAACCTTTTTCTATAGCAGGTCACATATATTTTCGAAATGTATTATAATATAACATAAGCATAACATATTATATTATGCTTTTTCGTAGCGCAGGAATGAGTACAAACCCTTGTTGGAAAGCCTACGAACACAATACTGTGTGGGTAGTTACCTTCAAGATCATCATATAATTCGAATTAAACAAATGGTTTATTCCCAAAGGATAGTATTTGTTGAATGTCACGAACGCACCTTAGCTATGCACATTAGGCAGTTGTGCGAAGGTTGGGAAGCTGGAACAAAGTAATAATCAAC
>OZ024861.1:41983635-41988635 GCA_964017155.1 Oasisia sp. SBJ-2009 | reverse complement strand
TATATATATATATCTCGCTCTCACTCTCGCTCTCGCTCTCGCTCTCGCTCTCTCCCAAACTGCGCGGCGCGGCGTTAGGTGGTTTTAGGCCTCCCGCGCGTGACAAGGACAATTAAGCGCGTGCGTCTGTAGCAATGATATTCTAACTATCTAGCTTAACGACCAGATAAAAAATAGAACAAATACTGGACGGACAAGATGATTATAAAATAACAATAATACATTTAAGAATAAGGCTTTGTCTAATTGTTTAACTACTTAAAGGTCTTACATTCGCAGTTCCGACCGGCTTTGTGGTGCTTGCAGATGCACTTGTAAGCGATATCACTTTGTGCCACGCACGAACCCTCGTTACGACATGGTTTGTGACGACAGGCATCCGAGACTACGACCAGAGAGAAAGAACCGCAGTTACCGTGTTTACTTTGTTGTCAGTACCGCACTAGACAAGTTTGCTTTGGTAAATAATCTAGTTAACAGTTCACAGAATTTAGCAACGCGTTAAATATGAATCCCATGTCTTACATTCGCAGTAGCTGCCGCCGTAACCCTCTCTACAGGTGCACACGGGTAGTTTGTTGACCATCTTGCAGGTGCCACCACGTTGACAGTAATGCGTTCGACATAAATCGTATTCTAAAGCATAAGTCAGTCAGTAAACTGTTAACATATATTCTTCGATTTGTTGTCACACTAAACGGGCATGTTTATAATACGGCATAGTTTCGTCATGCACCGTTATTCCAACAATGATCACTCTTGCCATTGTTTCCATAGATATAACATATACTTTAAAGGGATACTACAGTCAGTGAGAGATTCACACCATTTAGTTACATTTGTATAATATATTGGTTGTGCATAGTAATTGTACATAAAGAACAAACTAATTATAGTATAACTGTTCCAGAAACACTCCATTTTGGATTCAGGGCGCTGCCATCTTGAGATTTATGCGCCAGTGACGTAAAGCGCTTACGTCACTGGCTCATGCATGTTCGAACATCCTATGTCTGTCCAATGGTACTTGATGTATCCAGATTGTTTATGTCACAATCAGCGAAGATTCCGCCAATCCTTGCCTTTTTCAACAATGCGCCAGTGACGTAAACGGTTTGGTGTACGTCACTGACGCACGAGTCTCAAGATGGCAGCGCCCTGAATCTAAAGGTGCGTTTACACGACGCAACAAGTTGCGCAACTTGTTGAACGCAACTTGTTGCGCAACAAATTGACGTCGTTTTGTTGAGTGCAACTAATCGACGTCAATTTTACCGGATGCGGCGATGAACCGGATGTAGTGGTGTAGAAATGGATTCCGACGATGATTTAGCAGTTGTGAGTGCAATTGTTGCCTTACAAAGCAGTACGAAATGTCGTCGACGACGATGTTGGGCGAGGCCTTGGTTGCTTCGACGCCCACAATACGGGGCGTACGAAACTTTACAGAGCGAGTTGGGGCAGGAGAATGGCCGCGGACTACGTCACTTTTGGCGCATGGCCACGGAGGCGACTGATGAATACTAGAAAAATCAGGACATAAATATCTTGCATTATACCTTTCTTATCTTAATTGCCCGATTTAATATTGAGTTTACCATACTATCATAGACATATAGCGATTTATGTAGTGCAGATAATAGACACGCCCACAAAGTATGTGTCTTTTACGGGATTTGCATTCTACATAGCTGTACGTACGTTGTGGTTTCGATAAGCACTTACATCTGACAAGTTGTCTAAATGCACATAATCATAACACATGTATACGTTTGCCCCAAACAGGTTGTACTGCGCGAAAAATGGCACTCTTTATTATTAGTCAACATCGCCAAACACAACTTCACAAGTACTAGCCGGCGATGCCATGGCAAAACACTTCAAACAGGTATTCTGTATAATTACAATGTGTAAATAAATGCACTGTATCAAAACCAGCTCTTATTTTGAGTTATTATTTAACTAATAATGAACACCAATTTTTTAAATGAATAAAGTTCACTAAATAGTAGGCCCTCTTTGTATTTGAAAAACTCTCTTCAACCACAGCTACGCTAACCACGTTTGTTGTCGATGGCCGAATAGTGACGTGGGGCCGGAAGAACGCGTCCAGCTGATAAAAAAATCCAGTTGCTGGATAGCAACTGGTCGGTCCCGGCACCGCTTTTAATACCCCCGAGCACCTTCCTCAACTCGCGGGTGTATTGTGTCCGGAGCCCACGATTTTATTTGGCCTCGACGCCCTCGTCGACTGAAAATAAAAAAGCAATTATGTTAACGTATTACAACTCTATATTCACTTGTATAAATTAATCCACAAAGTAATACAATAGCTCATTACTGATGTTGTTAACTGGAAAGGATGAAACCATGACAATGTTTTATTATTTGGGGGGGCCTGAGTCACTGTGCAACTTGCGTTAACAGTGGTTGTGCAATGATTGAAAAATGGCACAATACAATATTGCCACGGAATTCCGCAATGCACGAACTTAGGACACGATGAAACTACTAATTATAGGGGCATAGTTATGCTCCACCCTACATGTGAATGTTATATGCGCACTTTTGAAATGCAAAGAGCCAACCAACATGTGAAAGTCTGTTCAGCGCTGTGAGCAACGAACGTTGGAACAGCACTATAGAGACGTGACGATTATGATTATTATGATTAGGCAGGCCGAATAAAAAGGAGTCGATTTGTCCAATGACATTGGCAATGTCAATGACAACTGTCAATCGACAGTCATCAATGACCTAGTGTTGCCTACGGTTATGCTGTAGAGTACAGACTATAGATAGAGTCGCATTGTCAAAATAAACATAATGTTAAACTCCATTTTCATTCATATAGATCCACATAAACACAGTGGACAGACGGAACAGAGCTCCGTACACACTTTACAGAAACTACGATCTATACTATAGAAGCATGGGCGATAAATAGGACAACTCTCCACTTCGAATTTTAAAACACTCACCTGTCATTGAAACTTCCCCCTCCTGGGGCAGAAATGCGGCAATACCCTGCATTGCCGCCTGACGTATCTCCGGACGGTGATATTCTTTTGATGTGACTTCCCATAAACAGGAAAATGAATGAAATAAATCTAAAAAAATGGCAGTCTTCTCATCGGATAAATTTACGTACTATGGTTGCCGTGCAACGTGATTAGATAACGCGTTTTCATTGGTTCTTGCGGTCACCATCTTTATAGTTGCTCAACAAAATAGAACACGTTCTAATTTGTTGCATGTTGCGTTCAACAACGTTTTTACGTGCTATTTGTTGAGGCAATGTTGCGCAACAAGTTGCATGCAACAAGTTGCGCAACTTGTTGCGCCGTGTAAACGCACCTTTAGATAGCAAGTTTCTGATACCATAAAACTATAACTGATTTTTTATTAACAATCTGTGATCACAGTTACCAGGCACAACCAATATAGTATACATATGTAAGTTAATACAGTGAACCTCTCACTGACTGAAGTATCCCTTTAGATGTTTTTACGTGGTGATGTGAACTAATGTAGCATAATTTAAAATCAAGAATCGCCTCAAACGTACAGCAGGTAGTATGCGTGCCACATACCCGTGCAGTTAGTTCCAATGAAACCGGGAGTACATGTACATTTGTATGTCGTTCCTGACATTTCACAAGATGCTCCGTTGCGGCATGCATCGCATGGATTATGCCGACTGAACTCTGCAACACGCGTCAAAATCATCTCAGAGTGGATACAAAATACGCTACTTCTGCAGCTGAAAATGTTAACTTGTTCGTGTTTTCCCTTAAACTGCCCTCCCTTCCCTCCTTGAAGACTCCACATAGTTCCCAATTGCACTTCTTGTAGCCTCCCTTCATTGAGACTCACATAAAAATACACAACAACTACAACTACCACGCATCACTAGTCCTAGTGATGTAGTCAAGCGCACGTTGCTTTAGCGAGGAATTTGGTTCGCACTATACGAATCCCCAGTTTATTTATGTGATACTGTTTTTGTTTGCGGAAGTGCTCCACATTAATATGCATAGCCCAAAATGTATTGTTGTCTCTGAATATGTATCACCAATAATATATATATATATATATATATATATATATATATATATATATATATATATATATATATATACATACATATATATATACATATATATACACACACATACACACACACACACACACACACACACACACACACACACACACACACACACACACACACACACACAATTTCATTATTACAATATATAGTGATTCTGCTTACCTGTTCTAGTAGAGTTCACAGTTTATCGTTCACAAGCGAGCATTACTATCAGTAATAATTTGACATATCTGAAATCTTGTGATTGCTGATTTATGTTCTGCGGTGTTCATAATGTAAGTTGGGTAAAAGATTTATTCAACTCAAGACATCTAGTTACAAGTATACTAAGTACCACTGGCTATTTTGGACGTACTTTGGCAGTTATTCCCGCTGTAGTGATATCGACAGCGGCACTCATATGTTCCGTCATATTTATTCATGCAAAATGACCCATTACGACTGCACGCTCGCTGTGCCTCCAGCGACTGACAAGGCACGGCTACAACACGAGGCATACAGAAAGCATACGAATCTATGTACACACGTGTATGCATGCATGCATACATACTGGAACTATTAAAGGGATCATGATACATCATATAGGAACTGGCCTAGGCTTTTATGTTAGGTCTTAGTTATGTAGAGTCAATACAGCCCTGCTGGGGCTAACAAAGAAGTTGTGTAATGTGCAATGTGCAACGCTTAAGTAAATGTAAAACCTGAAAACGAGTAACTGTGTAACACAAGTGTAATAATTTGTACAGGTTAAAAACAGGTTCTGTTTGAATATAATATATTGTGTGATAAGGTGGGCTGGAGCAACAATGTGGATGGTATTGACAGCTTGTTGGAATATGTGGTGTGGGTTTACTGATAACTTACGAGGGGAGTAGATCCTAACTTC
>OZ024861.1:41953635-41976135 GCA_964017155.1 Oasisia sp. SBJ-2009 | reverse complement strand
GTGCAGCTTCGTTATTCGGTGTGATCACGTGACGATATATACACATTTATAGCTGAGATAAGTGATAATATAGAAATATCAACACTATTATTTTCGCGTTTGTTGTAAAGTTTGTGTTATTGAAAAAAACATTTAAACTGGGAAATGTCAGTACATTGTACAGAACGCGAGATATACTAAAGCCGGGAACTCACTAAGCCGGCCGGCCGGCCGGCCGGCCGATTTTGCATCGGCCGGTCATCGTGAGGCATCGGCCGGGCATCGGTTATGTGAGTTCCAAAAATCGTGGCATCGGCCGGGCGTCGTGCGTCGAGCCGATGCCCGCACGACGTCGGCCGGCGGTATCAAATATTTTTGATATTGCCGGCCGGCCGAAGCCTACCCGACGCCCAATCGGCAGATGTGTTGGGTTGTTTGCCACAAAAGCGGCACTTGCAGCAATACAAATCGGCATGGATTCATCCTCTGAGTCCGCCATGATGAACTTTGGTATGTATGTCACCTGGGCGAGCATACTGAATCCCTCGATGAACAAAACATCAAACTAATTGGAATTTTAATTAATAACGCTTAAATAACAAAATCGGCCGGCTGTGTGTGTTCGAAAAAAATCGTAGCATCGGGCGGACATCAAACCCCTGACAGGCGTGAAATACGGCCTTCACCCAAACACAAGGGATATGCGACGGACGCTGAATATAACGTAACACGTTTATTAAGATATGACCTAATTAATAAATGCTATTATATGCATTTTAACAGTGAGGTATGATGGTGTTTATTGATGAAATGATAGAAGGCAAAGATGGTTATCGTTTAGCCACCACCGTGTATAACCATATAATCATTTGCAACACAACATGGCCTGTGGCAACGATGAATTGATGCAACTGCCCATGTTTCGAAATAGGAGCAACTGGTTAGAGAGTATAATCTCTCGATATTCTGACTCTGCACCATAACAGTATTGTGTCCAGCGGGATGCAATACAATTTTGAGGGCAGCCCTGAGTTAGCTTGTGCGTCACACGGAGTGTATTTAGGCATTCTAAGGACAGCGCTTGCCCGACAGCTTACGGGGCATCTGGCCAAGATCAGGCTTCCTTCTTAAATTGGGTCCGGTGACCTTAACCGGCCAGTCCCGCTGTCTGTCTTGACTGGACACCACGGATTTTGACTCTGCGATAGCAGCTTAACGTTTTCCGGCATCGAGATACGTGGTGTTAGTTGGACACAATTCTGCGGGCCTCCCTCCACGTCAGGTGAGTTTTCTTTCTTCTTGCAACATATTCCACGTGTAGTGGTATGTCACACACGCTATGTTCTTGTTCGCATGTTTTGACGCATTTTGGTGTTTGTTAATTGCGATAGCTCTCTGCACTTTTACGGCTGACCTTGGCTTGGGGTGAGTCGGTACAAGATGTGTTGTTTGCTTGTTGCCTTCGTGCCGGTGAGATGTTACGGAAGTGATACTTTAATTTACTCAAGTCACTCTGAAAGTATTAGGCTGTCTGCACGTTGGTTTTTTGCATCGTCTCATGGGCGCGTTCACTCACTGTGGCTTCCAGGCTGAGGTGCGGTATGCCCCGGTCAGCTGGCGGCTGGTCAGACGGCCGCCAGCGATCGCTGCTGTCTGTCGTACGGCTTATTGACTGAGGGTCTCCGCCCCTATTTTACGATGGGTAATTACCACCAGGAAGATGGCCGCGGGTGGCTGCCTTAGAGTTCTGGTTGGATTAATCCTGGCGGGTGGTAACGTCACCTGCCACAGGCTGCGACGCACGGGGCACCCTGGTTTTGGTGTGTGGCTGTCCCATGCTGTGTTACAGGTCTTCTGTTTTCATTACAGCGGCAATTGGCAGGTTTCCCGTTTTGCATCCCTTTGATAAATGTTTGTATTTCTGACTGTGTGTATTTGTAAGTATGTACGTATGTGTTTCCATGTGTGTATATGTGCGGTTCTGTTTATGTGTGTGTATACGCGTATGTCTGTATGTGTGTATATGCATGTGTTACGTATATATACATGTGTGAGTGTATGTATGCATATACGCATATATGTGTGTACACGTGTGAACACGCCCGTCAGCATTTGTCACTACCTGGTTATGTCGGTGTACACGCACCCATTCTTTTGTACGTATTTTCGTTTTATCCCATTTTGTGCGTCACCAAGAGGTGGCCAGTTACACAGCTTAGGTTACGCCGGCGGCTTGTCAGGGCTATATCTCTTCCTTGCGCGTTCCCTCTGCGGTTAGTGGGCACCAATTTTGGGCCCTCTCTTTTTGTTTTCAGTTATTGTTCACTTCACTGAGGATTCACCTGGCGCCAAGCCCGTGTGGTTTGTTTTTTCAGCTGTACAGATTTTACCGGCATTGTTTTACGGCTGTTCCACATGGCGCCGAGAAAATCGGCCCACTGTACCAGTGGAGGGTGGGGTTTTTGTTCCCCCCCTTTACGTTCTTATTATTGTAGTCAATATTATATTCAAGTAGCTGATTGTACGGTAGAATTTAGTTATGTTTACATGCTTTATGTTATATTGTATTACATAGTATACGTCAATCAGCCGCGCGCTCGCAACTGGTGAGCGCCAGGCAATCCTTTATTATTAAACTGTTGGGATTGCCATGTAACCTTCACTAGGTGTTTGTGTCTTCTTTATAAAGTAAACGGAGCCAGGCACAGCTGCTTTAATTAGGGTTTATTAGGGGCACACCTCTAAGCGGGAAGGGCGCGGCCACTCAAAAACAGTATTGTGTCCAGCGGGATGCAATACAATTTTGAGGGCAGCCCTGAGTTAGCTTGTGCGTCACACGGAGTGTATTTAGGCATTCTAAGGACAGCGCTTGCCCGACAGCTTACGGGGCATCTGGCCAAGATCAGGCTTCCTTCTTAAATTGGGTCCGGTGACCTTAACCGGCCAGTCCCGCTGTCTGTCTTGACTGGACACCACGGATTTTGACTCTGCGATACCAGCTTAACGTTTTCCGCCCGCCCACCCCGCTTTTGATGGTGTGTCACCCTTTTTGACGTTTCTAACTATTTTGTTGATATGTTTATTCCCGCTACATGTTGGCGTTTCCGTTTTCCTTTACCTTGGTGTTTGCACAGGGTTATTTTCACGTTTCTGTCCTCAGCCTACTGTTTTTGCACGTTAGTCGCATTACACATGTTTTCTTATTGTAGGTGTTCAGTTTGTCACCCACTGATGGGTGTCTTCCCTGTTTAGTTTCTACGTGTTAGGGGCTTAGCCCATTTTTGTGTTGTACATTACTTTGCTGGGGGGGGGGGGGGATTGAGTACCCCAGCCGTTAGTTACGTTATTATTGTTGTAGGGGGGTTGGGTTTTTGTTCCCCCCCCCCTTTACGTTCTTATTATTGTAGTCAATATTATATTCAAGTAGCTGATTGTACGGTAGAATTTAGTTATGTTTACATGCTTTATGTTATATTGTATTACATAGTATACGTCAATCAGCCGCGCGCTCGCAACTGGTGAGCGCCAGGCAATCCTTTATTATTAAACTGTTGGGATTGCCATGTAACCTTCACTAGGTGTTTGTGTCTTCTTTATAAAGTAAACGGAGCCAGGCACAGCTGCTTTAATTAGGGTTTATTAGGGGCACACCTCTAAGCGGGAAGGGCGCGGCCACTCAAAAGTGCCTATTAAGGAAGCCTGGGCATATTAAATGCAGCCATGCCGAGGGTTTTTAGACACACCAAACACACACGAATAACACAAGTGTTGCATCCATCACGTAATTATTTTATAAAGTTGTAATCAAATGTTTGCTTACCCTGACAACCCGTAGCACTGTACTGCGCGTACCCGGCATCACAAACACACTTGAAGGTGCCGATCGTGTTGCTGCACGTGGAGTGTCCGTCACACGGGTTGACCTTACATTCGTCGATGTCCTGGCGACAGTCCCCGCCCGCGAAGCCGTCCGGACACTCGGCACAGCCGGTGGTCACGCTGCACTTGGTTGTCTTGCTACGACAGTTGCAGTCACGAAGACAATCCTTGCCCCATATACCGCTCGGACACGCTGCAAGTAAAACGTCCGTCGTTATAAGTGGCTACATCTGAACATATTGTGCAGTTAATATTTTGTTGTTGCGGTACATGCAGTAATTTCTGAGGCAACGACGTCCGCAGATGATAACTGAAAACGCATACCTCAATTGTACATTGCTAGTAGGTACTGCTAACACGTGCTAGTAGCTCGTGTTTACATAACTTACCTTTACATATTTGTATGAAATTTGTACGAGATTAATTTAACAACCAACAATTTACATAGTTTTGGAATAGACCTACGTGACTCAAGTAAGCAAGGATATTGTAATGGTTATGTATGGTTACTTTCACCTAGAAAACCACCGTAATCACGAACGGTTGCTTGGACATCTTAAATATAATGATGATGGTCACGATAATACTGCACAACACAATATTTACGTTCGCATCCCTTCCTGTCTTTCATCAGTTTGTAGCCATCGTTACAGCTACAGCTGAAGCCGCCAACGTAGTCCGTGCAAGTGTGGTTGCATCCGCCATTGTGGTCTTTACATTCGTTTACATCTGTAATACAATATTTGGCTGAGTGCTGAAACTGCATACCGCAGCATTGTGTAGAATTGACAATTTTGGAGCAATGTCGTTAAATAACTAACAGCCGCCTTTGTCGTTCTCAGCCCATCCCGGTCTGCACAATGCATTCGCAGAATAATACATACATGCAGTGCTGATGAACAAAACAATGCCTCTAGATGATTCCACAGAATAGCGAACAAATATGGCTGTACGTATGACACTGTTTGCTTGCTATGAATTATAATTATTAAATAATGGTTAGTTATAGTAATAAATCGCAACAGGCCATGTACGTGTATCGGGGCAGGAAGTTCATATTTTGCATGTTAACAAATAGGACTTTGTGTTGTCATAATCGGACTGTCCCCAAATAGTGTGTCACAGTTATATTTTCGAAGGATAATTATAAACAGAAGCAGCGGAACACTTTGCCGGTAACAATGATCACGGAAATCACGCATTTTAATCGATTATTATGGTCAGGGGCGTCGATCCGGTTTTAAAAGTGGAAAGTGGAGTGACGGGGGGACCAAGTGACGGGAGGACCAATTTATTTATACATATATGTATGCATAATATATATACATACATACATACATATATATATATATATATATATATATATATATATAATATATATATATATATATATATATATATATATATATATATGTGTGACGTATGTATGTATGTATGTATGTATGTATGTATATATGTATGTATATATATTATGCATACATATATGTAAAAAAAAAAAAAAAAAAACATTTTGCTAGCAGTTTCCATGAAATGTACAACTGCACGAAACATGATACCGGATCGGCCGTCGCCCGGGTTAACAAGGACCGCGCTTATCGACCTCATCTTCCATCGACAGTGAAAAATCAGCTAGGAAGAAGAAGACAAAGAAGACAACTACTGACAATTGGACAATGGAACGTCAGGACTCTCCTCGACCGAGAAGGAGCTAACCGACCAGAAAGACGTACGGCACTAGTAACAATGGAACTTGCCAAATACAACATCGACATCGCCGCCCTATGTGAAACAAGGTTCTCAGAGTCTGGTAGTCTCAACGACTTGGAATACTCTTTCTTCTGGAGTGGCAAACCCGAAGGAGAAAGAAGGGAGGCCGGAGTGGGCTTTGCAATCAAAAAGGATATCGTCACAAAGCTGACAGAAATGCCACGGCCAGTAAGTGACAGAATAATGACGATGAGATTACCTCTGAGCAAGGACAACTTTGCTACAATTATCAGCGTGTATGCTCCGACAATGACAAACCCAAACGAAGCTTTGGACAACATCCCGCAGCGCATTATCAAGACAAGCCTAGATGAGATTCCAACTATGGATGAGATGGCTAAAGCAATCGCCGGCCTGAAAGATGGCAAAGCACCTGGAGGAGATGGAATTCCTGCAGAAGTATGGAAGCACGGAGGAGACAATCTGTTCAGCAGACTGCACCAACTAATCACCAATGCCTGGGAGGTGGGTTCTGTACCACAAGCATGGAAGGATGCCAGCATTGTAACCATCTACAAGAAATGTGATCGAACAGACTGTGGGAACTATAGAGGAATCTCTCTTCTTTCCATAGCAGGCAAGATCTTCGCCAGGATCCTACTCAACAGACTATCTACCCACATAACACCAGAGGTAGTTCCAGAGACTCAATGTGGCTTCAGAGGTAACAGGAGCACCGTGGATATGATATTTTGTCTCCGACAACTACAAGAAAAGTGCATTGAGCAGGACCGACCACTGTACATGTTATTTGTCGACTTCAGTAAGGCGTTCGATGCAGTTGGGAGGACCGGGCTATGGCAGCTACTGAGGAAGTATGGATGCCCAGAGAAGTTCACAACAATGATCGAGGCACTACATACCGGAATGATGGCAAATGTTAGTGTTGGAGCGGAAGTCTCGAAATCGTTCAGTGTCACAAATGGGGTCAAGCAAGGATGTGTACTGGCCCCCACGTTGTTCTCCATCTTCCTATCAGCAATGCTCGATGATGCTTTCCGAGACATGGGGGACTACTCGGATACTGATGAGAGAGCTGCTATTCGCAGATGACAGTGCACTGGTTGCACACTCTGCTGAAGAGATGCAGAATATAGTGGATGCTTTCTCCAATGCGTTAAAGAAGTTTGGCCTGTAGATTAACATCAGGAAGACCGAGGTGCTGTACCAACCCAACTCTACAAGAACCCGAGAGAAGGATATCATGGTTGATGGAAACAAGTTGAACTCTGTTCTGGAATTCACCTACCTCGGAAGCACTATATCAAGTGATGGATGCATTGCCGATGAAATACAGAGGAGGATGGCCAAGGCTAGTGCATCTTTCGGTCGAATACGCCAGAGACTCTGGAACAACCACCATGTGTCCATGCGGGTTAAAGGCAAGATATACTGTGCAATCGTGCTGTCCACCCTCTTATACGGAGCCGAGGCCTGGACAGTGTACAGACGACAGGTGAAAAAGCTGCATGCCTTCATGATGCGACATCTGCGATCGATCATGAGGATAACCTGGATGGACAAAGTGACAAACAAGGAAATACTCGAACGGACAGGGCTGCCATCTATGGAAGATCTTCTGATCAGAAAGAATCTCCGGTGGACTGGACACCTCATGAGGATGTCACCAGACAGGCTACCAAAGCAGGTTCTCTACTCCCAACTGTCTTCTAGTCAGAGAAAGAGAGGGCGCCCTCGTCTCCGGTTCAAGGATACCATCAAGAGAAACCTGAAGCTGAAAGACATAAAGATCGACTCCTGGACATCACTCTCACAGCAGAGAGATAAATGGAGAGCAACAGTCAAGTGATGGAAGCAGTCTTTGTCGCTTCGCGACCGACAGCATGATGACATATATGTATAAATAAATTGGTTCCCCCGTCACTTAGTCCCCCCGTATATTATATGTATGCATAATATATATACACATACATACATACATACATACATATATACATACATACATACATACATACATACATACATACATACATACATACATACATACATACATACATATATATATATATATATATATATATATATATATATATATATATATATTATAATCATAATATATTATAATTACTGAACATTTGGGGGTAGACTTTGGACCCAACACTGCTTGCCTGATTCATAGAGTGACAATATGCAGAGTTTACAGGGGTGCCTGTATAGGACTTCCCAATTCCACCTTTTGGCAAAGAAATGTTTCATCACTAAAATGAGATCAAATAGGGCCTGTAAATGGGTCACGATATATGGCGAGACTCTGCGCGACTGGAGCTGGTTGGGGACTGGACACAAGAATAATATTCTAACGATGGATGACAGTTGTAGCTTCCGACCGATGAATACTAGGAAAATCAGGTCAAAAATATCTTGTGTTATACCTTTCTTATCTTAAATGTCCGATTTAAAATTGAGTTTACCACAGTATCATACACATAGCGATTTACGTAGTGCAGATAATAGACACGATTTTAGGCCGATATGTGTCTTTTGCGGGATTTGCATTTTACATTGCTGTACGTTGTGGTTTCGATAAACACATATCTGACAACTTGTCTAAATGCACATAATCATAACACATGTACACGTTTGCCCCAATCAGTATGTACTGCGCGTACCAGCCTCGTTTTCGCGCGCGAGACTTACACGCCCTATTTCACAAATTGCAGAAATCCGCTGGTTCCGCCGTAGGCGATATAAATATCCACCAGGGCGACAAGACTGCAATCCAAGGGGTGACAGGGCCAAAAAAAATAATAATCTATAATGTGCTTGATGGCTAATGCCTAGTAATATATTAACACAAGGGTGCAAAATGACAGAGTCCGGCATGGTGAATATTTACTGGACTAAGATCGTCAAGTTGCGGGCTGCAGCCAACCAAGCAATTTATCTAGTGATTTTCCTCTAGGTAGTCGGAAGTTATTACTAATTTTACTACTAGACCGATGTGGGTTTTTTAAGAGAGGGCAATGATCAGTCTCGCTATATATCCCTATAAATTTGTTTTATGAACTAAAAAAGTATGAGGACATTTCTTATGCTGACCCCTCAGGCCCAAAGGTCCCCCACTTATCGACGCCCATGCTGTGCCTGTGTAGAACTTACTAATCCGACATTTTGGCAAAGAAAGTTGTCATCACTCAAATGGGAATAAGTTACACAAAGTGCAGGAATCCGCCGCTTCTGCCGTAGGCGATAAGCATCAGTCAGGCGGGGGGTGAAAGTGCAACACAAATTTCATTATTTAAAATGTGTTTGATGGCTAGAGCCTATTAATAACATGAACACAAGGTTGCAAACTGATAGAGCCCGGCAGCTGCTTACATTTTTTCCGGTAGTTATAAACTTTCCGATTGGCCTTTCTATCGCGAGTTTATTGTCTAGCTAGTCCTATGTAGCGGTTTTTAAGAAAGAGGAGTGTTGAACCAGGCTATATGCCTCGCAATTTTTCTGAAGTTAATAGAGGGAGGGGACAATTCCTATGCTGTCTCCCACCCTGAAAAGTGGTGGGACGCGTCCCACCACTATAATAGCACTTATAGATTTATAGTATAACAGTATGGAAATGGAACAATTATTGCTACATTGTCTCCTAAAGCACATATAAGAAACACACCTAGGAAAGGTTCCACACTGCCCAAGCATGTGTCCAACGGCCGAGCCTCATAGAAGATGGCACAGTTGTCCGACTTGTCACAGCACCATTGCTTGGGTCTTATGTCAGCATTCGTGTGTGACTGCTCGTAGCGTGGATGTAGGAAGAAAGTCTGACCGCCAGTGCCGTCTTTCCGCTCAATCAGAGAGCCGTTCTCGTAGCAGCATAGCTACACATATAACATCATTAACATCAGGTCTCTGCTGTAGATTGTTCAGCTACAGACACGTAAACAGAACTCTACGATCTGCCTCGCAGCCGCCCCTTTTGTCCATACCGGCCTCACAGACTGTCACCCACGGTGATCACCGTTTCGCCGTCTGCTCGGCAGTTCTATGGAACAATTTGCCGTCTTTTATCAGGACTGCCACAACAGTATACAGTTTTAAGACACTTCTAAACACTCATTTATTTAGGCAAGCTTTTTTGTAATTTATTTTTGTGTTTTAATTGATCATGTTTAAATCAATTATTGTATTTAAAGTAATTTTATTTATTTGCCTTTTTTATTGTGTTCCTATTTGTCAAATGCTATCTTAATGCTTTTAGATACTGTATTTTAGGTATTATTTACGCATTTATTTTTAGGTATGTTTGTAAAGCGCCCGATCGGGCGCTATATAAGTATTGTAGTATTATTATTACTATATCTATTGGTACTTACAAATCAAGTCATAAATAAAAATAAAGTATATAAACAATTAACTAATGATCAATGCAATTAAAAAAATAAACAAGTCATAACAAGGTTATATACATGTCTTACTGAATATTCGTACATCATGAATAACATACAATTAAAGTAATATGTTATAATTAATATATGCATTAATTAAATAATATCATAAGTAATATTGAATACATAATATATGCATATAGGTAATACTGCATAAGTAATATCATACAGTGACTGGGATGGAGCAAAAGAAGGAGGAACAGATTCTCAAGAAAACAGAGATGAGGATGTTGAGAAGAATAAAAGGAGTAACATTGAGAGACAGAGTAAAGAGTGTGGACATCAGAAAAGAACTAGGTGTGAGTAGCATACAAGAGAAAGTAAGAGAAACGAAACTACGCTGGTATGGACACATGCAGAGAATGGAAGAAAACGAAGTGAGAGCAGTTGGTGACATGAGAGTACCAGGAAAAAGGCCAAGGGAGAGACCAAGAGGGAGATGGATGGATGGCGTCCGAAGGGATTTGCAGGCACTGACAGAACATTCTGGGAATCAAGAATTCGGGCTGTTGACCCCACCTAGTGGGAAAAGGCGAAGAAGAAGAAGGGATGGAGCACAAATCTTAACTGTAAGGTTTAAGCACACTGGTAAATGGTTATGTTCTTGGCAACTAGACTCACAAGAAGTGCAGCCTACACACCTTCGTTGACCAGCTCCTTGGCTTCCTCTCATAGTAGCATACACGCTCTCCTTCGCTGTGGATGTACTCGTTCATATCAAACCTCCAGCGGCGGTCATTGACCGCCAAGCGCTGGTCACAAGGACAGACGAGGGTCCAGGCCCAGCCCCAGACCACCAGCCGCCAGTAACTGCGCTGCTGCGAGAACCAGTCGAGACACATCCACTCATAGTCGAGTCTCGAATCCCCGGCAGACACGCTGAAGTAGAACTTGCCCGTCTCATCTGTACAGCGTACATAGTCAAGATAATGACAAGCATATATATGTCCAGCGCGTCGACTGATGCAGCACTTATTGTCTCGTTTTATATGTTATGGTGAAACCTGGAACCCTGTTGGATAGAGTAGTATCTATGGGCGAGTCACCCAGTAAACGAGCCTTTAATTATCAACATATACCCGAAAGTAGTGCGACAAATGTTGTCTTGTTGACTCGATTATACACCTTTTATTTACTAATAATTGTACCAAGCCATATTCACATGAACATCTTTTTGTTCATCTCTTAACCACTGCACTCTAATATATTACGCGTCTCTTTATTTTATCTGATATATACAATATACACTGAATTTTATATATTATATCATGCCACTGTATGTATTGTTGCTATTTATTTTATTTTATCAGGTTTTTATTCTTCACGGTGTGTCTTTTATATGTGATTGCACGTATGAATATGAATGTAATGTTTCTTCTCCGGCAACGGAGGCTGAATAAATTAATAATAATTAATAATATATGTTTAATAACATAAGCTACTTCATCAACGAGAACCTTAATTACTACCAACCAATTCACTCACTGTAGCTTGGGGAAATTAGAATGTGGAAACCAATATGGACTGTGTAGCATCTATGATTATGTCTAATATTATTAACATTTTATGTAGTCACTAGTATCATTGTGTTGTGTTAATGTGAATTTGTACCATATGAATTACCCATTAAAGGACTATTAAAGGGTATTGTATTTTAGTCTATCCCACAAGCAATGCATATCCCTATTCCCTACAACTAGATATTCACACATTAAGGTTCAAATTTAAAAAGCATAATAACTCTTTGTTCCACGTCCCCTGTAGTGAACACTTATTCCTGTGCAGCCGTAGCTATACAAAGAATGCTAACTCACAATAACTACGTAACTGTAAAATCCTCAATCTGAGACTAGGACTATCTGTAGGCCTCCTAACAACGATAGTCAACAAATTGTTTTCGGAAAGTTGCATGTCCGGGACATGTCTGAGCCTAGTCAGAAATACTAAACATGTATTTATTTGTTTACACACAAATTTTGGTGTTTTCTATTGAAGATAAACAGCAACACTGAATCAGTGTTTATTGTATCACAATTGTTTGATAAGCAATTTGGTGAGGTTGGATGCATTTTGTTTCAGGTTTCGCCACATCCCATGGATGTTGTTTTTCTACTTTAGCCATGTTCCATCATCTCAATGCTAGACTTGCTTGAAGCAGGAACAAAGTTTAATAAACTGCTCCATATATGCCTGTTGCCTATGGCCCTATACACAACTGTCTATAAAGACACAAATCAGCACCGAACATCCCATTTTAAGGTTTGGATTTAGGCTTCTTTGTACCCCATTTCTGCTACAGGACCCACAACTTCATTTTTATAACCCTAAAATGAACACTGATTGAATACTGCAAAATCTATTTTTTTAATGTTTAATAACAAGCAAATCAAATGTTAAATTGTGTGACATTTGTGGCTACCTACAATGATCAATTTAGAGTAATTTTGTATTTGTCAAATTTGTTTTACAAATGGTTTTTGAGATGATCTATGAATAATCTTTATAAGTAGTCACTGTAATAAAAGAAATTCCTTCAAAGTGATGACCAAGCAAAGTAATTTATGAATTAATTAATCTTGCAATAAAAACATCATGCCACAAAAATCATGTTTTGTTTTAATACATTAACTTAATTAAATTTATTTATAACAAATAGTGTACAATTTTAGAATGTAATCTATAAACGTACACACACATATATAACTTATGCACTGACTGATTTTATATCTGAATGTGAACAAAATTGCTTTACTTATGTTGCCAATCACGTCAGCCATTTCAAAGGCGCTGGATTTTCCCGACTGAGGAAGAGTCCTGTGTTGTTCCTCGTTCTTCTCTGTCACACAGAAGCCAATGAGACTGTCACGCACCATCCAGTAGCGGTCCCAGCCCGTCTTCTCATACAGGAACATGACAGACATGTGCCACTGACCCGGGTCATAGATCAACACCAGTTGGAATGTGTTCGGCTGAAACATTCAAGAACAAGAACAAGAACAAGATGTTTATTTTGAACCCAAAACAATTACATTAAATAATAGCAAATCATTTGCACATGAACACATGTCACCATAAGTAATTAAGAATACATATGAAATTAGGGTCCGTGACTCCTGCTAAGACTAAAACGTCGCTATCACAGGAGCCACTCGGATTATTACACGTTATAGTATTTGCATTCATTCAATACGATGTTTGTCTCTATATGTGTTAATCTATCCATAACACATGTGTACAAATTGAAATAATGAAATGACAATACTTACAATACATAAGAACATATAACATTACTTTGCATCTATCCATCTATATGTATATTTGAATTATAATGATTTTGAAGATTTGTCAAGTCATATTCCTGTGAGAGAAAGTGTTACATCAACCAAATTAGTATGCTAACTGATGACGTTTGTCATCATATGAACAGTTGCACAAAGAACAAAATGCAACATTTTGATTCTACAATCATTAGAACGGAATAAATGTGCTTTCTTCACCCATTTATTTAATGTTTCCTGCATACCTGTTCATATAATTCATTGTAGTACATGCGTGGCGTGTGGTCCACCCAAGAGATCACCATCACCCAGGAAGGGTTGATTGAAGATGACCCTCCGTACTCAACAGTGTCGTCCTTGGCCCGCTGTAGGATGTGTTTCAATCTAACTTTCTCCTCTGAAGGCAGGTCTGTCTTAGTACGGTCGTATATGTGGTAGGTCACATGCCCTTCCTGGAAGTTGGCGTCTGCCCACAGTGGCGCAAACATGGCAAATTCACCTGTCGCCATTTTCTTGCTGTTTGCTACAGTGATGAAGTCTGTTGGCTTGCGCCGGTCGTATGACTGACCCATGGTGATGTAGCCATTGGAGTAGATCTGTGGTGGGCAGGAGAAACATGAAATTGGTACACATTTATAAAGTCATGTACAAAATATAAATACCTTAATCAAGATTACATATAACTACACTGGGTACTAGTTGTAAGGACTACTGTTCTAAGAGGCAAGAAACACCTGCTGAAAACAACTTTGAAATACGAGTCCGTTCTTCAAATGTCAGTACCCGTAGATACAGATATAGTACACTGACTATGTGCATGTGGAATTATCATACTGAGAGTCCACTGTAAACTACTGTCATGTTTGTCTTACATACAGATTAAGTCAACAGTAAATGACATAGTCTAAACATTACACTTGAGAAGTGGTATCTTGATTCAACATTGCAGGATGTAGCAACGCATGCCCCTTTTTAACTCTTAATGTTGAAGATTTTTGTATGAGTCTGAAGTGTGTGCATATGGACGTTTTTGTTGAGCCTCAGTGTGGTGCAGTCGGATGTCCTTCAGGTGAGGTGAAGATGATATATTTGCAAAGCTTCAAGGGATGTTGCAATTATTGTAAGGGAGTAGAGTTAGAGGTGGTTTTATCAAGCCTTAAGGTGGATGCAATGGTTGAAAGGTTAGAGTTTTTATGAGACTTAAAGGAGTGAAGTTGATGATTTTTGTAAGTTTCAAGGGGAATGCAGATGGACGTTTTTGTGAGCTTTTGTGGGGTATAACTGAAGGTTTGTATAAGCCATATTGGGGATGCAGGTGGAGGCTTGCATGAACCTTGAAGGGTGTGATGCGGGTTCATGCCCCATTGTTCAAACCCTAGACACCCCTGTGTTTCATATGACACAGTGAGGGTACCTGAAGCTGTGTGAACTCAGATGAGAAGATCTTCAAGCGAGGTGTCTTGATGAACGCTGAGTAACAACTCTTGCCAGCCGCGTCACAGCCTAGTTCATATCCCCTGTCCAGTGTCATGTCCTCTTGTTGGGAGCCGTGGGGATACAGACGCCTCCGTACGACTGCACACAAACCAGACACAGAATACACACTATTCATTTATCACTGTCAAGTTAGCAGGTTTCACCTGAAGTATTTTTGCACACAAGTACAACAATATTTGCACAAAAATATATAAATTAGTAAAACAAATTCATGAACTCCTTGCAAACTCCTTTTTTTAGACAAATTAATTAGTTTTGACAAATTTATACACCATTTTAGTTTGGCCTGAAGGTGATCTATTATTGTCTAGTGAAACTCATGATGAAGCTGTATTACACAGTCTGTGTCACTGTTACATTAGTCAGGTCAAAATACAGTTTAACCCCCAAACAATTTCTACAAAAGGTTTCTAAACTGATACTGGTAGGTTTTAATGTACTGTTTAACATACTAAAAGTTTACCAAAGTAGGGCCCCCGACAAAGTTTTTTTTCAAGATGCCGTCCAAGATGGCCGCCGAAACCTCTTAATGATCATAACTATGTAACTATCTACTCAAATGTGATGATCTTGGTGTCTGTCCCTAGGTTTGGGGGGCAAATAGCACATTAAGATCATAAAAAATTATGTTGGCCTATATATGTAACACAAAAATCCAATATGGCGTCAAAGATGGCCGCCAACACCTCCAAATGACCGCAAGTCTTAGACAAGATTTTTGATTAAGTATTTCGAGTACCTGTCTCACAGTGGCTGCCTGTGTAGAGATCTGGCAGACAACTACAGTTGTAGCCATTGATGTGGTCGTAGCAACTTCCTCCGTTCTGACATGGCGCACTCTCACACTCATTCAAGTCTACAGCATAAGTTAGACAACTCATTCAACATCCACAACATCGCTAAATGTTCCCACTCAGGAACTTCGCTACTAATCGTCAATAAATGTTGTGGTATTTTGAATCAATACACTTTTTGTAATATCATTTTTGACAGAAAGAACTGCATTCTGTAACTCTTTTTTTTACAAATAATTTCCAGCAACGCAGCAACAGATGCAAACATGTTAGCACTTACCAATTTGTTATTCAATTAATATATTTTTACCACATTTTATCTCACATAGTCTTCCATATAACTGCATATTATTCTAATTCTTTAAATGTTTTAATATATGATTTGCAATTTATGCCTAACTGTCTAAGATCTGTGTCCCAATTATGTGAATATATTCGCATTCCATTTTTAGTAATTGCTAGAATATATTATTGGAATCAAAAGGGGCTATATTGACGTTTTGTTTTACGATTATTACCTAAACAAACTATTAACTATTGTCGAAGTTGGTAGCATGTACATTTTGTGTTTGCTAAATATGTACAGGGGGCCTATACTTACCGCCTTGCCTATGACTGTCTGTCGGTCCAGTCGCACTTTTCGACGTGAGGAAACAAACGCATTCCAGTAATAACCCAAAATCCAGAAATTTGCTCCACATTCTTTTGTTGCCGTTGCCAGGTACTATAACAACATGTAATGTTTAGCATAATCATATATTCGGCTTCATATTGGTATTTTTGAATATACAAGATACGATGCATTTCGAATATTATTAATAATAATAAAAACAATAATAATTATGTTACGTGTTCTCTGCTCCTGCATGTCTACACGTAGTTCCTATTAATTACGAGCTGACAGTTAATTGATTAAATATACTACACAATTGTTATATGCAATTGACTTTGCAAAAAGTGCAAATGTAAGTTGTTATAAGAATAAGAATATTTTATTAATCCCCGAAGGGAAACTACAATTCTGCCTGTGTGCCGCATACAAATGTATACGTGCAAAGGTAAATACCACACATAAAATAAATCACATTAAAACACCGATATAAGCATTATAAAACATTATTGAAACATTAAAATCATACAAAACTCAAAAGAATAGCTATAAACAATTAAATACAACCTCATACAACCTCATTCATTCATTAAGTGTAATTTCTGGTTCTACCTATCTTCATGTTAAACCCTTTGATCGCCATAGGCACAACTGAGCATATGAGCCAGCATGTCGTGTTGTTGACACTCTAAAACGTCGGCTACGTTGAATTATTTTACTATCACTCTACAAAGTCCGTTTTCAGTGGGTGGGTGTCGTCACGAAGTACGTCTGTCAGTTTGTCACTCGTGTGTCAAACTTGTCTTGTGTACTTGCTATGACGCTTTCCGCCTTCTTTTCTTTAATTTCCTTTCTTCTTATCCAGCTTGTCTCTATCCTGCTTTGAGATAGTTCAGATGAGACTTGACGAGACGAGACTTAACGAGACGAGACTTGACGAGACTTAACGAGACTTGACGAGACTTAACGAGACGAGACTTAAAGAGACATGACGAGACGAGACTTGACGAGATGAGACTTAACGAGACGAGACTTAACGAGACTTGACTTGACTTGACTTGACTTGACTTGACTTGACTTGACTTGACTTGACTTGACTTGACTTGACTTGACTTGACTTGACTTGACTTGACTTGACTTGACTTGACTTGACTTGACTTGACTTGACTTGACTTGACTTGACTTGACTTGACTTGACTTGACTTGACTTGACTTGACTTGACTTGACTTGACTTGACTTGACTTGACTTGACTTGACTTGACTTGACTTGACTTGACTTGACTTGACTTGACTTGACTTGACTTGACTTGACTTGACTTGACTTGACTTGACTTGACTTGACTTGACTTGACTTGACTTGACTTGACTTGACTTGACTTGACTTGACTTGACTTGACTTGACTTGACTTGACTTGACTTGACTTGACTTGACTTGACTTGACTTGACTTGACTTGACTTGACTTGACTTGACTTGACTTGACTTGACTTGACTTGAGGCGAGGCGAGGCGAGGCGAGGCGAGGCGAGGCGAGGCGAGGCGAGGCGAGGCGAGGCGAGGCGAGGCGAGGCGAGGCGAGGCGAGGCGAGGCGAGGCGAGGCGAGGCGAGGCGAGGCGAGGCGAGGCGAGGCGAGGCGAGGCGAGGCGAGGCGAGGCGAGGCGAGGCGAGGCGAGGCGAGGCGAGGCGAGGCGAGGCGAGGCGAGGCGAGGCGAGGCGAGGCGAGGCGAGGCGAGGCGAGGCGAGGCGAGGCGAGGCGAGGCGAGGCGAGGCGAGGCGAGGCGAGGCGAGGCGAGGCGAGGCGAGGCGAGGCGAGGCGAGGCGAGGCGAGGCGAGGCGAGGCGAGGCGAGGCGAGGCGAGGCGAGGCGAGGCGAGGCGAGGCGAGGCGAGGCGAGGCGAGGCGAGGCGAGGCGAGGCGAGGCGAGGCGAGGCGAGGCGAGGCGAGGCGAGGCGAGGCGAGGCGAGGCGAGGCGAGGCGAGGCGAGGCGAGGCGAGGCGAGGCGAGGCGAGGCGAGACGAGACGAGACGAGACGAGACGAGACGAGACGTGAAGAAGACCTGTTCAATCAAATGCCATCTCGGCTTCTGTCGAAAACACCAGCCATTAAACAAGAAATGTCCGAAGCCTATTCGTAGCCTACATAAATCTACCTCTGTCTATAGCCAGATCTTCATTCAAATAACTACGTGAACTGGAAAGGTATACAGTGAAAGGTTTGGCGCGGCAACATAGGGAGATGATCATTTAAGCGACTTTGCCCTCCTCAGCTACAACGCGTAGTAATCACGACCGAACATTAGAGAAGACTATCGGGTCGAACAGTAGTGTGGATACCTGAATACGTATTTGGGTATTGCCATTTATACTTATATTATTCAGTTACGGTAACTTGTTTATATCCAACGACCGCCTGTCTCTGTTGTGACTACTGGAGCGTCAGTCAAACAATTACATTACAGAGATGTCGAAGTCAATGTATGTACCACAAGGCAGTGGTTTACAACTCTGCATGGCAGGGGCGTCAAACTCCCTGAGGTATTGCAATACCTGCATAATACCTGCATTGCAATACCTGCATACCATCTGCAGGGACAAATAGTTTGCGCCTGTCTTGACATGTTCTTGCCGGTGTGAGACCTCTATTTGTTCCCCGAGAGAGTGTCGCTAGGAACTTGCAAAAGCCAGCGGCACTTCAACAATGTTTGCTAGCAGCTTCCATGAAATGTACAACTGCACGAAACATGATACCGGATCGGCCGTCGCCCGGGTTACCAAGGACCGCGCTGATCGACCTCATCTTCCATCGACAGTGAAAAATCAGCTAGGAAGAAGAAGACAAAGAAGACAACTACTGACAATTGGACAATGGAACGTCAGGACTCTCCTCGGCCGAGAAGGAGCTAACCGTCCAGAAAGACGTACGGCACTAGTAGCAATGGAACTTGCCAAATACAACATCGACATCGCCGCCCTATGTGAAACAAGGTTCTCAGAATCTGGCAGTCTCAACGACTTGGAATACTCTTTCTTCTGGAGTGGCAAACCCGAAGGAGAAAGAAGGGAGGCCGGAGTGGGCTTTGCAATCAAAAAGGATATCGTCACAAAGCTGACAGAAATGCCACGGCCAGTAAGTGACAGAATAATGACGATGAGATTACCTCTGAGCAAGGACAACTTTGCTACAATTATCAGCGTGTATGCTCCGACAATGACAAACCCAGACGAAAACAAGGAGGCCTTCTACAACCAGCTGGCAAGTGTGCTCAGTGGCATCCCTCGTACAGATAAGCTACTGCTGATAGGAGACTTCAATGCGAGAATAGGAAGAGACAATGACAAGTGGCCCTTGGTCATGGGCAAACATGGGATTGGGAAATGCAACTCCAATGGCGAGCTTCTACTGGCTCTGTGCTCTGAGTTCGAACTGATAGTGACGAACACCATGTTCAAGCAGAAGGATGAACGCAAGACCACCTGGATGCATCCTCGTTCCAGACACTGGCATATGATCGACTTCATCATCACGAGGTGTCGGGATAAGATGGACATCCACAGTACCCTAGCCATGCGTGGAGCAAACTGTTGGACCGATCACCAGATGCTGAGGTCAAAAGTGGCTTTCAGAATACGACAAAAGCACAGCAGGCAAAGAACAAGTAAGCCGACCAAGCTCAACACAGCAAAACTAAGTACCACCAGCCATAAGGAGAGTTTTGAGCAGGAGATGGACAGTGCTCTCGCCCAATGGGAGGAAAAGGAAAACTCAACACCAGACGAGAAATGGGCAGCTCTGCAGCAGGTCGTGTACAACACAGCCAAGACATATCTTGGCAAACCAGACAGAAAACACCAGGACTGGTTCGACCCCAACGACCAGGAGCTACAAACTCTTATGAGCAGAATAGACCAAGCCCACCAGAGAGTGTTGCAAACCAGGAGCACTAGATCCACCACTGCAGCATATAAAGACGCTTGCAGACTGCTACAAAAACACACCCGTGCACTGAAGTCAGACTGGTGGGAAAGGAAGGCAGTGGAGCTGCAGAGAGCTGCTGACAGTAACAACATGAAGGGCTTCTACAAGGGACTGAAGGAAGTGTGGGGACCCAAAAAGAAGGGACCTGTTCAACTGAAATCAGCAGATGGAATGAAGACCTTCTCTGACAGCAAGAGAGTTGTGGCAAGATGGAGTGAACACTTCCAGAAGCTACTCAACGTCCCTGGAGACATAGATCACGAAGCTTTGGACAACATCCCGCAGCGCATTATCAAGACAAGCCTAGATGAGATTCTAACTATGGATGAGATGGCTAAAGCAATCGCCGGCCTGAAAGATGGCAAAGCACCTGGAGGAGATGGAATTCCTGCAGAAGTATGGAAGCTATGGGGATGGCGTCTACATACAGTCCAGACAAAGCGCTGACCTATTCAACGTCGCACACTTCAGAGCGAAGACCAAGACTACTCGGATACTGATGAGAGAGCTGCTATTCGCAGATGACAGTGCACTGGTTGCACACTCTGCTGAAGAGATGCAGAATATAGTGGATGCTTTCTCCAATGCGTTAAAGAAGTTTGGCCTGTAGATTAACATCAAGAAGACCGAGGTGCTGTACCAACCCAACTCTACAAGAACCCGAGAGAAGGATATCATGGTTGATGGAAACAAGTTGAACTCTGTTCTGGAATTCACCTACCTCGGAAGCACTATATCAAGTGATGGATGCATTGACGATGAAATACATAGGAGGATGGCCAAGGCTAGTGCATCTTTCGGCCGACTACGCCAGAGACTCTGGAACAAACACCATGTGTCCATGCGGGTTAAAGGCAAGATATACCGTGCAATCGTGCTGTCCACCCTCCTATACGGAGCCGAGGCCTGGACAGTGTACAGACGACAGGTGAAAAAGCTGCATGCCTTCATGATGCGATATCTGCGATCGATCATGAGGATAACCTGGTTGGACAAAGTGACAAACAAGGAAATACTCGAACGGACAGGGCTGCCATCTATGGAAGATCTTCTGATCAGAAAGAATCTCCGGTGAACTGGACACCTCACGAGGATGTCACCAGACAGGATACAGAAGCAGGTTCTCTACTCCCAACTGTCTTCTGGTCAGAGAAAGAGAGGGCGCCCTCGTCTCCGGTTCAAGGATACCATCAAGAGAAACCTGAAGCTGAGAGACATAAAGATCGACTCCTGGACATCACTCTCACAGCAGAGAGACAAATGGAGAGCAACAGTCAAGTGATGGAAGCAGTCTTTGTCGCTTCGCGACCGACAGCATGATGATGATGATGATGTATGAGTATTAATATACTCTCTTTAATATCTCTTCTTTGATGGCTTAGTGAAGGCACGTCATCGGATCTATAGAATGTCACGGAAGTATAATGATCATTCCCATTGTTGTCTTGGTTTTATGTTGGAGACAGTTCGAATTGCACAACGAAACCAGGTTTTAAGCTTCGTCGAGTTTATTCAGCAGTTAACCAGTACGAGATACAAGATACGACTCACCCATGTTTCTCAACGATTAATATTTCTCCATTGTAGGTCACCGTAAGATGACGCAGCGCATCCCTCGAGCTTTTAAAATACATTACGTAGCATTGCGCGTGAGGACGTCTCACCTCTCCACCGCGGTTTGCCCGTAGCTCTGGTTAGCCTTTGCCAGAAATATTTCAAATGTTTTCAAAAGGTCGATCTCGTCTAATCACGCCAGGCATACATGTTTCATTACTGACAGGCGGGTCTATAGGCTCTGTGAGGCATATGTCCGCCAGACCTTTAGCATTCAGCCGCTAATCTTTGTATTGAATACTCTTAAGATTCCCCCTACCTAGACTATGTTCTCTAGGCTGTCCCTGATACGTAACCACAGAATAATCAGTATAATGTTTGTTTTGAAAGTCCCCTTAGGTCAAAAGCAATATATCATAATGGTTATTTAAAGTAAGTTATGGTATGTTATTTGACACAACATTTATTTTGCGACGAACCTCCCCGCAACGTTTTAATTGCCTTTTCCAACAATGTTTATGACTTAATCCTATTTGAATGATGAAACATGTCTCTGCCAAAGCGTAACACTGGGAAGGGAAGTTCTACACAGGCAGTCGTATATTATCTGTACTTTGTCACTCTGTGAATCGCGCACCCATTTATTGATCCTCAGTTTCCTACCCTCCTCGCGTTCCGGATTTGGGGGCCCATGGACCCCTTCGCCGCACCTCTGGCTACGCGAATACATAAACAAAGACCTCTGAACTAATTTCTATTCA
>OZ024861.1:41943635-41946135 GCA_964017155.1 Oasisia sp. SBJ-2009 | reverse complement strand
GCAAAGTCGAATGTAGCGATTGGAAACCTGTCCGCACAAAAATTGGATACGAAAATCCACTTGCATAGGACATTACACCTACCCTAATTCCTGGTATGTAGTCACCTCTCTTATAATACTCAGTACTGGCAGACGATCGTTCAGCACTTGTACCCAAGCCGTAGAGATTATTCTCCACTACAAAAAGAACTGGTATGTCCCACAACTTGGATATGTTGAATGATTCAAATACTTGACCATTGTTGGCAGCCCCGTCGCCGTACAGAGTAACGCAGAGCTTCTTTGTGCCTAGGTATTTGTGGGCAAATGCAACAGCTGTTCCAATAGCCCAATATACTAATTAAAATAATAAGTTAATTAAAATAAATGTATGAATCGTTGACTGATTAACTGTGATCACAGAGTGTCAAAATAGTAATCTGTAAACAGGTGCGTCTTGAGTGCTACTTTGAATTGATTCACACTCGTACATTGTCGCACAGCAATGGGTAGTTGGCTCCATGCCCTTGGAGCTGCACAAGAGAAGGATCGTTCGTTGTTACCAAAGCATCAACTATTAATCTCCGTCTTCCATTCTATTCGTCACCTGTTCTATCTTTCAGGGAATAACACATTTGTGTGAAGCTTACGTTCCATCGCTAGGTAAAATGAAAGTTCCGTTCAGTACGTTTGGTGCATTTTTGTCATTATAATATTGATGATAATATAAAGGTGACGCAAGTACATTTACGTGACTGTAACTGACCTTACTTAGTCAATTAATGACGACACATTTAATTAATTTGTGCTGACAAAGACTTTTACTGGGCATATTATTATTAAAGGGATTCATTGAACATTTTAAACACATTGTAAGCAGTTTTTAGTTATTCTTGTTCACGGACTTATTTCACATAATGTTGTTCAGTTATTTATTTAGCGTTACGTTTTATTACTTACTTATGACAGAGATAATAAAAACATACCATGTATGCCCTCATCATAAACGGTTCCAGTCACCAAGCTAAAGTTCAAGAAGAAAAGCAATCAATAAACATAGAGATAAATTGTCTATTGAAAATGCCATTGCCTAAAACAACTCATCTCCGAATTCGACCTATTGACTGTGGGGGTCTTTACGTGGTTCTATGCGGAAGCATTTTCAAACTGAATATTCAGCCAATGCTTGTTGTGGAGTATTATTGTAGTGTAGTAGCGTAGTAGCGTAGTCGTGTTGGAGTGTGGTAGTGTAGTAGTGTAGTAGTGTAGTAGTGTAGTAGTGTAGTAGTGTAGTAGTGTAGTAGTGTAGTAGTGTAGTAGTGTAGTAGTGTAGAAGTGTAGTAGTGTAGTAGTGTAGTAGTGTAGTAGTGTAGTAGTGTAGTAGTGTAGTAGTGTAGTAGTGTAGTAGTGTAGTAGTGTAGTAGTGTAGTAGTGTAGTAGTGTAGTAGTGTAGTAGTGTAGTAGTGTAGTAGTGTAGTAGTGTAGTAGTGTAGTAGTGTAGTAGTGTAGTAGTGTAGTAGTGTAGTAGTGTAGTAGTGTAGTAGTGTAGTAGTGTAGTAGTGTACTAGTGTAGTAGTGTAGTAGTGTAGTAGTGTACTAGTGTAGTAGTGTAGTCGTGTTGTAGTGTAATAGTGTAGTAGTGTAGAAGTGTTGTAGTGTAGTACTGTAGTAGTGTAGTCGTGTAGTCGCGTTGTCGTGTAGTCGTGTAGTCTTGTAATAGTGTAGTAGTGTTGTAGTGTAGTAGTGTAGTAGTGTAGTAGTGTAGTAGTGTAGTAGTGTAGTAGTGTAGTAGTGTAGTACCGTAATACCGTAGTAGCGTAGAACCGTAGTAATGTAGTCGTGTAGTCGTGTTGTAGTGTGGTAGTGTAGTAGTGTAGTAGTGTAGTAGTGTAGTAGCGTAGTAGCGTAGTAGCGTAGTAGCGTAGTAGCGTAGTAGCGTAGTAGCGTAGTAGCGTAGTAGCGTAGTAGCGTAGTAGCGTAGTAGCGTAGTAGCGTAGTAGCGTAGTAGCGTAGTAACGTAGTAGCGTAGTAGTGTAGTAGTGTAGTAGTGTAGTAGTGTAGTAGTATAGCAGTGGCTAGTCAGCCATTGTGTATGACGACGTAGATAACAACAATGCACACCGTTCTGCAGATGCCCCGTGTCAGGTGAACACGACGAGATGTCAGCACGGTTCCACCTGTCGACGGCGACACGACGGTACAGAAGAGTGTCTGTGTGTGATGGGCTACACCGGCAGAGACTGCCAACGTACGTGTGCTCGTGTTCCTGCTGCATCTGCAGCAAAACGGTTGATGCGCATAAAGTGCTACTATATGCACACATGCGTACACACACACACACACACACACACACACACACACACACACACACACACACACACACACACACACACACACACACACATACACACACACACACACACACACACATGCAAACACATGCAAACACATGCAAACACACACACACACACACACACACACACACACACACACACACACACACACACACACACACACACAC
>OZ024861.1:41938635-41941135 GCA_964017155.1 Oasisia sp. SBJ-2009 | reverse complement strand
ATATATATTGGTGATACCTATTCAGAGACAACAATCCATTTTGGGCTATGCATATTAATGCGGAGCACTTCCGCAAACAAAAACAGTATCACATAAATAAACTGGGGATACGTATAGTGCGAACCCAAATCCTCGCCAAGGCAACGTGCGCTTGACTGCACCACTACTGATGCGTGGTAGTTGTAGTTGTTGTGAATTTTTATGTGAGTCGCAATGAAGGGAGGCTACAAGGAGTGCAATTGGGAAATATGTGGAGTCTTTAAGGAGGGAATGGATGGCAGTTTAAGGGAAAATACGAACAAGTTAACATTTTCAGCTGCACTAGTAGCGTATTTTGTATCCACTCTGATATGATTTTGACGCGTGTTGCAGAGTTCAGTCGGTATAATCCATGCGATGCATGCCGCAACGGAGCATCTTGTGAAATGTCAGGAACGACATATAAATGTACATGTACTCCCGGCTTCATCGGAACTAATTGCACGGGTATGTGGCACGCATACTACCTGCTGTACGTTTGAGGCGGTTCTTGTTTATAAATTATGCTACATTAGTTCACATCACCACGTAAAAGCATTTAAAGTATATGTTATGTTTACGGAAACAATGGTAAGAGTGATCATTGTTGGGATAACGGTGCATGACGAAACTATGCCGTATTAAAAACACGCACATGTTTAATGTGACAACAAATCGAAGAATATTCGCTAACAGTTTACTGACTGACTTATGCTTTAGAATACGATTTATGTCGAACGCATTACTGTCAACGTAGTGGCACCTGCAAGATGGTCAACAAACTACCCGTGTGCACCTGTAGAGAGGGTTACGGCGGCAGCTACTACGAATGTAAGATATGGGATTCATATTTAACGCGTTGCTAAATTCTATGAACAGTTAACCAGATTAGTTACCAAAGCAAACTTGTCTAGTGCGGTACTTAGTCGAGTTGCCATTTTATGAACCTGGAAATGGTTGGTCGTCTAAGGTTTTTTGCTGAATCATATAGATTATGTGTCCCTGAACTCAAATCCGTGGGATCGTAATGCGCCATCCTTGGGCAACTCGTGGGAACCACGAAAATCCAAGATGGCTGCCGTGATGCTGGTAAATTACAAAATATGTTCATCTTTACACTACATCATGCTAGAAACATAATTTTGTTTATGTACACGCATGCTTTGAGGTACGAAGAATTCAATGGAATCATTTATAATAATGCCCGAGTATGTTCACGTGACCAAAATTCAAAATGGCCGCCATTTTTACCAACAATAGCCAAAATCGAGCTTAACTTGATTGCCTTTTGCTATATAAATATGATTTAATTTGGTCAATTCCTATATTTTGCCATATCAGGACTTAAAAGGAAGTATTTCAACTGATGCCCGCTCACGAAAACCGAGTAATATTCAAAATGGCTGACAACAAAGTAAGCACCGTAACTACGGTTCTTTCTTTCTGGTCGTAGTCTCGGATGCCTGTCGTCACAAACCATGTCGTAACGGAGGTTCGTGCGTGGTACAAAGTGATATCGCTTAGAAGTGCATCTGCAAGAACCACAAAGCCGGTCGGGACTGCGAATGTAAGATCTTTAAGTAGTTAAACAAGTAGACAAAGCCTTATTCTTAAATGTATTGTTGTTATTTTATAATCATCTTCTCCGTCCAGTATTTGTTCTATTTTGTATCTGGTCGTTAAGCTACATAGTTAGAATATCATTGCTACAGTGCACGCGCTTAAGTGTCCTTGTCACGCGCGGGAGGTCTAAAACCACCACACGCCGCGTCGCGCAGTTTGGGAGAGAGCGAGAGAGAGAGAGAGAGAGAGAGAGAGAGAGAGGAAAGAGAGAGAAGAAAGAGAAAGAAAGAACGAGAGAGAGAGAGAGAGATGGATGGACGGACGGACGGACGGACGGACGGACGGACGGACGGACGGACGGACGGACGGACGGACGGACGGACGGACGGACGGACGGACGGACGGACGGACGGACGGACGGACGGACGGACGGACGGACGGACGGACGGACGGACGGACGGACGGACGGACGGACGGACGGACGGACGGACGGACGGACGGACGGACGGACGGACGGACGGACGGACGGACGGACGGACGGACGGACGGACGGACGGACGGACGGACGGACGGACGGACGGACGGACGGACGGACGGACGGACGGACGGACGGACGGACGGACGGACGGACGGACGGACGGACGGACGGACGGACGGACGGACGGACGGACGGACGGACGGACGGACGGACGGACGGACGGACGGACGGACGGACGGACGGACGGACGGACGGACGGACGGACGGACGGACGGACGGACGGACGGACGGACGGACGGACGGACGGATGGACGGATGGACGGATGGACGGATGGACGGATGGACGGATGGACGGATAGACAGACATACAGACAGACAGACAGACAGACAGAAAGACAGACAGACAGACAGACAGACAGACAGACAGACAGACATGTTACA
>OZ024861.1:41793635-41933635 GCA_964017155.1 Oasisia sp. SBJ-2009 | reverse complement strand
TACACAGTTTGCATACCTCGATATAATACAGACTTCCATGATATGTGGTCTTGGTAAAATATAATGTCCTTCAATATACATGACACATTCCCCTAATCTATAAATACTGTTCTCTCTCTGCATTTTGTCGACGTTTTGACGTCAGCCTCGGATTTTAAGATTTGTACAGTCGACAAAGCCAGAAATACCCTTTCATTATCACTACCATAATGCAGGATACCCATCTTTGATTTCAAAACTGCGATTTCGATCAAGAACGATTTGTAGATTTACAACACTTTTACATAACAAGGCTTATCCGAGTGGCTGTTGTAACACGAAAGCACACGTGGAAGACGTTTGCAAAAAACATGGAATTTCAAAAATTATTTCCTCATCCAAATAGAGAGTTTCGCATTCAAGTGTCAATTTCCCTTTGTTCTACTTTGTTTTAAATGTGTTTGTCTTAGTAACGTGATGTTGTGTTATACCTTATTTGTGTTTTATTATCGAAATAACCACTGTGCCAATATCATGTAGGGCTCGCAACCGTATACATCGTAGTAAAGTGAAGCTTCCGATAGCTATAAATATTTCAATAAGTCCTACAGGGTGAGCTTATCCAGATTGTACTTTATGCTATTGGTGTTACAAAACATGTCCATCAATTCATTAACAATAACATTAATAAAACACCCATCTTGGTATGAGAAGACGCCATTTCCTTTCCCATCATACCCTTTCTATTGCCATTGGCATGTGTGATTTGTCGGTCTTCTTACAGCCTACGTAAGGTGCACGTCCAAGTGGGAGTGTTCAATCCTATGTTTGAAGAACGTGGCGGAGAAGCACTCGCACGGGGTGACTCGTGATTGTAAGTTCTACACGCTGTTGCACTGGAAAGGTCTGAAGTTACCGAGGTGGAAGTCATACAGGTACTGGTTGAGAGCGCGTGCTTGCTGCAGCAGGGACGGCGGGTGTTAGACAGGCCATCGGAGCAACACTTCTATTTAACGACTGCAGACCGCATGCCATTTCACAAACTTCGAATGCGCCATGTTACGTGAACCAACGGAACGCGAATCCTGGTTCGCTACATATGTCATTTTAGTGAAGTCATCAGATATAATTAAGCGTTATTATTGAATTAACGTGATCTAAGACGTTATTGTTTTATCTTACCCGTCACACACCACTTTTGTGCCCAACGGGGTTTCTAGTTTCTAACTCATCGGAATCGACTGTTGGCTGATCCTGTTTCTATCGGCGGCGACCATCGCTACCGGGCGGCCATATTGTATTTTACATTCAATGTTGCATCAATATGTCAAATAGGAGGGTCGGATGTGTCTGTGATGTCAGTTGTAGATACGTAGAGTTCTCTTAGGCTTAGGTTTTAAAATAAAGGAAGTTTAGAGAAGTACCGCGGTTACTGAGATAGGGTTTAGAAGAGTGCTCCCCCATGTGTTCCCTGTATACACACTATAACAAATGAGTGACATGTGTGTCGAACTTACCAATTTCGATTATTCTATTATTCACACACACACACACACACACACACACACACACACACACACACACACACACACACACACACACACACACACACACACACACACACACACACACACACACACACACACACACACACACACACACCACACACACACACACACACACACACACACACACACATATATATATATAAATATATAGATATATATATATATATACATGTTGATTAAACATATTTATTTATTGATCTTATAATATTATCGCATTGTTTTAGTATATTTATTCCTTTATTCCAATATCTGGTCTTCTTATTTTTATTTTTCCTTCTGGAATGGCCGTCTACAATTCTATTGAGCTGACGTACCTCATCAAGTGTTGAGTACTACTAACAGTCAGTGTTTCCACTCTTGATGTTATTGTGTACATACATTACTATGTGCTTTAAATATGATGTTGTTATTCACCCTCCGTGAAAGTATATCTCCGATGTGGAGACAATAACGTTATATTATTACTAGATTCTGTAAAATATAAGTTCAAACAGCAAACACGACTGTAGACTAACTCGGAAACATTGTAAGTGCAGACCCCGCAGTCCACTATGTTCTGTCTACGTCCAATCGCTTCGCTGTGCCTTTGGTCTTTGATCTACCACCTGTTGACGTATTAAAGAACACAAATACAAGTAGGCCCGGGAAAGGTGCAGTTATCCTGTTAGTTAATCTAAAGAGGTTTCAGGCGAAATTCCTAACTGGTAGGTGTTTTGGCAGGTGACATTTGCCAAGTATATGTATATTATTGACTGTATGCAGTTTGTTTAGGGCTTTATAACAACCAATAATATGGTCTCAGGAGCTAAGAACGCAGAACATTTACAACGGTATTTGCATTATTATATTTTATCATTGCGCTTGTTTTGGTTGTCCAAAATGTTTGAGAAAACAAACAGGTAACTTAACAACTCATATACGTCATGTCATTTTGAGAATGCCAATGTGTAGTCTTATGTGAAGGGTGCATACACCCTCGAACGCCCACACGCACGCAACCCGCGCGACGAGTCAAACTGTGGTATTTCGTGATGGTGAAAATGTGTGCAGTAAACAAAGCAACGATCAAATAAATTCGCTGTCAAATTACGAATATTCAGCATTGTTACATTTATGATTGCACAACTAATCTGTTATATCGTATCACGCAAGAACTCGCCATATATATATATACGCGGGAGGGTCATTGTCTACCCTTCAATGCATTCCATGAGGTGGAACTATCAATTTGTGCTGTAACTGTCAACGTATAACTATGTCACCGATGCTCATCATCACCAAAACGCCAATCGTGGACACCTCACCAATGGCGTCCCCGTGCAGCAAATTACGCGCCGGATGTGACGTTACTGATAGTCAGAAACGATCACGATCTGTAACGGCGGGTGGCAGGAGTGCCTTTCGGGTCAAGGCTGGGACCAGATGCACGATCTTGGTCATCAAGCCACACTACCAAAACACACGGCAACACTTTGATACCAATTAGGTTGGTGGTTTTTGCATTACTAGTGTTTTTCTGACGGATGTTGCGTCATTAAATGTAGTATCAACGCGATGATTTCAAAAGCGACGTCTTTCCAACACAATGTCTCGGCAAATTGTTGCTAGCTGTCTCTACGGTGAGCTCATTTTTTATCATTTTATTATTGTGAAGCCATTATGCGATACAGCGCAGTATTTGTATTTAAATACAAAAATAAGTAAAAGTACTTCTCCGTTATTTTTGATTACTTTCTGCACAATATTGTGGTTACAATAGTTCCATGTCTAGTCACCAAAGTGACCTTATCGTCAAGTCGAAAGAAATTAATACTATACAAACACAGCGATTCACAAGACAGGTTGCAGTTGTATTTATAGGTAAACTAGTTATTTTATGTTAGTGAGGGTATTGGGTTATGGTTTGTGTAGAGTGATATCGATATTTTAGCCTCGCGTCACAAATAAAAAATTGCATTTATCTACTTCGGATTTCGCAGATCTTGTCTGCAATCTGGCGTGCCCACTGTAGTGTTTCGTAAACTAAGACTTTTCAAGTCGTCTTTGCGGTGGAAGACCCGGGGGTCACAAGTTCAAAACCAAATTTGCGCGCGTAACGCCGGTTAACTCAGCTAAAGTTTTGGTATAACATAATTCACATTCGACTCCCGACAAACTGTGAAATGATAACGCGTGGTATATATGTTATACGCTCATTCTGAAATTACAATCACCACTATCGTCATCACCACGCAGTGCGAGTTAGGTACGAATGCGCGCCCTAGACTAGTAGGACCTAACAAGCATTTTTACACTAAGCGCTTTTCCATTTGATAGACGAATGCAACAACGTATGGTGTGCACTGTGAACAGAAATGCATAAATGAACTTAGTTTCGACAGGTAAGCAATAGAGATGTTACAACGAGAAAACAGTCGCTGCAACTTCGGCGCGGTTTTAGTCGTTGCTTCGACGCGACAGCGAAAACACGATTCGCATTGCTCCGTCTTTATACTTTCGCAACTGCCCACAATTACACTTGGCGCTTGACAATTACGAGCACTCATCATTTTAAGAATCTACGTGAAATTTCCTATCTATAGCAATTACGTAAACCCAGGAATGTATATTTACTGTAGCGATTCACAGCTCTGTACAGATATTTAGTTGATCATTTAATCAGCAGTTATTTAACCCAAGCGGTGTTGGTTGACAACAACTATAGTATATTATGCGATACAAATCTCTACGGTCATATCACGTTGAAGAGGCTGATTCTCGTCCGATCACTGCATACATTGTTCCCACACCAAAGAAATCAACTCTTAACCCGAACATTGCAAAGAATTATCGGCGGCCAATTACTCTAAGCTCTATACATACTAAGATGGTAGAAGCACTGATCTTACCAGATACTGATTTATTTGATACTCAGTTTGGATTTCGCGAGAACCGACGTACAGCACTTGCATACAACTTACTAAATGATATTACATCTTATTTAAAATCGCAAAACAGCCCTCTGTTCGTAGCCGCCCTTGATGCAGAAAAATGTTTTGATTCTATATGTCACGTGTCACTGTTTCTAAATTTAATTCATGTTTTACCAGTACACGAGTGGTTACTATTGTATAACGTATAATAAGCTGAATGCGGTAGTCAAATGGAAGGGTTCATACAGTAAATCGTTTTGTGTAACACGTGGTACACAACAAGGAAGCGTTCTCTCGCCGTATCTGTTTAACATTTTTATTAATCAACTTTTACTAGACTTGAATAACTGTGACGCAGGCGTCAGAATAGGTGACTGTACAATTCTATGGCTTATGCGGACGATATTACCTTATTATGAACAAATGTTCAAGATCTACAGAACCTAATTGATGTATGTGTTGCATATAGTAAAAGGTGGATATTCAAATTTAGGGTAGACAAATCGAAATGCATGATTATTGGAAAGTGTTCGTTATACCAAGGCCCAAAGTAGAGGCTTGGTGACAAATGTCTATGTAATGAAGAATCGCTTAATATACTTAGCAACGTGTTTAATCGTTGTGGTAATAATGCCAGCCATGTCACCAACAGACTAACAAAATGCAGACAGTCATTTTATGGGCTTGGTAATGCCGGTATGTTATACCCAGGGGTCACTCCTGATGTTCAAGCGTATCTGTATAAATGTATATATCAATCCACGTTAACATACGGTTTAGAATGCATGAGCAGGACCGCCATCCAAATGCGTCGACTTGAATCTGTACAGGGTAGATTAATTAAACAAAGTCTTGGATTAAGTAAACTATCTCACAACACAGCCTTACTTAAAGCACTAAATATTGAAAAAGATCGAAGATATTGTTAATAGAAATGTGTTATCCTTGTATAATAGAATATTTAAAGTTGAAAGTCCAGCGCGTCGACTGACGCAGCACTTATTGTCTCGTTTTATATTTTATGGTGAAACAGTACCTGGAACCCTGTTGGATAGGATGGTATCTGTGGGCGAGTCACCAACTAAATGAGTCATTGACGCCAAGTTGGACCGAAGTGTCAGACGAAACAAAACCGAGGAACCTGACACCGAAAGGTAACGGAGAGGTCTTCTCTCGTATCTAACTTGGTTATTTAGTACGACACGGGACGGCTAGATTTTTCTGATTTACTTCAGTCGATTTTTAAGCGGACAACACGCTACGTAATGTAGCACTGTATTTGTGCGTACATAATTGAAACATCCCAACATAGAGTATGGCCGGTAAGTAAAACATAACTTATGAAATGCTAAACAAAATGACAGTGAGATTATAAATGTTTTAATTTCTTATTACCTCTCAGCAAGTCAATCTCACATGGTGGCGTTCGTCTTGTGACGTGCCCAATGTAAGTTGTCAAGGAACTAGTTCGAATTGTGTTTCAGTGCAACACATTGTAGGTTGAACTCGAATATGTTATATGACAAAGACTGTATTTGTTACAGCTGACGATATGTCGACTTCAGTTGTTCACATGTTTTGCCTGCTGGCGCTGTTTTACTCAGGTACGTACACTGCACCGTATATGATTAGTGACAAGATTAATATAACGGCTTCAGTTATATTTGCGTGTTATTTGAGGACTAAATTGATATGTTTTATCAAACATGTTGTTCTCCTCTTGTTTTCACTGTCGTGAGCGGTGAAGTTGTCCATGGCTACTCTTATATTTTCTTCATCTTTTCTTTCCTCTCCTCACTTTTCTCTCACTGTGTTCTCTGTCACCAATCTCTAACTCGTTTTGTCTTTTGCTGTTGTTCTTCATGGAAAGTATAATTTAACCTTCTTTATTTGTTCTAAACCGTTTGCAAACCAGCGCAGACTTTCCATTTTGCTTCAAACGTTGTCGTCTCAGGACAACATATCAATTTACTATCCGTATTTGTTTCGATTAAACAGCATCGGCAGCTGATATGTGCCGCATTGCCGAAGTCAGATGCGTCGTCTCTTGTGTAGGAGTAGCTTCCGGATATTACCATAGCTGCTCCGGATGTAACAAATACGTCAGGTGTGTGGGACGTACCACCGACCGCAACCGGCCCTGTCCCGTTAACCAGATATGGGATGACAGGCGGAAGCGATGCGACTCCGTGTCGGCTACGTGCAAGCCCTGCTCACTTGGCAACGACGCCGCTTGCACGAAGAAAGGAGGTGTCTGCGTTGACATTTGCCAAGATAACAGCGCTTGTCAACAAGGGGCGTTGTACGCAGGTCTGTGTCCCGGGGCTGCTACAAGACGGTGCTGCGTTCCGAAAGTAACAGTTCGTAGCACAACAGGCCCTACTCTCGTCAGCACCACAGTGGAAACTGTCACTTTTGCACCAGGTAAAGTGAAACTCGGAAACGGTAAAGGAAAAACAAACTCAAAAGAAAGTTAAAGTGAAATTGCTATTACATCACAACAGTGTATCTCAGGCACAGTGGTGTCGGTGTGTTACGTACCCACAACTCTCTGTATATCGCTGTCTCCCAGTCAGTCGCCGTCTCTCTCTGGCTGTGTCTCCTTAGTCTGGAAGACTGTCTCTATCTGCCTTTGTGTCTGTCTGTCTGTCTGTCTATCTACCCCCTCCCTCTCACACACAAACACACATTTATACACACACAAACCCACAAACCCACACACAAACACACAAACACACAAACACACAAACACACAAACACACACACGCACACACGCACACACAAACACACGCACACACGCACACAAACACACACGCACGCACGCACGCACCCACGCACACACACACACACACACACACACACACGCACGCACGCACACACACACACACACACACACACACACACACACATACACAGATGCGCGAACTGCTACGTCTGACACTCTTTCTAACACAATCTGTCGCATAACTGCAGAGCAGATAAAAGAACAAACAGTTGGTTGTTCGTGGGTTTTTTTTAAGAATACCGAATAGATACGTAACGTTCATTTGCAACAACCCTTGCTACTGCTAAATAAATATCGTATAATACTTCCATGTTGTTTTGATGCAGCTGGTGGTCTTTCCAACAACTGCCTACAGTGCATTAGCGAGGTACGTGCGTGACACCGGAATGATTGTAAATATGGCGTTGGCCCTGACTGTAATTTCAAACCAAATTTATAAGGAACCAACAAAGGGTGACCGTAATGGCAAAGTTGCCGTAAAATGAAATTCAATTTTATATTTATATATGTTATTTACTTGTACATTATAGTCGAGGAGTCGTGGGGTTGAACCTGGTTTTGTCGGATAAAGTTTTTTCTCTGTTGATTCTGGTAGCCTGGGGCATGGTTAATCAGAATCAGGAAGGTGCCCGGTGATATCTATTGGGCAGTTCTAGATATTAACCCCTTTCTATCGGATACACTCAAATTCTGAAGAAAAAAAACGGAAACTCCCATATTTTCATAGTAAAAACTCATATCAAATGAACCCAGTTTGCTTTCTCTGATATTTAGTAACATAATACTATAGTTCAGAATCAAATATGGATCAACACTGAATGAATTAAACCTTTTCTAGCCATTTTAGGTTAGGGAAATTCCACGATTTCAGGCATGATTTTGCAGAAAATGGTCAATAAACAGTAGGAAAATTCCAGCTTGAAAGAGTCTATGTGATATGTTTCTAACCTTACTGGCAAACACTCAGAAACACTCAGAAACTTCTCTGTGGGTGTAGTATGGTTTACATTCAATATTTTATGTATAACAAACCAACCTAAATTACTGCCAAAATCCTTGGCGGAGAGGTTAGTCCTGAAACTTGCTGTCAGATTGACAGATTGAAAAACGCTGATAATCTGAATGATGCATGATGGCTAGTTCAGCGGCTACTGTGGTCTGCTCTAGACCACAGTAGCCGCTGAACTAGCCATCATGCACACCTTGAAACATGCACAAAACATTGTGCAAGGTAAGCTTTTATTCTTACAACTGCATCTCTTGGTGTTACAGGGGGGGGGGGGGGTTCAGCTTTGCAATTACATCTGATCATTTCCAAAATGTAGTATGGGGCAGGTTTTGTGTCGTCTGGTAAACCGATCGGACTCAGTGATTTGTTGTCTGTGTCCATCTTCCAACCAAATTCTCCTGGTTTCAGCTGCCTAGGGTCAATATTGATAGTACGCCACAACACTGTCTGGAAATGGGCCCTCTTCACATTTTCTATGAATGCCTCCCTCGTTGGTGGAAGAGAAGCCAAGTTTGGAGAAGACGAATGGCCTTTGCCATTCTTTTTTCCCCATACAAGAAGCCTAGTGTGTGACATGTCTGTGCTGTCCGTCATGCCATAACACGCTGAAATAAAACGAGTGGCTTGATCTATCACTTGCTAGAGGGGTGCATCCATATTGCCAATTGCTGATAAGTCACATCCTTCTTTCAGGTGTTTGATTACTCTGCCTTTGCTAATGCCAAGGTAACATGTCACTGTGTCGCATCCTGCTAATTATAGCATGCGCAGGTAGAAGGTTCGTCACAATTTCCTTATGCTTTGCCTGTGTCAACTTGATGTCCAGTATCGCACTTTCTTTGCTTGGGGATTCTATAGTCAGTGGCACTTCCAGTCCTGCCATTTGGTAGTGATGCAGTAGCAAAACAAAAACATCAGTATCGTCTGAAATCACTAAGATTGATTGGGCGTCTCCGACACATTTCAAGACTTGTTGGACAATGATGCTGTCAGCCTCTTCCTTGTGTGTTTCCAGATCGTACCGGGTGCTTCTCTCTTCGTTTTGGACTCCGATGGGGCAAGCATCCTCTCCTGTGACAACCAACTTGTGGTCTCCCGTACTCCGCAGATGAAAAAGCCTGTCTTCTGTCAGCTCTTCACATATGATCCGAATCATCTTTTTTCCTATTTTTCAACAGAAAACAAGACAACCTTCTGTGTAGGCAACTTTGTTGTCCGTAGCAGATGATGTTTCCTAGTAATTCCGGTTTCTCTGCCATCTCGCGTAGTGGACTCGATGCTGTACTAATGGTATCTGTCAAAGATGAGGTAGACATCACTGTTGGTGAGGTACGAAGCTATCTGTTTCTTGACATTAACGATGAAATCTGCAACACCGACACATGAAATCTGCTGGCCAATGTCCATAGAAGGGCTGATCCATCTATGACAGTGGCATCTGCATCACCAGCATTCCTCAGCGAAACTTCAATCTGGAGCGACCTCTTGAGCTTTGACTTAGCTTTACAAATCCGCATTCCATCCTTCATGAACATTGCAGTTGGGACAGGTGCAAGCTTATACGAAAATACATCATTCACGTCGACATCCCGGTCACTAGATAACAATGCAATGACCCTTGAGTAGATTGCATTCAAATTGTAGACTTTAGAGTCATCAATCTCTACAAATTTGCATGATGTCGCCATTGTCTCCACTTTCTTGGAGATGGTGCTGTTGAATCCTTCCGGCCAAGTCTTCTCGTAATCTTCCAACATAGTCTCCCAGATCATCACAGCATTTTCTACATTGACAGATGCTGGGGCTAGCTTCCCGCTAACAATGTTCACAATGCTGCCTTGCTGGATGCCCCTTCGAATCCATAGGATCTATGCAACAGTCAAGTTCAATACTTTCGACTTTAGCGTGATTCCTATTATTCCGCCAACACTGTGGCCGTACCTCATAAAGGTGGATGATTCTATGAACTGGTCGCTCCACAGACCATTCCATATGCCCTGAATGTGTCGTGTCACATGTTGCCCCTTTAGAAAAAGTCTTTCTACGTGAGGGGGAAGTTTCTCCATGGAACGCAATATAGTCCTGGCTCTGCCATATAGGCCCGTAAAAATTTCGAGGTAAACGCAGTTTTTCTTTTGATTTGTATTCTACATACCATGCCTTTCAACAATCAAGGAGGTGCTTTTTGAAAATCCGTGGCATAAGGTCACTGGAGCCTGAAATCCAAAATGGCCGCCGCTGACCAGGTTTTCATCTATAACTTTGGATCTAGAAGTGCTAGATAGCCAAACTTGGTATCAATTCCACCTAAAATTGATATTCCCGACACGCCTGACCTATCCGTTTTACGATTTGACGCCACATTTGATGTTAAATCCAACATGGCCGCTCATCCACGACGACCGTCGACTGCAGAAACACGTGCCGTAACTCTCGATCGAAATGAGCTAGAAACTGGATTTTTATGTCCATCTCGATGATTGTTATTATTCCCAATCAAATACATATTATTTCATGACCTTTCAGGTTGACAATATATGTCAAAGGTCAAGTTAATGGGTAAAAATCAACATATTAAAAGCATATCTGGTCACAAAACGGCATATAACTGGTATATACATGAGCCAGGTTGTAGGTTGTATACGCTCTGTCAAGGTCCAATGTGCTTAAACATATGCATAAATCTTGTCCTCCTTTTAATATCGAAAACCTAGAATTGAAAGTGATGGTCAATTCATGATATCTGACATCGGTCACACTGTTTATTTTAACATAATTGTTTATGACAAACAAAAACTATTGTAACCTTTCAAGTAATTTATAACATTGAGCACCTGTAATATACTATATATCTAGCTAGCCTGTATACACGTACAATACACTTTCCATCCCACTTTTAGCTAACAACGATTCTGACGGTTTCGAACTTGTGATTTGTGGCAATAAATGACACACATCACTACACATTGCCTGCACGGGCACTGCACATTACCAAATTACCACATTTGCACATGGATAGCATATTAGCAGATAGGGAGCTATGACATGTCAACGGTTTGAGGGTGCCTCCGTCACTTTCCCACCCACTCTGACAAATCTCTAGGCGGCTTCCTTCACTGGTTATAACCCCTTGAAAAACAATATAATACTCTGGTGATGTGTCTACGCACAACACTCGATGCGGGGTATTTTGGTTATGGCATTGGGAACAGAGACACTGGTGTGGACCTGGAGATGCAATTGATAAAAACTTCTTTGCCTATGGCTTACATCTTGCACCCGCCCAACCCAGCAAAAGGTACTCTTCCACTTGCGCGTTCACCGTTTCCGGTAGCTCTGTATCGACAAACTCAGTCAGATATAAATTGGGATTGCAATGCATAACTGCATGCTTGGTGCCAATTCTGCTGGTGACATATTTTCCAGTGAATGCGTGAACCTTCTCCAGAACAAGGCCGCGATGTTCGCCCACTCGCGATGTAGGGGAAGGCGCTCTCTCTCTCTCTCTCTCTCTCTCTCTCTCTCTCTCTCTCTCTCTCTTCTCACTTGTCCTAAACTTGACCTAGAGGTTTTTCAGATTATCACGGACTAGCGTATGGGTGAAGTGCAGTAGGCGCATGCCTGTGTCTGTATCATTTAACATAACGACTAAACGTTGGCAGCCATGTTGGACTGCCCAGATGGCATGAGGCACTATCCTTTCATCTGCATCTTTCAATAATTTTTCAGGCTCTGGAAAATCACTATTGGTTGTCGACTCTCTACTATGGAGGGGAGCTGGAACTTGTTCTTGGTTTACTACCATGACACTCAACACAATCGATACTACAGAAAGACTGACCAACCACTATTTTCTGAATAAGTTGCAGCAACTGGTCCTTTTTCTCTCCGATGATACCCAACATTTCTCGATCTGCGTTGTGGACTCATCCGGGATAGAGCTCTCCTGAGACTATATTGCTAACACCATGACTCATCAATGTAGCTATCACAAATAACCTGGAGGGCTTCACAATATGAAGATACAACTATCCGACCGGCAGGACTTTGTTTACAACTCGACCGAAATGGTCGAAGCATGATTGGTTGGCGTACTGCCAAACCATTGGCATAAATTCCGGTGGGGCACTGTTTCAACCCTTCATGAGATAAGTCTCCAGTAGTTGTATTATTGTGTATCGTCAGACATTACATAACTACGTTATAATTATATTCAATCCCAACACCAACATCATCGATGAGATATGCCTCCAGTTGAGCCACGTGTGACAGAGGTAAACTCGCCATCAAACAGGTGGCTGGTGAGGAGTTGGTCGTCATGCGAAAATACTTCCGCGAGAGTTATTCCACGTACCCGGGCGACCTCAATGTCCCGCTCGGCAGATCCACACAGTTTAGGTATGGTGGTGTAGGATGCTCTATTAGATTTGGTGTCAATTACCGACAGTATCACACTTCGGCAGGTTACACCTGTGTATTGTTACTGCAAGCTTCTTTGTCTTCAAAACCAGCTCTCTCGTCTGTATCTTTTCTCCATTCTCGAACACATCCATTATTTCAGCATTGATTAAATGTTCGGCAGCGAAGTTATGCAATCTGACACCAGAGGCTTTGATAATAAAAGGATTTGCTACAGCTCGCACAAAGTCAAGAAGACGGGAGACGTTGGCATCAAAAATAACGGCCGTGATGCTCCTGAGTTCCTGGTATATGATGGTCTTATGATGCTCCATCATCCGCTCATCTGTGAGCATACGGCAGTTGTTCTGTATGATCAGGATATCATGGGAGATCAGCTCAAACTCCGCTACAACTGCGAACATTAGTGTTTGGCTCTTTGATGCCCGCTGGATGGACTGCTCCAACTTTATATCTAAAGTTGTCACACATATAGGGTTCTGAGGCTTCCGCCTCTAACAACTAAGTTTTCCTAACGTAGAACGACCCCTAGCAATTGACTCCATCGAACTCCTGAATAACTACCGCAACATATTTACATGCAGGATACATGTATTGGCCACTACCATCTCTCCCGATCTGAAATGGTGATATACATGAATAGGTTGAACATAATCTTGATGTTTATGTTGAATGCAGCCATATCAAACTTAGCTTGATACTCAATCAGGAAACTGTTGTATTTGATAAGCAAGGGCTGTATGAGTGAAAAGACATGTGGAACGTGCTACTTCGGTATTCTTCCCGCCCATAAGCACCTGCAGGTGTATAGATCATCAACCTCCCAACTGTAAATATCAGTCACCTTGAAAATCATCAGCATGATTCGCAGTGATCTTTAATAGTGACTTCCGGTGAGTATTGAAATCAGGACTCGCTTCACGAAGAGCTCTGCTTCGAATATGGTATCGTTCAGGTCACTACCTCTGATGTAGCAACCAATGCATCGTGGTAGAATCTTCGCATAGTGAAACACTCCAAACATAGATTTCCACCACCAATGTGACTGTCTCAGAATATCTGCAACCGTGTGAAACACGCCATCATCTCAGAAAACGGGCATCACCGTCTGAGACAGCTGCATGCGGACTTTATGACGTTTCTCGTAATGGTATAATCTGTCACAGGGTTTGGGCGGGCTGGCGGGCACCACCCACACATCAAAAGAACATATGCAATGGTGATAAATGCCATCACATGGACGTAAGCCTCCATGGGGCACATAGGGAAGACAAATACAAATCATCAAATAAATCAACTGCGCAGTATAGCGGGCTTCATGAAGGGATGAGCGACCTTTTGACCTTGACATAGCGCTTACAACCTTTAAAAGTTAACATAATCTCATCAATTTGACTTTATCTCAGCAGAACTATGATGGTAGCAACTGAAATACGACATCTGGCTCATGTACATACCAGTTATATCCCGTTTTGTGACCAGATATGCTTTTAAAATGTTGATTTTAACCCTTTAACTTGACCTTTGACCTATATGGTCAACCTGAAAGGTACTAAAATAATATGTATTTGATTGGGAATAATCACAATCATCGAGAGGGACATAAAAATCCAGTTTCTAGCTCATTTCGATCGAGAGTTACGGCTTATTGTGTTTCTGCAGTCGACAGTCGTCGTGGATGAGCGGCCATGTTGGATTTATCATCAATTATGGCGTCAAATCGTAAAACGGATAGGTCAGGCGTGTCGGGAATGTCAATTTTAGGTGGAATTGATACCAAGTTTGGCTATCTAGCCCTTCTAGATCCAAAGTTATAGATGAAAACCTGGTCAGCGGCGGCCATTTTGGATTTCACGCTCCAGTGACCTTATGCCACGGATTTTCAAAAAGCACCTCATGGATTGTTGAAAGACATGGTATGTAGAATACAAATCAAAGGAAAAACTGCGTTTACTTCGAAATTTTTACGGGCCTATATGGCAGAGCCTGGACTAATAGTACAAGCCACACCGTGCATAGTTTACATGACCGGCAGCGAAGTAGTATGGAAGCATATTTTGTTTATGTAGCTAGGTGAAAAAGCTAGTCACCCTCGCGTTCCGCCCTAACATATGTCATCATCAGCAATACAGGGTTCACCAGGATCTCAACCCACAGTTTCACTGGCCTGCTCTCACTAACAATCTGATCCAAGGCTTTCATCAGGTCTTCAGTATTCTCAAAATGATGATCCATGAACAGGCCACGAACTACCTCCTCTGCCATCATCCGAAGAGCACGTACATTTTATGGGAACTTCTTACCACTCAACATCTTTGGAACCCCTCCAAACACTTCGGAAAGGATATCAGATAGCCCGCTTTCAGCCATCAATGAACCTATAGCCCCAGCAAAACTCATCAGAGCATGGATACCCGGTAGAGTTGTTGGTCGCACGTCAAAAGGCTGACTGTCTGACCGGTTTGCGATGTAAGCTCCTGCAATCTAACCATAGCTGTTAACATCGTATCTGGATCGGATGGCTTCATGTCGATCAGGGGCCAGAAGATGGCTTTTTGGTGCCATCTATTGTTTGTTTTGTTAATTTGACAAGCCTAGCATCTGACAAGCGTAGCATCTGACAAGCGTAGCATTGCTGAACTTCACGTTCGATATGCTAAGCTGACATTACCCAGACGGGCACCCAGGGTACCACAAAATTACCAGAAAATGGTTAGTTGCCCTCTGTATGGCATAAAGAGTGGTTCAAACAAACTCAATAACATGAATATTCATGATTAACAAACACATTTAAGCCATTGGTAAACACTCTTCATTAAGAAATGGAAAGAAAATCAATTTATTTAGATTTTCAGTGTATCCGATATAAAGGGGTTAATATCTAGAGTTGCCCAATAGATATCACCGGGCACCCTCCCTGATTCTGATTAAGCATGCCCCAGGCTACAAGAATCAACAGAGAAAAAAACTTTATCCAACAAAACCAGGTTCACTAAAATATAGGGCTTTGGCTCCTGGACTATTACTTCAACATGGGGAAATATGGATTTGCTTAAATATACTATGCTCGCATATTTATCCTCCTGGTCGGCAGTAATCAGTTATGATGCCACGGCATTATATTATATAATGGTAATGATATGTGATATTATATTATGTTATTATATATTATATATTATATTGTAGCGTAGCGTGGCGTGTCGTGTCGTGTCGTGTCGTGTCGTGTCGTGTCGTGTCGTGTCGTGTCGTGTCGTGTCGTGTCGTGTCGTGTCGTGTCGTGTCGTGTCGTGTCGTGTCGTGTCGTGTCGTGTCGTGTCGTGTCGTGTCGTGTCGTGTCGTGTCGTGTCGTGTCGTGTCGTGTCGTGTCGTGTCGTGTCGTGTCGTGTCGTGTCGTGTCGTGTCGTGTCGTGTCGTGTCGTGTCGTGTCGTGTCGTGTCGTGTCGTGTCGTGCCGTGCCGTGTCGTGCCGTGCCGTGCCGTGCCGTGCCGTGCCGTGCCGTGCCGTGCCGTGCCGTGCCGTGCCGTGCCGTGCCGTGCCGTGCCGTGCCGTGCCGTGCCGTGCCGTGCCGTGCCGTGCCGTGCCGTGCCGTGCCGTGCCGTGCCGTGCCGTGCCGTTATAGCATAGCATAGCATAGCATAGCATAGCATAGCATAGCATAGCATAGCATAGCATAGCATAGCATAGCATAGCATAGCATAGCATAGCATAGCATAGCATAGCATAGCATAGCATAGCATAGCATAGCATAGCATAGCATAGCATAGCATAGCATTATAAAAAACGCCGTTTCGTTTTCTTCAGGCTTCCGGTGGCATTAAGAGGGTCGGGAAAAAATGTACCTCCACGTGTGGTCCTTTCGCCATCACCTGGGCTTACTGGTCAGACTGCGGCAAACCAAAAAACAGTAAGTCGACGTCCTTACGGGCATAACCAAATAAGAATGCGGAGAAAATAAATGTCTACACAGTCTCTATATTGTCGGAAAGTTGAGATGATGGTCGATTATTTCTAAAGGACACCGATGCCAACACAAAAGAATTCATTATTAACAATGTTTGTATTATTTCACATGATGTGCATGTTTCATGTGAACATGTTATTATCTGTAACCAGTGTTGTTTTCGCTAAGCACCAAGCAACTGTTGGAATGCCAAAATAACCTTCTTATAACCTATGTAGTGTCGGCATTGATCGGCTGAACTGTTATACCATTTTCATAATTCCCTTAATTGAACATAACCTCTGAAGTACGAAGCGATGATAGCATGTAATAAAAATCGCTGATTGAGTTTTTTTCCATTTGCGATGTTAACGATAGGAATTAGTCACGTTTGAAGAACAATTCCTGCACTTGTGGTTATCGATGCGTGCATCTGCAATACCGCAAACAGTGGTTACTTACCAATGTATACGATTGGAACCTTTCGTGCGCGCAAAATTCATATTATAAAATAGTTTTGTGTTCATTGAACTAATTTGGCTGGCACAATTTCGTTAGTTTACTTAATCTATGATTACACATGTGATTATTAAACAATATACATGAACATATAAAGTGACTTTAGATTACACCAATCTCGTCTGATACCCATGCACGCTTCACGGCAGCATCCGTGACAGAAGACGTATATGTTGCACTGACTTCCTGTTGTATAACTTATTATTATTATTATTGTCTCCTGGTACAAACTCAGACTCTTTCTACTCAACAACCTACATACTTAGTTAATCTGCTATAGTTCTCTTTCATCTCTAGATCGTCCGTTTCCAGACACCGTTTTGTTCCTAAGTCTAAGCTGAATATTGGCAAGCGTGCTTTCTCCGTAACGTCGACAACAGTTTGTAATCAACTCCCTATCATATACATCTTCTGAAACTATAGACACCATCACGGGCGTCGATCGGTGGGGGACGGGGGGGGGGGGACGCGTCCCCCCCCCCACTTTTCAGCCTGGAGGGACAGCATAGGAAATGTCCCCCCACTTTTTTTCAGAAAAACAAAACAAATTTACAACCATATAGCGAGACTGATCACTCCTCTCTCCTAAAACAAACCCTATGTCTAGCAGAAAAATTAATTTACCAGTTCAGATATAAACTTCCGACTACGCGGAGCTTGATCTTAGTCCAGTAAATATTCGTCATGTCGGCACGGGCGTCGATCGGTGGGGGACGGGGGACGCGTCCCCTCACTTTTCAGCGTGGGGGGACAGCATAGGAATTGTCCCCCCCCCCACTTTTCAGTTCATAAATATTGCGGGGCATGTAGCCTAACTCACCACTCCTCTCTCTTAAAAGCCGCTACATAGGACTAGTAGCTAGACACTAAACTCGCAATATGAAGTTCCGACCACCCTTTAGACAATCGACTAGATAAATTGCTTGGCTGGCCACAATGCGCAAGTTGATCTTATTTGAGTAAATAATCATCCTGCCGGTGTAGCGGTTACATTTTCCCGGCGTTATAAAGGTTCCGATTGACGCTTCTGCGCAAGCGCGATAAATGTAAAATTATTAATATGCAGCGAAAGGACAATACATATAATAAATGATGGTATAAATACTACGGGTTGTTCGTTACGATATACATAAACCTCTCTACAAATTAACACGAGGCAAACAAGTTTTGATGCATGTTTTGATAGCAAGCGTAAATCACGTGACTATAGTGTGCCATAATCCGTGACGGTGATTTAAACAAACGTAAGATGTTATTCTATTGAACGACATTTTAGGCAACTCTTCACAGTAATCATCACAGGAGAATTAATGAACAGCCCGTGGCATTTATACCAAAAATGCTTTGTTGTTTCGCTGCACGTTGATGATTTTACATTTATCGCGCATGCGCAGAAACGTCAATCGGAAAGTTTATAAGGATTGGAAAAATGTAAGCGCGACACTGGGCTGAGCCGCTGCCGGGTTCTATCAGTTTGCATCCTTATGTTGATGTTATTAGTAGGTTCTAGCCATCAAGCAAATTATAAATTATGAAATTTGTGTTTCACTTTCACCCCTCGCCTGCTTGATGTTTATCGGCTACGACAGAAGCGGCGGGTTCCTGCACTTTGTGTAACTTATTCCCATTTGAGTGATAACAAATTTCTTTGCCAAAATGTAGGACTGGGAAATTCTACACAGCATAGGCGGGTCATTTCACGGTAACAGGAATATTTCGTCCAGAGTAATTTCGACCATAATATTTATCGCATTTTCGGCGTTAGCTAGGAAGCTTAATATAGTGTGTGACTAATCCAATAAGCAGCAGTGACCTTTGGCATCGTTTCCTATTTATTTTTTATTTTATTAGCATGACGTCATGAATGAATGTCATCTACGTCACAAAAATATTTCCAGATTGATGTCCATTTATTACTCCTTTTCTAAACATATTTTCTTATAATTTGTGTCCCACTTTATTTACGTACTGTTGCAAAAGTTGAGTTCAGTGATTATTCGGCTCTTGTTACACAGCCGAATACCATTGAACCTCTCGAAGAGCCTAGTGTCTCATATATCTGACATGGGCGAAAATCAGAAGTAGTCAGTTATTGTTTTGAGACTTATATACACCTCATGTTGCTGTAGGTTTATTCATGAAGGAAAACGAGTCGATTTTCTGTATGAACCGATGTGTATTCATTAGATCAGTTAGTTAAGTTTCGAGATATTAAATAAAATATACGCCGTGACGTAGATGACTTGTCGTGACGTAGGTGACACGCCGTGACGTAGATGACATATCTGTGTTGATGACTCGGATTAACAAAGTGATACTGCAACTATTCGTTGATTCCTGGGTGCAAAACGCATGCTTGTGCAATCGGCCAAAGTGGACGGTTTTGACTTCGGTAGATTGCCCACAGTTTTTGCCGTAGCCCATGCCAATGTCATTGTGCTCATGGGGGCCTAGTACAATTTTGCATATGATATCATCATGGTGTCCGAGAGCAAACGGTTCTTTTTCCTCAAGTTGTTTCATTTATGTGACGGTATCTTGCTTGCTATGTGTGATGTAACTGTAGTTGTTACGCTAGTAGAATCTACTGTTAACATATGCACTTGTTGTTCACCTGTCATGCTTTAAAATGGCATTTACTTCGTGCCCTTTTTCCGATTAACAGGCGAATGCGAGTCGTCTATAATACAGCAGTCGATGCTTCTACAATGTCTTTCCCGTAGTCAGTCTCTTGATGAACTGATTAGAATAGCAGCAGTTACTATGATATTTCGACCCGAGCTGCTTTGTAAGGACATTATGAAACGGAAGCCTCTGAAGACATTTTCGTGTTTCGCGATGATGCATTCATGAATCTGTTGTTCTTTGTCTGATAAATGCCGTTGCTATGTAGCTTCCATGTCAACCCCTTTATAGCGCTTCTTGTAGCGTTGAGATGGTCTCCTTCAGGCGGCTCGACTTTCTGTCAGTTTGCCAATCCGTTTGTACGCCTTTGCTCGGTCTTGCAGAGCATTGTTTCGACCACGTTCACGGGGTTGTGGGGTTGAGGCTGTTCAATGAAGCTGCTTGAGCGAAGGAATTTCGCTTGACGACTACGCGAAGACATTTGGTTGCTTCTCCAACTGCACCTAATTTGATGCTGCACGCAAGTTTGCTTGTTGTCTGCAACTTATGTGTATATAGGCCTACTGGTTTCTTCGGCATTTTCTTTCTTTCTAAATAAATTCTTCATGGCCAGCCTGGTTCGCTTGTTTAGATTCTTTTGTACCGTTCAACAGCAGTTATGTCAATGTCTGAAAATGGAAAATATCATCAGATATTAACTTAATTTATCAAAGATGATAATTATCCAATTTCAGCTAATCCTGTCACCGTTTTATCTTAATTACAACTACGTTTGTCATCTACGTCACCCTCCATGTCATCTCCGTCACGACAAATATGTGACGTAGATGACTGTGACGAAGATGACGTGCCTTGCGAGTCATGGCCAATATCATGTCTGTCGTTGGCTTAACTAGCGTATGCAATTTCTGATTGAGTTGATTGACACCACTTACCACGTGATTATCAATAATTCTGTTTGTCTGACCTGTATAGCACGCGGTGCGGACTGTTCGTAGATGACATGGAATAAACCTACTCACCTGACTCCTGCCCTGAAATGTTGAATATCTCGCGTAAATCGCAGCAAAAACGGTTTTGGAATTGTTTCCAATATGCATATATGGCGGTAACGTAATTGTGATTCCACGTGGATGTGGTAGTTCTTCCGACTCTGGACAGGGGTGGCATCAAAGTTGTCGTGACGTAGATGACATATAACCAGGGGGCATATATTTTTATGTTGAAAATCATCGACTACTCAAAAAATCTAATAAATAATGCTGTTTTTTGGACAAATATGAAGAGAGGCGTCGCAATGAGAACCTTACGCAATATATTTATTATTTAATGTGGAATTATTACACCTTTATAATAACGTGCAAATTGACGACCAGGCGATGGGGACAGCCACTTTTCGATGACGTAGACTGGGGGATATAACGATAAATAACTAGAATAACGACTTAGAATGCCATTATTACATTAGAAATGAAGAACAATAGTGTATAAAGCGCCACATATAATAAGTATAGTTTTACGAGATTTCTTTGTCAAATATTTCTATACAAAAGAGCCGGGACACCATTTAGCCCGGTTACCGTGATATGACCCAGGCGTCGATCGGTGAGGGACGAGAGGAACACGTCCCCCACTTTTCAGCCTCAGGGGGACAGCATAGGAAATGTCCCCCCACTTTTTCAGTTGATAAAAACAAATGTACATGCATATAGCGAGACTGATCACTCCCCTCTCTTAAAAACGTTACATCGGTCTAGTAGTAAATTTAATATACGAGTCATCACGGTAACCACCAAATGTAATAACATCAGTGTAGTTGGTGGTCTTCACAGGCCTCTGTAGCAAACTATTTTGTCATACATTTAGAATCCAATGCACAGTCACAATGCACTTGGCCATCGATTGGTGGTGGCATGTCCCCCCACTTTTCAACCAGAGGGGGACATCATAGGAAATGTTCCCCCCACCTTTTCAGTTCAGAAAACAATGTATGGGCATCTAGCGAGACTGATGACTCCACTCTCTTAAGAGCCCCTACATAGGCTTAGTAGTAAAATTACTCAACTCAGATATAAACTTCCGACTACCCAGTGGAAAATTACTAGATAAATTGCTTGGTTGGCCGCAACTAGTCCAGCAAATATTCATCATGGCGGGCTCTGTCATTTTGCATCCTTGGGTTGATATAGAAATAGGCACTAGCCATCAAACACATTATAGACTATTAATTTTGTTTGCCCTGTCACCCCTTGAAGTGCAGCCTGGTCACCCTTGTGGATACTTATACCGCCTACGGCGGAACCAGCGGATTCCTGCACTTTTTGTAATTTGATCCCATTTGAGTGATGAGAAATTTCTTTGCCAAATGATGGGATTGGGAAGTCCTACACAGGCACCCGTGTAACCTCTGCATCTTGTCACCACGGACTTATATACACATAAGTCCTTGTTGTCACTCTGTGATTCAGGCAAGAAGTTATGGGTCCAAAGTCTACCCTCCAAAGTTTCAGTGATTGGGGTGAGCCACGGCCTCTCTTCAAATATAATGTAGCCAACATAACTAACATGAAGGCCTTTGTTTATTTTAGAATTAGCACCAGACCAACAATGAATTATGTTTTATATTTACTAAAACAGTTATATGTATTTCAGGACATATATATATATATATATATATATATATATATATATATATATATATATATATATATATATATGTGTATATATATATATATATATATATATATATATATATATATATATATATATATATATATATATATATATATATATTATAATATATTAGCCTATATACGTACATACAAAATACATACATATATGTATATGTAAATTGGTCCCCCGTCCCCTCACTTTTAAAACCGGATCGACGCCCCTGGACACCTTTGGTAAAAATGAAAACATTAAACAATAGCTTTTCCATCATCAATTTACGCAATAACGACTTTTGCCTGTCACGTTTATGATTATGCCAAATGATTTTGTTTGCGCCTCTGAGCTTGAATTTCCAAGGATAAAGGCGCTATAGACGTGTTACAAGTGTTATTATTATGTCTAACCCGTTATCGCGCTTACATTTTTCCGGTCGTTAAAAACGTTCCGATTGACGTTTCGGTAAAAAAATGTAAAATCATCAATATCCAGCGAAACAACAAAGCATTTTCTGTATAAATGCTACGAGCTGTTCGTTAACTGTCCTGTGATGATTACTGTGAAGAGTTTCTAAAAATATCGTTCAATGTAATAAAATATTACGTTTTTTATAAATCACTGTCACGGATTATGGCGCACTACTGTCACGTGATTTACGCTTGCTATAATAATAAGGTTTATTTCAGACAAGACGTCCATATATGTATACATAAAATACAATTAAAAAAAAAAAAAAGTACAATACATATAATACAATCAAAGGAATGAGATCAACGTAAAAATATAAGTGTAAAATTTAAAAAGTTATGTCTAAATATATGAGGAAATTAATTAAATAAGTTGTAAAAATAAATATAAAATATAAAATAAAAAAAATAAAAAATGCTTTGTCTTTTCGCTGTACGTTGATGATTCTACATATATCGCGCATGCGCAGAAACTTGAATCGGAATGTTTATAACGCCGGAAAGATATAAGCGGTACACCGTCTCTCTCCGTCCAGGCTTCAGAGACTGTACGACCAGAATGGCGTGTTCTCGCCACTGTGCGCGAGTGTACTTCGGCAGGTACTCGCACGGTGTCGTCAACAGCTGCGAGTACTACGCCCGCGTGCACCGCGGCGGCCCATATGGCTGGAACTTGTGGATCACGAACTACTTCTGGAACAATGTCAACAGGTGCTGCAAGGGAAGACCCGGCGGATGTTAGACGGTTCAACGGAAGTGACGTCATCGCTATTGTTATGTTAAAGTTACGCATTACGTGCCGTGAAACAGGCGGCTGCAGTTATTTATTTGCTAAACATCGTTATGTATTGATATAATCGTTGCATTAGTTAAATGCACAGTAAGTTGTGCATTCAGAATTAGATATGGGTATTATTGTCGGATCTGGTCATAAATATTTTCATTCTGATCTTTAATTATTTCAATTTACCAGTGATATTGTCATGTTCATATTATATTGTCAACGCATATGACTATTCAGGTATCATTAAGTAAGCTATAATAGTGACAATGTATCTACTATGTTTCTGCTATTTAGGCCAACCGATGAAATTGTTACACACATGTGTATTTATTAACAATAAAGCTGTAGCCCCAGTCAAAGCGTTTGGAAAATTGTGTAGGGGAGAGTGATCTATATTGGACCAGTATATATATTGGACCACGGCGATTTCACAGCTTTACGACAATACAGCAACTAGTGGCGCCGAATAGGGTATTAGCGGCTAAGCAAGTTATCGATTGGCTGATTCAAAGTAGAGGAATGCGCGCGCCAAAAAAAAACGGTGTGGATTTCTTTATTTGTCATGCTGTTGTTGTAATTGTATCGCAATTTCAAGCGTGTGCCTCTCTGTATCTATTGATCCTGCATCAGTGGGATTTGCTTGTCGGGTGTTTGAGGGTAAGAAAGTGTCACTCCAAATAACTCAGGAGAACTACATCCGAAAACCGGAAGTGTCGTGTTACCGATAATGGACCAGCAGAAGGGACATATATTGGACCGGTGGTTATTGAAACAACTGACAGTGATTTTGCCTACATAAGAAATATAGTATTATTATTATATATTGAACAACAATGAATAATTAAATCCAACAATCATAAAATTAATTTATTTTATGTGGAGTAGTGAGCAAGACGGTGGTGCCGCCTAGCGGAGTAGACCAGTGTTATCCTAGTGGGGTAGCTAGGTACTAGGCTAACATAGCTATTCGCCATAGATGGAGCTGATCGTGTTTATCAAGCGATTTTCCTTATTAACAATTCCAGTGGGGGTCGGTCACATTTAATTTCAGGTGACCTAGTGGCGGAGTGACCCCCACCGATATGGTGTCGATGTTAAATATAGTGTAAAGAGAACTGTTAATACCGGTCATTGGTAATTTGAGGGACTTCTTAGCAAGACCAGTGGGGCCGGCATATTTGCTGTGAAGATGTATTGATGTATTTGTGGTATATCTATGTGATCCATCTGATTTATCTAATATAATAAATGTCATATATTTGGCCAATTTCAATCAAACATTAAATAGTAACTACACCGCAACACATGCTTATGGGTGAATATTTATAACAAATAATAGTTCAATCATTTTTATATATTTCAATGATTATATAGTTTTCCACCAACAAACCTACATCTAATTAACTAAAGCTTATCATCACACCGAGTTCTTATAAATAAAATCACACACAATATTTGAATAGTGGCACAAGTTATCAATTAAATATTTATATATGTATAAATAAATATAATCATAAAAAGATTAGCCTTTAAATTGGCATAATTTTAAAAAAGACAAAAGAGGGAATCCGGAAGTGGGAGACACTGGATACATATAGCCTACAGTACAATTTAATGCACCGCTTGTGGGCCAGGGGCAACTCATTGGTTGCTCCTTATAACGCTTCCTGGCGAGGAGAGCGTCACGACCTTCAACCCGCACAACTGAAACGTGCCACGAGAGAGGGAGGAATTTGTATCTGCCCCTAGACACGGTTCGCCAGACCGCTTGTGACCTCCATAGGATGAGCGTCACTGATACACACCACTGCCAACAAGCATCGAGTACACAACAGTTGCAATGAGGGTAGCCGTCTACTTGCTATATATACTAACGACTAGTGTTGTCTGGTGAAATTGTGGTTTCAACTTGTCAGACACTTTTGTCAGATACTTAAACTGATATATCTGTATCCAGAGACGTTTTTTTATATGGTTAAATGGCACTAAACCTTCGTCTATAAGTTACAGTATATCATATGGTACATTAAACAGGTTAAGGTGCGAAACTGTAATTATTAATTCATTAACATGCATATTGATGTTCAATGACGGTAGGACGACACGGGAACAATATGGCGCACGCTAAGTCCGCAGTTAATTTGTATAGACACATTTAGCAAATGATTAACTTATTTTGACCTTCAGAGAAACAAACACCGGGTTGCAAGACTATTAATAATAGTTCATATCGTGCGCGGAATGTAACTTACAAATTAATGAAATTATCTGGTGCGTTTCATGATTTACTTCCTACATGTGGCTATTAGTTTTCCCACAATGGTGTGCTGATCATATTAGAAGATACTTCATTTATACAATGCACCCACCAGCAGTATGTAGATTATAATTACATTGCAAACTTGCTGCTCTTAAAATCATAATCTGATGACCAACCTTCCACAGTGTTTGTCGCAGTTGCACAACGAACCAATCCTTACGTAGGTCAGAATGCTTGTTACACAAATCCCGACACCAAGCTCGAAGCATGCAGTTTTTGCTGCTAGAACTTGCGTACGTTGTGTGCCGAAATAACACAAGCAGTGCTGCCTTTCTACGCTATGCGCTCGCTGTGATGCGCACTAAAACTGCACTAGCTCGACAGATGTTGTTACGTAAGAGGAGCCAAATCCATTCAAACCCTCTGACTGTAGTCAGTGGACGAAACGATACTGCATTGTCTGTGTTAAACAATGGTGTAATCGTTGTGTCAATTATTGGAACGTTCAAGTAAAAGCCGCTGATACATATTAATATCTTGTTCGTGTCAAAGCATTGAATTACTGATAGAACTAGCACAAACGTACTAAGAGTAGGAAGTAAGATATATCCAACTTAATTAGGTAATGCGATACATTTTAAGTAAATATAGAATGTTTAATAAACTCTGAGCGGAGTAGTAGTCATTCAACTATTTAGTTACTCATTTACTAAATCAATAACTCAACCATTTCAATTGATCGACCGATCGACCAATACATAAAAAATCCAAAGTTCGACGTACAACCAACCACACGTGCGCGCGGTCAGTCAGTCTCTGCCACGGCCCACGACCGTCGTCCTGTAAAACATTACGCAACATCAACATGTTGTGGGAGCGCCAGCGACCGATGTCGCCTCGATCGGCGCAGCAACTTGACTCTTGTTACGGCCGCATCTTTTCACGCCTCGAAGTGCTGACCCAAGGAATATATGCGGGCAACCGGAACGTGTTTATAAACAAACCGAACGCTGATATCACCATGTGTATTTATTAGTATATACGAATACACAGTGCGATGTGTACATTATTGAACTTTGCAGATACTTATATATTGTGCAACTTGACGCATATACAGTAGTCCCCTTCTTATACGACCCCCTCGTCATCGGTCACCCGGATTTAACGGCCACTTTCTCATTGCAACAGCATATTCTAATACAAACTACCCCTCACCAGCGGGTACACGGCTAACGCGGCCAATGGTCAGGGTTGCATGAAGAAACTTTTCCCCCTTCAGCGGCCAATCGGTAGTCGAAAACTGCAATCTTTAATCATAATTCAAAAACAGGTTAAGTAGGCCTACAATACACACTCGTCGTTCTTGGCACTACACCTCATAGACGATATTGTTGCAATGATAGATGTCTGGAATGTTGACTACGTATGTGTGCGCTGCAAAAGGAGGGGCCAGTTTGCCTTGAAACAGGTGCATTGATCGATAGTTCCCCTCACCAGAAGTCATCCGTTTAATACGGTCACTTCGGGTTTGCTGAAGGGTTGGCCATCTTACCAACTATACAAAACAAGTATAATTTCGTTACCTACTCACGATTATAGACCGTTACCGAATTATGTGGGTCAAGACGCCCGGGGGCTTCTTGCCCCACACAGTCGGGGGCTTCTTGCCCCCAGTATGCATGATCTACACAAATGTCAATTCCCGCGCTAATTATAATTATCACCCATTTTCACTAAACGTAAATGAAGCTCTATATACTACAAATAAATATAACAACACTTGCACGAGGTCATGTTTAATCTTGTTGCTTTAGTAAAACATTACAAAACTTACAACCATTACATCAAACATGTAACAAAGCATTAAACACAAAATATTTACTTACCGCGTTTTTTGCCAGCGTCCGTTTTTCTGTCAGAGTAGAAAATAGGTGGCACCATTGTATTCGTCCACCAGACACATATCTCAAACACATAAAACTGACGTAATACAAGGGGGGCTTGTTACCCCACGGGGGCTCCATGCCCCACCCTTACTAATAATGTATGTCAACGGTTCTCGGTTTGATGTTTTATTGGATGCAGTCATCTTATTGTGTTTGTCAGTCCCTGACATTATATTCTTCATTACTTCATTATTATATGTTGGTGATATATTTTGTGTTGCGAGGTAAATTCATCGTGATATATACATATATCTGAACACGACCGTTTACCTTAGGACGAACGATATTTCTTCTATCGCCGGAGATCCACAGTACTAAACTAAATAGTTTCAATGATTCAGGTTTAAGTATTTGACAGAATAGATGGTTTGTTGTTGGGGTGATGGCGTTTTTTATGATCCGTGGCAAAGAGATATTATATGGCACTCAGGCTAATAAGAGGTCAAGAGTTTTAATTTGTTGACATGACTGTTGTATTGTTTCAGATGTTAACATACTCCATGGCGCAAGCGTTGCCTTATTCGGCATGATTAGCTAGCTCTGGATTAAAAAAAAATCTGAAACATAGTTGAGTTCAGGCCTTTTATAGGTTATTTAGGCATTCTGATGTTCGAAATTCCGTTGATTTTTTAAGTACGAGGTTCTTACGTAAGAAGGTACCGCTAAGCTATACCAGCGTTGAGTTGTGGTGCGGTGTATATCATAATGGCTGTCTTTGGGTCCCACAAATGGATCGGGTTATGGTAAGTTATATGAGCTATCCATCTTAGAGGAATTGCTTAGTTACTTGACTAGCAAGTCCGCTCAGGGTTCCCGGATAAACGTTAAGTGGCTGCGCAGCACTATTTATCGTGGAGGTTATGATAGGATCCTGATTTTGGTATTTTTATTTTTTTGGTAAACACTAAAGTGAGTGCACTACTGTTTATCGCGAAAGATACATTGATTGATGCAATAGCTTTAGCAGCAATAACATTAAGTTAAAGAGGAATGGTCCACATCCTAATTTGAAGAGATAAGGTTGATTTATAGATTGATTTGAAGATATAAGGTTGGTTTATAGATTGATTTGAAGAGATAAGGTTGATTTATAGATTGATTTGAAGATATAAGGTTGGTTTATAGATTGATTTGAAGAGATAAGGTTGATTTATAGATTGATTTGAAGAGGTATACATGGTACAAATCCACTACGTTTCATGTACAAGTAGTTGGTCCATGAGGTAACCCAAGTCATCAGCAAACCGAACGCTACGTTATTGATGGGTTCTTTATTTCTTGTAATGAACAGGTAACGTAATTACGTCTACGGCAGAAAATGCTACAAAATAATTAACAACTACGCGTGAAATGGCGCGTCGGATGCATTGTTGTGACGTCACAATGTCTGTGTCGTCTCAAGGTTGCCGCCGTCGCAACGCCGGGCCGCCGATCGTCTGCTTCAAGTTCTCAGCGCCAGGTGTTTCTTGGTCGACCTCTATCGCTCTAGTATCCCCTAGTCTACCCATTTCCCTCTCATATACACTAAACGTCAGTATTTCGATACATTTGTGTGCGTATGTGCGTGTGTGTTTCTGTATGTGTTTGTGTCTTTGAGTAGGCCCCCTATGTGTGTAGGGTGGGGTTGAGATAAGCGGTTGGTCATGACAAATATTCCCAGCTGTCTGCACGTAATCTATATTTGAAGGGGAGGGACGTTGTTACAACCGATAATGTAATAATCGCCCGGTAATGTAGTAACTACCCGATAATGTAATAAAATCAACCGATAATGTAATAACCACCCTATAATGTAATAACATCAACCGATAATGTAATAAACTTGCTAACCGATAATGTAATAATTTTCAATCGATAATGTAATAAACTCCTCTTGCCTGATAATGTAATAACGTTCGCCTGATAATGTAATAACGTACACATTTCTCGTAGGACTTAGTCGTTTTCGTGGATTTCATGTTGGTTTCTTGTACTTAGTCGATTTCGTCGATTTCGTCGATTTCTTCTATTTCGGAATAACACAACTTTTGCTAGCGGAATCAATTTAGATTAAATCCAATATGCTGGTTCCAATTCGGAAGTCATATTTATCCCAGCAGGTCAGGATTTTTAGTTATACATTCTCTTTCCATTTATTAATGACGGGTTGGTGTAATACAACTGTGGGCTTCATTGATAACGAAATTGTCGGCCCAAATCCTGGTATCGATGATCTCATAAGTATTCCCTTTCCATGCTATAATGTCAGGGTATCGAATGCCCACAGGCGTGGGGTTTGCTGGTTCAATCAATCCTAGCGTGAAACCCAGATGAAGAAATGGTTTCTTAAAGAATGTGTTATGTATATGTTTTAGTACGATGTTTGTAATTCTCCCGTGATGTTTTCAAGATACATACATACATACATACATACATACATATACACAAATATATATATATATATATATATGTATATTTACGCGATGAAAAGCCGAACTAATCGGCGGCAGATTGCGCAAACAGATAAACATGTAATACATATATTGCAAAATATATGTTTACATTGTGGTCGAACTGCCTATGTATGATTTCGTCACAGTTATTCTTGGTACTTTATTGATACAGTTATTCTTGATACTGTTTGGTGTTCATTTTTATTTCGCGTTATTTAGATGAACGCATACTTACCTAGTATATTTTAAGCATAGCCTAAATGACCCGATTTCGAACAGGTGAAACGGTGTTATTGCGGGTGACTGCCTTTTGTTCCCAGGCATGGCGGGGTAACTCGGTTAGTGTGTGTGCGTGCATATATATATATATATATATATATATATATATATATATATATATATATATATATATATATATATATATATATATATATATATATATATATATGTTACATGTTACATGTTACATGTTACATGTTACATGCTACATGTTACATGTTACATGTTACACGTAAATGTTACATGTTACATGTTACACGTAAATGTTACATGTTACGTGTTACGTGTTACATGTTACATGTTACATGTTACATGTTACATGTTACATGTTACCTGTTACGTGTTACGTGTTACGTGTTACGTGTTACGTGTTACGTGTTACGTGTTACATGTTACATGTTACATGTTACATGTTACATGTTACATGTTACACGTAAATGTTACGTGTTACGTGTTACGTGTTACGTGTTACACGTAAATGTTACATGTTACATGTTACAAGTTACAAGTTACAAGTTACAAGTTACAAGTTACAAGTTACATGTTACATGTTACATGTTACATGTTACATGTTACATGTTACATGTAACATTTACGTGTAACACGTAACACGTAACACGTAACTCGTAACACGGAACACGTAACACGGAACACGGAACACGGAACACGTAACACGTAACACGTAACATGTAACATTTACGTTTAACATGTAACATGTAACATGTAACATGTAACATGTAACATTTAACATGTAACATGTAACATGGAACATGTAACATGTAACATGTAACATGTAACATGTAACATGTAACATGTAACATGTAACATGTAACATGTAACATGTAACATGTAACATGTAACATGTAACATTTACGTGTAACATGTAACACGTAACACGTAACATGTAACATGTAGCATGGAACATGGATCATGGAACACGTAACATGTAACATGGAACATTTACGTGTATCATATAACATGTAACATATAACATGTAACATGTAATATATATATATATATATATTTGTGTGTATGTATGTATGTATGTATGTATGTATCTTGAGCACATCACGGAAGAATTACAAACATCGTACTAAAACATATACATAACACATTCTTTAAGAAACCATTTCTTCATCTGGGTTTCACACTAGGATTGAACCAGCAAACCCCACGCCTGTTGGCATTCGATACCCTGACATTATTGCATGGAAAGGGAACACTTGTGAGATCATCGATACCAGGATTTGGGCCGACAATTTCGTTATCAATGAAGTCCACATGTTGTATTACACCAACCCGTCATTAATAAATGGAAAGAGAATGTATAACTAAAAATCCTGACCTGCTGGGATAAATATGACTTCCGAATTGCAACCAGCATATTGGATTTAATCTAATTTGATTCCGCTAGCAAAAGTTGTGGTATTGCGAAATAGAAGAAATCGACGAAATCGACGAAATCGACTAAGTACAAGAAACCAACATGAAATCCACGAAAACGACTAAGTCCTACGAGAAATGTGTACGTTATTACATTATCAGGCGAAAGTTATTACATTATCAGGCAAGAGGAGTTTATTACATTATCGGTTGAAAATTATTACATTATCGGTTAGCAAGTTTATTACATTATCGGTTGATGTTATTACATTATAGGGTGGTTATTACATTATCGGTTGATTTTATTACATTATCGGGTAGTTATTACATTACCGGGCGATTATTACATTATCGGTTGTAACAGACGTCATTTGTTGACACCAATTATTAATTTGTTCCTGAAGGTTTAAAGTTGTTTCAAGTAACACAAGTCTAAACTCGATTGCAAGAACGTAGCCTATTAAAATAAATTGTGTTAGAAGGATAAAAGAATATCGCTTGGTTGTCTCAGCTGAGTGAAGTCGCCATCTTTCTGGAAGACGCCTCCAGAAATGACGCGTGAAATGGCGCGTCGGACGCACTGTTGTGACGTCACAGTGTCTGTGTCATCTCAAGATTGAGCTGGCGATTTAACCCGTATTTGAATATTCTGGGGTTATTCCACCAAATGGTATTCGTCCGCTATTGCTGTATATTGTAGTCCTGCTCAATTGAACCGCATTGTGCAAGTCGTGTACCTTTCTGGAGGCACTGAATGTAGGACTGTTTGAGAAAAACTGATATTGATGTCCAGCATGGCATCAGAGCTGTGAAATAATGACATTTGTCAGACAGTGACCATCGGCAATTGCGGGCTGATTGGAGCAGATATGAAGAGGTGATCGGTTAGAGATTGGATTATGTGAGAAAGAGATGAGAGTTTCACGAATTTCATAAATCACATGTGTAAATGGAGGCTATTTAACTTGAGATTGGTAATACCACACCTTCGAAAACCTAGCGGGAAATCAAAGAAATGTTACACTGGCCGCCTATGAGGAAATCAATCGTGGTATATATCCGTCCATACCGTCTTTTTGGAAATCTTAGTGACCGGAGACCTATGTCAATGGGATGTTGCATGTGCGAGCTTGTGTAAGATTTAATAAGTCGAGATAATGTCGAGGCTACATTTACGATACGTGCTGCAATTTGTTTTCGTTTATAACATTAGATAGACCTACAGAAGACGTAGACACCAGTCCGCAGTCGACTTCTAGCAGGGACCCAAAATAAACAGCGTAAGTGTTTCATACATTGTGTGTGTGTGTGTGTGTGTGTGTGTGTGTGTGTGTGTGTGTGTGTGTGTGTGTGTGTGTGTGTGTGTGTGTGTGTGTGTGTGTGTGTGTGTGTGTGTGTGTGTGTGTGTGTGTGTGTGTGTGTGTGTGTGTGTGTGTAGGGTGGAATTAGGCGGCTGGTGATGACAAATATTCTCAGCCGTCTCCACGTAATCTATATTTGTAGGGGAGAGGACGTCATTTGTTGACGCCATGAGCATGACACATTGAATGGTTACGTATTTTTCTAAAGCTTCTGATTTATTGACTTGTTCTTCATCTCCTGAAGGTTTAGATAACGTTTTTATTAAGTAACACATGTCTAAACACGATTGCATGAACGCAGCCTAATAAAATTGTGTTAGAAGGAATAAAAGCATATCGCCTGGTTGTTTCGATCGAGTTGGGTGAATTCGCCAACTTTTTTGGAGACGTCTCCAGAAATGACGCGGCAACTACGCATGAAATGGCGCTGTAACGTTTACATTTTTCCGGCGTTAAAAACGTTCCGATTGACGTTTCTGCGCATGCGCGTTATATGTAAAATCATCAATGTGCAGCGAAAAGACCAAGCATTTATGGTATAAATACTACGGGTTGTTCGTTAGGATGTATATAACCTGTTAGCCAGTGCTGAGATGTAACGAATTACATTTACTTCGTTACATTACTTAAGTAGTTTATTTTGAAATCTACTTGTAACGAAGTACATTTTTTTTTAATTACTTTTACTTGTAACGAAGTACTTTTTGGTTTACTTTCTTACTTTTTTACTTCTAAATTTTGCGTTACTATAATCTACCACCAATTTTTAAATTAGTCTCGACCTCTCGTTGTTGGCTTTGCGCTCGCCGCTCGGGCCGACATCATGGCATCAATCGTCTTTCACGCTGATCTATTATGTAACTGGCGCTTGGTTTCCGAGACGTCCCAGCGGGTGTTAAAACCCATGAAGGGTCTGTTTGATTAAGTTCAATTAAAGGGTAAATATGGGGCAAGGCATTGTTTGTTTTGTGCAGGCATCAATGATCAGTCGCATTTCCATGCTGCCAATCCTGGCTTCGCACATCGGTGTTTCCATAAGACCGGCGCGTCGACCATGCCGCGAGTCAATGACTTGAAAATTGCAATCGAGATTCAATGACACTTATGTTTAGAAATCGGATAAATAGGTTGCATCTCAGTAGAAAAGTTCAGTATAATGCTAGGTTTTAATGTCATGATGAATTGCGTCACAAATATTAGGCGTAAGTTTAGTATTGTTTAGCAAGGGTAGTCACGCGTTCTCCACGTTTTTCTCGCTCAGTGCCGCTTCTAAAATCACTGCATTGGCTACCTGTGCACTATCGCATCATTTTCAAAATGTGTACAATAGCCTATCAAGCACTCTCATCTACACAACCAGCATATCTAAATTCAATGCTAACTCCAACAAGAAATTCCAGACAGCTACGCTCAACCAGTAGTAACCCTCTTCACATCCCTCGGGTGAAAACGAAAGCCGGGACCCGAGCTTTCTCGGTTGCCGCACCAACGGTGTGGAATTCGCTTCCTGCCAGTGTTAAATCACAAGGTAATATAGTTTCATTCCGCCGACATCTAAAAACCTATCTCTTTAATGCTGCCTATCCTCCTTAGCCTCCTAGCTTTTCCATCCATCCGTTGACGACTCACGCATTGCTTTCGATTATGAGATTGATTAATCCCCTGGTTTTGTCGCGCCACTGAGCTTGATTTTCGAGGATATTGGCGCAAAAGAAGTTACTATTATTATTAGTAACACTTAGCCATGCAAACCATGCTACTGATGCATAAACGTATCGTCTTATGAATTCATCAACCGTGTATAAAATGGGGAGTCGTAGTCGTTTTGGCGTGGTAAATAAAATTGTGTTAGAAGGAATAAAAGCATATCGCCTGGTTGTTTCGATCGAGTTGGGTGAATTCGCCAACTTTTTTGGAGACGTCTCCAGAAATGACGCGGCAACTACGCATGAAATGGCGCTGTAACGTTTACATTTTTCCGGCGTTAAAAACGTTCCGATTGACGTTTCTGCGCATGCGCGTTATATGTAAAATCATCAATGTGCAGCGAAAAGACCAAGCATTTATGGTATAAATACTACGGGTTGTTCGTTAGGATGTATATAACCTGTTAGCAAAGTTATTTGTCGCAAATTACCAAGAGGTCACAAGTTTCGAAGCATATTTTGATAGCAAGCGTAAATCACGTGACTGTAGTTCGCCATAATCCGTGATAGTCTTTTATATAAAACGTAATATTTTATTGCATTGAACGACATTTTAAGAAACTCGTCGCAGTAATCATCACATGAAAGTTAACGAACAGCCCGTGGCATTTATACCAAAAATGCTTTGTTGTTTCGCTGCACATTGATGATTTTACATTTATTGCGCATGCGCAGAAACGTCAATCGGAACGTTTTTAACGATCGGACAAATGTAAGCGCGACAGCGCGTCGGACGCTTTGTTGTGACGTCACAGTGTCTGTGTCGTCTCAGATTGCTGCCATCGATAACCCCTGGCAGCCTATCAGTGGCGATTGACCCCTAACTGGAGAAATCTGGGGTTATACCACCAAATGGTATCCGTGCACAATTGCTGATTGTAGTCCTGAACAAAACAGATGCATTGTGCAATTTGTGTAAATTACATACATATATAATTAAACAAAATAACCAAATTCTAAAACAACATTTTCATATTTTTATTGGTGTTAAATTAAAATTTCTTGCGTATTCATCACTGGGAAATTACAGGTGATCCACCAAAAATGTAACTGAACAAATTGCAGGTTTTTAATCTACAACAAGTTCTGCAGTTAAATCCTTCACGATACATAACTTTTAGCAACAAACTGAGGCCTCTGCCTCAGTAACTGGAAATATATGAATGAATACATCAAAATGTTTTACTTTAGTTCATTAATTGTCTGATACATAATATATGCCAAGTTTAGTTTTAAGCTGAGTGAGGTTTGCAGGCAACTGTAATAAGAAAATATAACTTTATGCAACTAGTAAAATAAGCTATCAAATGTTTCATGTTAGTTCATTAATTGTCTGATTATGTCAATCAAGGTTACTTTGAGTGAGCTTTGCATATAATTGTAATACATTGCGATAAGAAAATATGACTTCTTAGGCAGAGTAAAATAACCTATTGTGCTGCTACTGGTGTCTTTAGCAGTCACGACTTCTGCTGGACATGTTATCACGCAACACAACTAATTTAATTAAACCATGCCCAAACAACTATGGTTAGTAATTGATGTAACTGCAATTAGTACTTCTGCTTGACACAAAGACAGAATCCTAGCAGAAGTAAATCAAAGTGTAACATGCCAAATGCAGTCAGATCATTTATCCCAGTTCTATTCCTATCACGAGGACTTATCAACTAATATGGTAAATATACATACCTCTAACTTAACTATTATATGATTTACCAGTACAAAACGACCACATGCTTAGAAATCAGTCTCAGATTGTCACAGAGCTCCCAGTGCTGAACATAGCATGACAACCTACAGCTTCCAAGGGGCAGGACAGATTGAAACAGGTCTAAGACAATGACCACTTGGCTGAGACAAGACATGGTTGCTAAGAGTGACTATACTATAGTGCGTGACAATCTACTTAATGCAAACAGTGAGGGAGATTTCGTTATAGTTTTCTGTTGTCGTGTAGACGTGTGGGAGGTGGACAAACAGCACTGTCCACACAGCTGCTGCGGGTGTCACTTTCAGTAGCTGATGCTCTTGTCACTTGTCAGAAAGTACTCTGCTGCTGACATGTCATTAGCTTGCTGACAGGTTCTCTCTAATGCCGACGTCCCTGGGATTTGCCCTTGCTGACATGCCTGGCGCCTGCTGGCTGATTCTCTCCATTGCCAACACGTCTGGAACTTGCTGACTGATTCTCTCCATTGTCGACACGTCTGGAACTTGCTGACTGATTCTCTCCACTGCCGACACGTCTCGAACTTGCTGACTGGTACTCTCCACTTCTACCATATCCGGAACTTGCTGACTGCTTTTCTCCATTGCCGACACGTCTGGAACTTGCTGACTGATACTCTCCACTTCTACCATGCCTGGTACTTGCTGACTGGTACTCATCATTGCCGACACGTCTGGAGCTCTCCGGCAAGTACATTCCATCAACAAAGCGTCTGGGGCTCTTCGATGTGTAGTCTCCACTACCGGTGGGTTCCATATATGTGTAGTCTCCACTGCCAACTTGTTTGGAACTTACCCTTGGTAGATCTCCTTCGGTGAAACGCATGAGTTTCCCTGATGGATACACTCCATGCACGTTGTGTTTTGGACTTGACATTGGGTAGATTTTATTGACAACATGGTGGGAACATTCTGGCTGGTACTCTGTACGGTCGACTTGTTTCGGGCTTGCTGTTGGGTACTCAGTATGGTCACCTGACATGTTGTTGTCATTGTGTGTCTTCCCTGCAAGGCAGAACATTTGGGTCTATTAAAATTCTACCTAGGGTCGGCAGAAATATTGAGACTTGTTCCAATGAAACACAGTATGTGTGCCCAACTGGGAAGCATGCAGGCTTTGGAATTACATATGACACAGACTACAGCGTAAGTAAAATATGGGGGTTTGTTGTACATACTTACTGCAATGCCCCCTACAGAATCTTAAATACACAGTACCTCGTGAGTGTACTGAAAATATATCCAAACTTTTAATTACCCAGAACTACCTAGTCTGGATGAAGCCTTGGAAAAGAACAAGAATCAACTTACCAGCTTTCTTCTTGGCACGTTTCCTCATCTCAAGAAACAGCAGTACAATGACATGGACCAAGACAATGGCTGCCAGACAACTGATGCCAATGATGGCTAGCAGTGGAAACCCTGATTTCTTCTGTAACACACCAGAGTACACACTGAGCATCAGTCAACAAACACACCAGAGTACACACTGAGCATCAGTCAACAAACACACCAGAGTACACACTGAGCATCAGTCAACAAACACACCAGAATACACACTGAGTATCGTTCAACAGACACACCTGAGTAAACACTGAGCATCAGTCAACAAACACACCAGAGTACACACTGAGCATCATTCAACAGACACACCTGAGTAAACACTGAGCATCAGTCAACAAACACACCAGAGTACACACTGAGCATCATTCGACAGACACACCAGATTTCATATTGTGAAAAATGTAGCATTAATCAACAAACGTTCCAGTGTCCACTTTTAATAATCAAGATGATAAACTCTCAGGTGACCTGGCAACAAAACACAAAGACATTTCTTTTCAATTAAAAGTAAGTCAATTCCATGAGGAATCTATGTTTATAATTTATGGACAAGTACCAAAGTTGGCAGCGAAATCGATTTCAAACCTGTCTCACCTGACAAGTAAACAACTGTCACTAGAAATCATTCTCACCATTTATGCTTATAATTATTTTTTTGACAATGCTAAAGCAGAGAAAAATCTCACTTACCGCCTTTTCCACGGTGCCATACGGCTTCTTCTGAACCAACATACTATTCTTCTCATACGTGAACGTTTCACCGTCAAATGTGATGGGTTTCTCATCTTTCACTTCAGCAGCAATGGCTCCCAACATACTATCCAAAGTGGTGTCTGAGGAGCTTGCTGCATCAAACGATGTCACAATGCTACCTGAAATGGCACAGTTAAACGGACAGTGTAAATATTTTGCTGCATCAAACAATGTCACAATGCTACCTGAAATGGCACAGCTAAACGGACAGTGTAAATATTTTGCTGCATCAAACAATGTCACAATGCTACCTGAAATGGCACAGTTAAACGGACAGTGTAAATATTTTGCTGCATCAAACAATGTCACAATGCTACCTGAAATGGCACAGCTAAACGGACAGTGTAAATATTTTGCTGCATCAAACAATGTCACAATGCTACCTGAAATGGCACAGTTAAACGGACAGTGTAAATATTTTGCTGCATCAAACGATGTCACAATGCTACCTGAAATGGCACAGTTAAACGGACAGTGTAAATATTTTGCTGCATCAAACGATGTCACAATGCTACCTGAAATGGCACAGTTAAACGGACAGTGTAAATATTTTGCTGCATCAAACAATGTCACAATGCTACCTGAAATGGCACAGTTAAACGGACAGTGTAAATATTTTGCTGCATCAAACGATGTCACAATGCTACCTGAAATGGCACAGTTAAACGGACAGTGTAAATATTTTGCTGCATCAAACAATGTCACAATGCTACCTGAAATGGCACAGTTAAACGGACAGTGTAAATATTTTGCTGCATCAAACGATGTCACAATGCTACCTGAAATGGCACAGTTAAACGGACAGTGTAAATATTTTGCTGCATCAAACAATGTCACAATGCTACCTGAAATGGCACAGTTAAACGGACAGTGTAAATATTTTGCTGCATCAAACGATGTCACAATGCTACCTGAAATGGCACAGTTAAACGGACAGTGTAAATATTTTGCTGCATCAAACAATGTCACAATGCTACCTGAAATGGCACAGCTAAACGGACAGTGTAAATATTTTGCTGCATCAAACAATGTCACAATGCTACCTGAAATGGCACAGTTAAACAGACAGTGTAAATATTTTGCTGCATCAAACAATGTCACAATGCTACCTGAAATGGCACAGTTAAACGGACAGTGTAAATATTTTGCTGCATCAAACAATGTCACATTGCTACCTGAAATGGCACAGTTAAACGGACAGTGTAAATATTTTGCTGCATCAAACAATGTCACATTGCTACCTGGAATGGTAAATATCCCATCTGATCAGCTGAAAACATCAGGTATGATCCACAGACTTTAACCTAATAATTAATATTAATTCCTTGAAATGTGGCATCACTAGCAACACATTTAAACTGGGTGGAAAATCATGCACAGTGAAATGCACTACAAAAAGGTAAGTAACATTTCACTACATTAAAATAGTAGGAGTCTTTTTATTAGAAAGCAGGATTTAATGTATGACGTTTGCCAAAATAATTCACCTTATAAAAAGTTTAATAGCCCATAACTGGCACTCTTCATAATCAGTGCAACTACAACAGCCCACTTCAACTACACAGACCGAGAGGTATTTCGCCCACATGATAGAGATAATAGATTGAACCCTGCTGTATTGTCCTATCTCTAGTGATAGTGCCTTATCATGCTGCATGAGTGCCATTATGGTCCCAAAAACTAATGGGAGCCATTGGGTCCTGTCAGGTTTAGCCAAGTCTACATAAAGGGAGGGGACAGACAAAACTAGCACCCTGGTCATTCAGGTTGGGGTTTTTGCACAACTCAGTCACGTAAAAACGGTGACAGAAACAGTGATGAAGACATCAACCAAATCCTGGCATGTACAGGAGCCAACGACTCTTGTGGCTGGTAGTGGTGAAAACCAAAAGGAAGTTACTGATATTCCTTTTGGTTTTTGGCTTTAAGTTTCACAATTTTACCACCAGTGATTGGGAACTGGTGGTAAAATTGTGAAACTTAAAGATGATTTATAGACCAAGAGCAAAAGAACTACAGCAGGAACCCACAACATGAAATACTGCCACTTACCTTGTTTGAAGTCAAAGTTGGAGAAGATCACCTGGTCGGTGCGAAAGATTTCATAGAAGTGGTTTTCGAGAGTGGCTTGGAAGAACTCGTGTTTTCCACTGATAAGTGCAAAGTTGGCCGCAAACGTCAGCTGGACAGACCTCTTGACCACTTCCTTCACAGGAGACGCGATCACACGCAGCACAGAACGCTTCAGTACAGAGTAAGAGCCACTTGACGACTTCACGTCCACCCTGATGGGGTATGAGCCAGCAGCACTGGCAGTGACATTCTTGAAGGTGGCACTTCCTGTTGTCATATCTACAGTGGCATTGTTTGCTTTCAATATGCCGGGTGCTTTGATTATGGGGTCGAGTACCAGTGTGCCATTCCACGTTTCACCCTGTTGAAGAATTATTACGAAGAGTTTTAACATGTTACATTTTCCCTGCTGAATATAACAAATACTCCAGATCTTGGGATAATGCTGAGAAAGTAAATATAATGAATGCTCCTACTCAGCTTATTGCTTCAAGTGAGATTAGTACTGTTATGTTGGCAACAAACAAATAATCTATTATTAATACTATATAGAAAAGATACAAAGGGAGTCTGCTTCCCTGGCATGTTTACCCCCACCACTCAGCCTTCAAGGGTGACAAAGGCAGCCAACAGTGATTCTCAAGTCCTAACATTTACAGCCATCACAGAAAGACAGGAGAAATAGAATCCTCTATTCACAGGATACAAAGACTGCCAGAAATGTTTCCTTGTTTGTTGAATATCTGTATTTTTTTTACTAACAATCCTAGCAAAAGTGGGTTTCTCCAGTAAAACTCAATTTTGTGTTTCAAAATAATGAAGCCTAAGGAAATGTACAATTGGCTTGTATACAATATATTTGTTGTAGCATTTTAGACTTGTCAACTGACCTGCCAATCGAGGTTTGTGACAGGCTTCCCACCAACGACATCCTTCACAGTGACACTGAGACTAAATGGATTGTCAACAGTTGTATTCAACGGTGTCATCTCTACTGTCATCTCTCTCTTCACTACAACAACCTGTGACACGGTGACAGTGATGTTGAACCTGTCAGGTCGGACGACTTCAAACACTATGTCATAGGTGCCAATATGTGAAATGGCGAGAGTGTCAAAGGTTGCAATGCCACTGACAACATCCATAGTGACACTGCCTAGCAATGTGCCCTTCTGGTCTGTTGGCCCTGTCAGTGTGGCATTGACCTGCCACGGGCCATCAGGTGTGACCAAGTCTTCCACTATCGTGTCCTGTAAGCATACAGTAGTTTTCATAATAACTGTATAACACCACACAACATGAACATTTCATGTGTTCAATTTGATCACTGTAGAGCTGTTCTCTCAACATAATGGATGTTAAAACGAGTCATAGTTAAATATAAATGTAATAAGTTATTACAGATGCATAACAGACAAAACCATCAATATGAATTATTGTGCATGGCAGCAACACGTGAATAAATTGTGCCAAACCTTTCATGTGGACCCACTGATAAGCCAGAGAATTGGGTAATTTTGAAGGCACAACAGTACATTGCCATATTAATTTTGGATTACATTTCTGTAATTATGTAACTGCGTTTTATGAGTGAGATCTTGTTGGCGAAAACTTATTGAATCCATTAATTTGCCCCAAGAAAATATTGATTGACGTATGCGTCAATCAATATTTTCTTGGGGCAAATTAATGGATTCAATATGTTGCAGTTTCCCTATAGCACAATATAAAATGATCCAAATGACTTCTGTCTACCTATGCCATTGTCAACAACCTTGATAATAGTAATATATAAGTATTAGATTAAAGGCTATGAAACAATTGTTTTACTTTCAAAACTAATCTGTGTAATAATAATAAAGCTTTATTGCTATATTCAACGTGCATTACATGATGAATTGGAATGTAGTCTGGTGTTGACTCATATAGTGCCTATTATATACAATACAATCAAATATGGCAAATAAATATAAGATATAGATATAAGATATACATTGTACATAATTTGTTCTTTAAAATGGAAAAAATATTTTAATATAATAAATAAATAAAGACAAAATTAAAATAATACATTATCTATTTAAGGAACTGAGCCGAATATATGAATTCTATTGAATGTGAAACTCATGTCACTGTGTCGACTCAAATGTTGTCTTATGAATGCCATAAAACAACCACCTTGTCTGTTGGTGCTGTCACCAACACGAGTCACTTTAAGCATGATCTATCCTTTAACACACAGTGCAATGATACATCCTGTTGTTTCAGGCTGTACAAGAATCTTTCGACATAATTTATATTAAATATATGATGTAATGTCCAAATACTCCATGTGTTCACTATCCATTTTAGATTCCGTGACAGGCTTTTTGATAGGCAACAGGTTACACAATGGATAGGTAATTTGTAACATTGTATCATTCTTCGTAAAATACCTCAATACAATTAATTCAACATTTCATTTGTTAACTATATGATATATCTCTGGTCCTGTTTATTAACATAACACAATAACATTGATGCTACAAGCCTCCCTTTACAACAATAACTGAAGCAATTAGTTATGCATACTACTTCTGTGGCTAAAATTGTCTCATATCATTATAATTTAGGTATATGTGTGTGGTTATTTTTGCCTTTAAAAACAAAGCTTCAACCAGTGGCAAACATACAAATTATAATCCAGACTCGGGTTATTATCTGAAGACCACGTAGCACCCAGAACAGCCTTGTCTGTGGGTGGAATGAATTTTACCTAGTAGAGAAGTTGTGAAATCCACAATGTCAATAAATACATTAACCTTCATTATACTGCATGTAAATGAAAAACTGTACAAATAATTTCAGGACTGTACTGGAATATCAAGGACAAGTACATACCTTTCCATCTAGGAATTTGATGTAAATTTCAGTAGGAAAGGTGGCTCCCTCTTGCTGCTGTGTCTTCTTCCACTCAGCTACGATCTGTGTTGGTTTACGCAGTTCCTCGTTGCTTTCAGTGCTGTTAGCTGCTGTCTCAAGAAAGTCATTCCATGCACTGTCATTTACAGGAGGCACAGGAGCAGATATTTTCACATTCGTCATTTCCACTCCTAGGACATGCTCAAGTGCCCCTGTTTGGAATCCAGCCTTCAGTGAGTCCGACACTGTTTCTAGAGCGCTGTGGTCCAGTGTGCTGTTGGAGTCTGAGACTCCAGTTTCAGGGCTGGAATTCGCTTCATTACCTGAAGAAAGATGTTGGAACATTGACAGTCAGACTGTTGGTGGACTATGCTACACAACAATGATCACCAGACTGTTGGTGGACTGGAGTACAGAATTACAACAGTCAAACTGTTGGTGAACTATGGTTACAGAACTGAAACAGTCAGACTGTTAGTAGACTATGCTACACAACAGTGACAGCCAGACTGTTGGTGGACTATGCTACACAACAGTGACAGTCAGACTGTTGGTGGACTATGCTACACAACAGTGACAGTCAGACTGTTGGTGGACTATGCTACACAACAGTGACAGTCAGACTGTTAGTAGACTATGCTACACAACAGTGACAGTCAGACTGTTGGTGGACTATGCTACACAACAGTGACAGTCAGACTGTTGGTGGACTATGCTACACAACAGTGACAGTCAGACTGTTAGTAGACTATGCTACACAACAGTGACAGTCAGACTGTTGGTGGACTATGCTACACAACAGTGACAGTCAGACTGTTGGTGGACTATGCTACACAACAGTGACAGTCAGACTGTTGGTGGACTATGCTACACAACAGTGACAGTCAGACTGTTGGTGGACTATGCTACACAACAGTGACAGTCAGACTGTTAGTAGACTATGCTACACAACAGTGACAGTCAGACTGTTGGTGGACTATGCTACACAACAGTGACAGCCAGACTGTTGGTGGACTATGCTACACAACAGTGACAGTCAGACTGTTGGTGGACTATGCTACACAACAGTGACAGCCAGACTGTTGGTGGACTATGCTACACAACAGTGACAGTCAGACTGTTGGTGGACTATGGCTACAGAACTGAAACAGCCACACTGTTGGTTGACTACGCTACAGAACAATGACAGTCAGACTGTTAATGGACTATGCTACAAAACAGCAGCAGCCATGCTGTTGGTATATGATGCTACAATACAAAATACAGAGTCTGGCTTTGTTAAGACAAAAACATTTACAGTATGTGTTTTTAAATGTAAGAATCCTGCTTTTGTTCTTAAGTTTTGTGTGACCTGCGAATTTATAAAAACCTTCAACACACCTATTTCAATGGTGACTTGAATACCACGCGTGCCTCTCTTCCGACGGCGACTTTGGCCGATTCTTCCGACTCCAGCAATCCTCACCTTTGCTGGATCAACCTTGAGGAAGATGATGAGATTCTTTAACAGATCCTTCCCAAAGAACTCTTCCTCTGTCATCTCAGGGAGGCCAAATGCAAGAATGACAACAGGTCTCATCTTGATGTCAATCAATCCTTGTCCTTTCACCTGCACATACAGTGTCTTTGTGTCAATGTCAAAGTAGTTGGCTCCAGAAGGTGAGTCTGCAGTTGGCAGGAACTGTCCTGTGGTCTTTGGACTCTTATAGCTGACCTTGTTGTTGTTGTCAACTTCAGCATTGCTTGGCTGGAGGAAGACACTTTTGTGGTAGACATCGTAACGCTGCTGCAGGCCAAAGTAGATGGCGAGGCGGACAGGTTTGGTTGTGTCTTCAGCGAGGAAGTAGTGAAGTCTCAGATGCTGTGGGGCCGTGCCAGTGAAGTACAGGTCATAGTTGCTGCCTGAAACACAGTCACATACCACACTCTCAATAATCCAAATGAATTAACTTATTTCCAATATTAAGCTACATACTCCACCTAATATTACAATACTGACAATCATGATGAAGTTATTGAATTGTAAGAATACTATCTGTGATGAACTGTCAGGATTAAATATCTATCTACACCATGTGACATTAAACTTCACTACAAACCTGTTGTGACTATTGTGTAGAATGTTGACATGCGCTTGTGACATGCGTATCCGCCACATATGCCCGTGTCATGAGGTCCATTGATGAGGTCAAGGTAGCCGTCTGCTCTCAAGGCCACTGGAGCAACTCTGCGGTCCAAACTGTCATGGTCCATGCTCTCAATGATCAACATCTGTTGGTCAGTTGTGGAAGATGGACACAGGTAGCCTGGCCAATCAGGTTTGTGCTCACAGCCTGACCGCTTGATGCCTGCAACATAAATTAGTTGCATTTAACAAAACTGCAGCGGAAATAGTTTTTATAATTTATTTACTGTATTTTTTTCGGCATCATATTCATCTTTTTCTATGGAATTCCTTTAGTTATCCAACAGCATCTGTTGTGCTGAAACAACTGTTGCGTCAAGCTAGCACAAGTATTTGCAATGTGCAACTGCTTGGTGACATAACAAAATTGTTAAAAAAGAAATTAGCCAGAAGAAAACAAGTTGCACGGAAACGATACTGAATGACCAAATTCTGATGTGGGCACTTGACATCTACCAGCTTGTATTATGAGAGATCTATATGGACATTTAAAATTACAGTAGTTCAACTTTTGTGCCAGAGCAATGTTCAAAGTTAAGACTTTAGAACTGGTGCAACACATCTTAAATTGGCGACTGCTGATCATTTCTGTTGCCCATAATATAATAGACTTCCTGATAAAACCTGAACACAATGTGTCCACTCACCAGGATGACTGAGAACGTCAGCAATTGGGATTCTTGAGCCGTTTCCAGGGAAAGTCTGCATTGTCTTGGGTATGCGGTGGTCACCAACACCATGTTTGCGATCTCCATTGTATTGATACTCTGACTCGGGAATGTAGCTTGATGGTGTGCCAAAGAATGACCCATCAAGGTCCTTGATGAGAAGTTTCTTCTGTGCATCACAGGTCATGTCATCACACCTGTTAAAATGACAAACATGTACAGCTAATGATCAATAATTTTGTTAAGTGAAGCCTAATAGCTATGACACAGTTAGATGCAAATTGACCTTCAAACCCTGAAGTTGAAGCAGGATCAAATTATTGCCAGTCACACGTTTTGGTGGACATGTGGATGTTAACAGTTTACAAACTTTAAACGTATTTTTTGACCTGAAAAGGACTACAAACACACACGTGACACCATCTACGCTCACTTTCAAGGCATAACTAACAATATCTATAGTTTTGGAAGACTTTTTTGGCTCCTTTATTTTTGTTTATCTGTCCACCCATATTCCTACCCATCCATATTTGTTTTTACCCTCTAAATGACGGGTGGACTGGTCTCTGCATAAAGCTTCAACTGTTGAAGCAGATTTAAGTCATAGATGCCTCATGTGAAACTTCTTTGGCAACATTTGCCTAATAGAGTGGCTATATTTCTTCCTTTTCTTCCAAAATACACCTAGAGCCTTAACATGCTAAGGAGAATGCGTTAAAATGAAAACAATTGTTTTTTAAAGTCAAACACCCTTGAGAACAGATCCTACCCCAGCCCTGGACGATGCGCAAAGACCTTGCTCTTCTCTTCAACATCAACCAGCTGGATGCGACTCAAGTAGATCGGGTGTTCTACGTCAACAGCACCGGGATTTGACACAATGATGTGGTCAGTTGTGCCACAAGTTGTCTTGAAGTGTGCAAATATCACATCTAAAGGAGAATTGTCAAGTTAAATTTCACATGGTATCAACCATTCCACATGTCAGCTTCCTGCTAGTAAATCTCTATGCTATCTTCCCACAAACATACTTTCACGTGACATTGAGACTAATGTGATTTAGCAGGCCACTGTTGATTTCTCACAAAGAAAAAGGCATATACGTAAAACCTGCTTCACTTTTCTATGATCAAGACCTTGTTTTATATATTTTCATGTTAAAACTAAGGCATTCTGTTCAACATGTTGCAATTTGCAATTATTGCAAACACTGTGACAGATTTGTCAAAATGATATCCCCAAATGTTGAACAATACTTATACAGTCATCTTTGTCATATCTATGAAATGCCAAAAATGTATATCATAATTAACTATATCACATGTTGTTATATAAATGAAATTACATCGATCACTAGGATAATATTACATTTCTATCATCAATTCTTTGTCACTTGGTACATTGTGTAGAAAAGTCAGAATGCCAGAAATCAGAGATTACCTTGTACGATGATGTTTCCATACAGGGCGGGTGGTGCCATGTTGTTATTGAACTTCATCTTTGGTGCAAGGTTACCTCCAGATGCAAACATAGCCCAGCCAATGGCCACACGCCCCACATCACGCTTGAAAGCCCATGACATGCCTGGACCCGCCAGCCGAATATGTGGATGGTCTTTTGATTGCATGATGTCCGTTGCGCAGTCGTAAGACCCGCTTGCTCCCACAAACAAACTGTCTGTGACTTTGAGGAATTTGCGTTTGAATGCATGTCCTCTGGCATCCGGGTTCATAATGTAGGGGAAGATGGACATGCCATTGTCGACAAACTTTGAGTTCTCAATGACGATGCTACATGGGCTGTTTGAGTAGAAGCCATAGCTGAATGACTTGTACACGTAGAACCCACTGAAGCGTGAACATTGCTCAACTTGCATGGCATCTGCTTGCCATTTCTGCAATCCTAAGATTGTTGAGTGGGCTGTATTATTAGCCATCGTCACACTGCCGTCGGTACATGGGTCACCATTAAGACTGTAGGCGGCGCGTTCCGAGCCAGCAACCACATTGCCAACTAAGCTCGTGTTTGATGCCATATAGGTCTCGATGCTGGCCATCCACTCTATATTTGTCGTCTCAAATCGGTCCTGGTACGAGCCGGGGAACACCAACAGTACCACGAGGTTGTCACGCACTGTATTGTCATTTCCATTTATGATTATGCCTGAAAAAACATTTGCTGTTAATAAATACAGTTCTATATCTACCTTAAAGACATTAACAGCAACATTTTGTTTTTCTGTCTAATCACTGTCTCCATGTTGACATTCTGTATTCTACAGGTTCAACCTCAAATAATAAACAGAGACTTCTATGCCAATGTCTATTTTTGCACCATTACCAGGGCATGTTTCAGAAGCTTTCTGTTATATTAAAAAACAACATATCTTAAAAAAAATGGTCTCATGAAAAATACATCTTCTGTTAACTGAACTTTTTGCAAAAAGATCTGCATATATATAAAATATATGAAACATGCATCTGTGACAAATTTCACAGAAAATTTCCATAAAAGAAATGGAATTACTAAGAATCATAAAAGATCATTGTTGGTGTTGTCTGCATATGTTTTAATGATGCTTCTAGCATGTAGCAGGATAGCTTGTCATCGTGTTTTCAGTGTTAACCACTGGGTAGTTTTAGTGAAACAGCTATCAGAGTATGGCTTATCTTACAATACACAGCCTCTTTGAAAGCAAGATTGTCATTACAATCTAGTTGATGTAACAGAGATTGAGAGAGACTAGATTAATTAGATGGGCATCTTGCATGGGCCCCCAGAGGAGAAGCCACAGTGAATGACACACTATTGTGTGAACATTTTCTGGCACAGGCCGGGTGGGCCGGGTGGGCCGGGTGGGCCGGGCTGGGCCGGACTGGAGCGGAGCATCTACATCACCAACTCTACACTGTCCATACCACTCACACCACAGACTCACATCGCATCACACATAAACACAAAACAATACATTCACCTGAACCAACAGTGTGATGGATGACATTGTTGACAAGCTCCAGACTGTGAGTTCCAATTACTCCAATGGCTGGTGAGAATCCATTGTGGAATGTGCACTTTGTGACATAAGATGGGCGAGTGGTGCTCACTCGGCCAATATCAAAAAAGGTCATTGAGTAACGGGCATCATGGCTCGCGACAAAGCCCTCCTGTCCACTGCGGAAGAACTCAACGTTTGAGAGCCGTGCATACCCTGGTGGAAAGAACAAGGTATCACACTGAGGTATAATATGCAATTGTGCACATTTGCATGTTAGCAAAGACACGCTCATACATACTTGTGCATGTGATTGGGCAGATGGTGTGTGTGTGTGTGTGTATGTTTGCGCGTGCTTGCATGCATGCATGCACATGCTTAATCTAAATGAACAAAACACTAGCATCTGACTGCTAACTTTCCGAATTATATACATATATTGAATCACTCTAAAATGTACCATGACAACCTAAACATTATTAGTAGGTTCCACACTCCGTGTCGTACCTACCTGCGTGAAACTGACATCATTCCACATCAGCCTCCTTATCCGACTGTATCTGTAAACCCCTGAACAAACCATACTGTTTATGATCCTCACCTACATGGGGTTTAGGTTCTCCATTTTCGTCAAGTTCCGTCTGCATTCCAACAATCACACGAGCCCCAAAAGACTCAGAGAACATGTCACTGTAGTCGGCCCCAATGATGCGGATATTTCGAGAGAGAAGTCCTACTTCGGCCTTGATCTCATACGACACGCCTCCCACGCTCTCCGCAAAGGCTGCCAAAGAATAATCATAACTATCAGACTGTACGCTGTATATTAAAATTTTACATTTCACTTAATCCATTAGACATATCATATTTGACAGGCATGTTCAGTTCAACAAAGGCTACATGAAATCTGTGGTCCACAATATAACAGTAATGGTGTTTCGCGTGCAATAGTCTAGGGATATGAGATATATTTTATACTTTTAAACACAATTAGTTAAATAAATACAGTTTGGGTCACCAGAAAATACCAAGGTATACTACTCAAAATTTGCTAAGAATCATACCATTTTTGTAGGATAAAATTATTCAGTGACCCCATATTGAAATATATGTATTTACATTAAACTGGTGACCCCACTAGGGCCTCAATCACACGCTTGAGTGATCACCATGCACAACTAAACATGTATACATATTATATTTTAACGCATTACGACATGTATAAGGTAGTCTATCAAACTGTTTAGTGCATGTATACTATGTTTTACAATCACAACCGTCAGGAAGATAAAATGTACATTTTATGAGGTTATCGTGAATAAATAAAGTTTATTATTATTATTATTATGTCCTCGAATACATGCCATTTTCAATTTTTGTATGATACCTATGCCAAAAAATATAATACTCCCATAAATATTGATCCCTAGAAAAGTTTGAGTACTGGGTAGTATATTTTGAAAAAATCCAACATGTCTGCCATTCTGTAAAAACAGAAGTTTGCAAAACACTCCCAATTATGCTATTTCCTAGATTCCCTGAATTTCTGAAAGTTTAAACTCTAGGTTTGGCAGGAGAGAACATTATTTCCAAAATCAAGTATGCATTTAAAGACACAGGCTAATCAGGTCGATTTTTTTCTAATCTTACATTAAAGTACATCTTACTTTTAAGTCTTCATATTAAGAATGTCAGTTTTAGTTTTTAATTATAATATGATATTTCAACCTCTATCCTTTTTCATACAATATACTGTTAAAAACTAAAGATGCATGACATTACTATGGACCACATTTGGACAAAATGCATCCCTCCAAGCCAGATGTGTGTTCCACAACTTACAGAGATGCTTGTACTGTAGACTGGCATTCAGAGTGAGAGTCTTCATGTCTCCTGACACTGTCGCAATCTTGAATGTTTCCGTCTCCCATGGGTTGAAGCTAGTCGTTGTCATGACGATCTCATCACCTACTTTCCAGTCGACTGCTGTCTCCAAGGTGATTGTGTCTGACCCACTCTCAGCCGTTCTCGCCAGGTGGGTCCAGGTGACGTTGTGAGGTGCCCCAAACAGGTCAAGGCCACCGAACACAGCTAAATGTGCACAGAATCACACTGTGAGTTACAGTCATTGATCTGTACAACAATAATTTGTTATGTACCATTTACACTACCTTTTCATTAACTACAATTCTAATGTGTTAATGTGAATGATATATATATATATATATATATATATATATATATCATAAACTAAGACAATATGGACTGTAGTCAACAAAACTGTTCCGAGTATACAGTCCCCCAATCAATATAAGTACAACCACCAGTCACTTTACGGCCAAACTAACTGCTCAACCTTAGTAACCAGTCGCTTTACGGCTGAATTAACTGCTCAACCTACCAGTAACATTACAGCTAAACTAACTGCTCAACCTACCAGTAACTTTACAGCTAAACTAACTGCTCAACCTACCAGTAACTTTAGGGCTAAACTAACTGCTCAACCTACCAGTCACTTTACAGCTAAACTAACTGCTCAACCTACCAGTAACATTACGGCTAAACTAACTGCTCAACCTACCAGTAACTTTACAGCTAAACTAACTGCTCAACCTACCAGTAACTTTATGGCTAAACTAACTGCTCAACCTACCAGTCACTTTACGGCTAAACTAACTGCTCAACCTACCAGTCATTTTACAGCTAAACTAACTGCTCAACCTACCAGTAACTTTACAGCTAAACTAACTGCTCAACCTACCAGTAACTTTACGGCTAAACTAACTGCTCAACCTACCAGTCACTTTACAGCTAAACTAACTGCTCAACCTACCAGTAACATTACAGCTAAACTAACTGCTCAACCTACCAGTAACTTTACAGCTAAACTAACTGCTCAACCTACCAGTAACTTTAGGGCTAAACTAACTGCTCAACCTACCAGTCACTTTACAGCTAAACTAACTGCTCAACCTACCAGTAACATTACGGCTAAACTAACTGCTCAACCTACCAGTAACTTTACAGCTAAACTAACTGCTCAACCTACCAGTAACTTTATGGCTAAACTAACTGCTCAACCTACCAGTCACTTTACGGCTAAACTAACTGCTCAACCTACCAGTCATTTTACAGCTAAACTAACTGCTCAACCTACCAGTAACTTTACAGCTAAACTAACTGCTCAACCTACCAGTAACTTTACGGCTAAACTAACTGCTCAACCTACCAGTCACTTTACAGCTAAACTAACTGCTCAACCTACCAGTAACATTACGGCTAAACTAACTGCTCAACCTACCAGTCACTTTACGGCTAAACTAACTGCTCAACCTACCAGTCACTTTACGGCTAAACTAACTGCTCAACTTACCAGTCACTTTACGGCTAAACTAACTGCTCAACCTACCAGTCACTTTACGGCTAAACTAACTGCTCAACCTACCAGTCACTTTACGGCTAAACTAACTGCTCAACCTACCAGTCACTTTACAGCTAAACTAACTGCTCAACCTACCAGTCACTTTACGGCTAAACTAACTGCTCAACCTACCAGTCACTTTACGGCTAAACTAACTGCTCAACCTACCAGTCACTTTACAGCTAAACTAACTGCTCAAACTATCAGGCACTATAAGTCCAAACTAACTGCTCAACCTACCACTCACTTTAAGTCCAAACTAACTGCTCAACCTACCACTCACTTTAAGTCCAAACTAACTGCTCAACCTACCAGTCACTTTATGGCTAAACTAACTGCTCAACCTACCAGTCACTTTAAGGCTAAACTAACTGCTCAACCTACCAGTCACTTTACGGCTAAACTAACTGCTCAACCTACCAGACACTTTACGGCTAAACTAACTGCTCAACCTACCAGTCACTTTACAGCTAAACTAACTGCTCAACCTACCAGGCACTATAAGTCCAAACTAACTGCTTAACCTACCACTCACTTTAAGTCCAAACTAACTGCTCAACCTACCACTCACTTTAAGTCCAAACTAACTGCTCAACCTACCAGTCACTTTATGGCTAAACTAACTGCTCAACCTACCAGTCACTTTATGGCTAAACTAACTGCTCAACCTACCAGTCACTTTATGGCTAAACTAACTGCTCAACCTACCAGGCACTTTATGGCTAAACTAACTGCTCAACCTACCAGTCACTTTATGGCTAAACTAACTGCTCAACCTACCAGTCACTTTATGGCTAAACTAACTGCTCAACCTACCAGTCACTTTAAGGCTAAACTAACTGCTCAACCTACCAGTCACTTTACGGCTAAACTAACTGCTCAACCTACCAGTCACTTTACGGCTAAACTAACTGCTCAACCTACCAGTCACTTTACAGCTAAACTAACTGCTCAACCTACCAGGCACTATAAGTCCAAACTAACTGCTCAACCTACCACTAACTTTAAGTCCAAACTAACTGCTCAACCTACCAGTCACTTTATGGCTAAACTAACTGCTCAACCTACCAGTCACTTTATGGCTAAACTAACTGCTCAACCTACCAGTCACTTTATGGCTAAACTAACTGCTCAACCTACCAGGCACTTTATGGCTAAACTAACTGCTCAACCTACCAGTCACTTTATGGCTAAACTAACTGCTCAACCTACCAGTCACTTTATGGCTAAACTAACTGCTCAACCTACCAGTCACTTTACGGCTAAACTAACTGCTCAACCTACCAGTCACTTTATGGCTAAACTAACTGCTCAACCTACCAGTCACTTTATGGCTAAACTAACTGCTCAACCTACCAGTCACTTTACGGCTAAACTAACTGCTCAACCTACCAGTCACTTTATGGCTAAACTAACTGCATCCCTTTAGAAGCTGATGAGGAGTCAACTAAAGTGGACTGGACATGTAGGGTGATTGTGAGAAAAATGGCTGGCAAATAAAGCAGATGCTTGGGCAAAGAATGGAAAAAAAGACAAGGATAATCTAAACTGCCTTGGAAGAATTGGACAGAGAAAGAACCAATATATCTGCAATGTGCCAGTCGTTTTATAGCCATAAAACGTACACAGCCTACCAGACATTTTGGAGCCAAACTACCAATCACTTTAGAACCAAGAGCACAATCTACCAATCACTTTAGAACCAACAGCACAATTAACCTACCAATCACTTCAGTACCAACAGCACAACCTACCAATCACTTTAGAACCAACAGCACAATTAACCTACCAATCACTTCAGTACCAACAGCACAACCTACCAATCACTTTATAACCAACAGCACAACCTACCAATCATTTTAGTACCAACAGCACACCCTACCAATCACTTGAGAACCAACAGCACAACCTACCAATCACATTAGAACCAACAGCACAACCTACCAATCACTTTAGAACCAACAGCACAACCTACCAATCACTTCAGAACCAACAGCACAACCTACCAATCACTTTAGAACCAATGTTAGGTCCATCTTCCTTAAGGAAGTCAGGTGTATGATGGTTGCCATTGAGGAGAATGTCGAGCCTCCCAGTGAAGGGAGAATCCTCCCACCCTGCCATGAGCCGTCCCCCGCGGATGTAGATGTAGGTGGCTTCAAGGACAAACTCACGAACACGTCCTGTGGCTGGGTCCTTCTGATCATCAATCTCAAGTGTGCCGTAAATGTTTAACGTTTTCATCTTGGGAAGTACCGTGTCCGCCACCACCCAGTCGCCCTCTGTTGGCATGTACAAGAACTGATCAGTAATGTCACCTTCTAAATTCTGTTATTCATTTAGTAAAATTAACAAAATCTAAACATGATTATTTGGGAGATTCACCTTCAGATCTACTCAATAAAATCTGTGACTGCTTCTTTCCTACCTTTGATTGTGACATCCGTGTCACTGGCTGGCAGACCATTCTCCCACGTAGCAGGGTCTGACCACATCTTGGCGTCCTTTGGTCGTCCAGTAGCGACAGGAGGGCCTTCCACCACCTCAGGACGCTTACAGCCGCGGTAGAAGCACTTGATGGCTTTCAAGGTTATCGGCCGATCCAGACGGGGCGTAGTGATGGCGGGCTTGTCGGAAACTATACGGCAGAAGATGTTCAATCTTGTCAGAAGAAAGTTAGTGAGTAGACTAGAAACAAGAGGAGCCACACTGGGTTTGAATTGTATATGTACACGTAGAAAACTAAATGGATCTAGCCATGGCTCAGATCAACACTATGTTTTGGGTTGATTTTGCTAACAAAAACGAATTACTTTCTATTTTCTGTATATCATACAACGTTACCCTAAGAACTGTTTAAAAAAAATCTGTATCCACTCATGGAGTAGTGTGTGTGTGCGTGTGCGTGTGCGTGTGCGTGTGCGTGTGCGTGTGTGTATGGGTGCATATTTGTTAAGCTTCTGCATGGAGAATTATAAACTTTGACAGTTTCAGAACTCTTTTGACATATTTTGTCCAAATCTGGCCGAGATTAAAAATATTTTATGGGATGTTTAATGATCGTTTGCAACATTATTATGAACCATCTGCAGATATGGCGATGTTTTACGTAACTTGTGACAACTACAGAATATATACACATTGTATTTGGTCCACTCTATGAATTACATTAATTAGTTAACCCATATTAACTAGTCTGTTCAATAAATCAAGTAGACATATAGAGGTATGCACAGGCAAATCCCTGGGAGAGCTGGGTCAGATGCCCCCTAAGCCTTTGGAATTTGCACTCATTAGTCTTACATGCCCCCTGGACCTTTTTAAATATGTCCCCCTGTGATGGGATGAAGTTGGACGTTTTTGTTAGCTTTCAAAACTTTAAATATTACAGCAAACGTTGTTTCATTAGCTCCCTCTCTCCCATTTTTATATCATATCTGACCGACACTGTTAAAGAATTGTCAAGTGGTATTAATAGAAATTAAAGCTCTAGCAACATCTGCAACATCAACCCATCCCATCTTCTGATGTCATGATCAACATTAGACAGCATAGGCATGGGTGCCAATGTCTGGCTGTTTTTATTAGAATCACAAGGTGTTTTTTTGAGCCTCAACGAGGGATGCAATTGGAGGTCTTGGACCCCCCTCTTTGAATCTACCCCTTATATGTTACTTACTAATATATGTTAGCAGTTTTGTTTCATTTGTGAAGTACGTGTCACCATTGAGGCTGTTTTCATATGTCAAGGGCTCTGTCTTGGAGTAGTTTCTTGATGAGTCAAGCTTCCTTTCCACAACAATCTGGTCATATATATCTTGCATAACTGGATGCTGTACAATCACATGGGTGCCATTCTGTTGAAAAATGTAAAAACATAGTGTTAGAGAAGCTAAATTCTGTACAATTGTTACATTCATCAAATGACACTTACCCAAAGTACTAATCTAAGTATTTCATGGAGACCTAAAACCTGTCTAATGCTTACTTCATCTGCATAAAAAATACACACTACCTTTAGCTTTTCTAGGCACAACATGCCTAGCTACACTCCAGCCTGCTTACTCAGTTAAACATATAATACCACATGCCTATATCATATGTGCTTAAAAACCAAATACCTACCTCGAGCCCGTAGAATGCTCCAGTGTAGGAGATGTTGGTGATGTGCTCCATGTTGATGAAGGTGATGTTGTGGGGTAGTCCAGACACCAGCAGCACCATCCAGCCATTCGGATATGAGTTGGCCTTTTCACGGAACGGGGTGATACTTGTGCCATGTTTGTTCTGTACTTGCAAGTGTTTGTTCTTCAAAGAGGTTGGCAGTGGAGTATTGAAACTCATCTGGACGACATCGACAGAGCCTCCAGGACAGATCATACCTTTAAAGTTGGGACTCCACTCGTCATCATCTTTGCACTCCGAAGGAAAGAGATCACTCTTGGCCATGGCACGTGCACCGGCACCAAGGCCTGTGAGAGTGCCGTCCAAGTCCTCAAGTTCTGCCTGATGCTCCCATTCCCAGTACGCCTTCTTGTTGGAGTTGAGCCATTTGATGTTCTCGAACTTGTAGTTGAACCCGGCACACAGGACAGAACATGTGCAACTAATCTGCACAGTCCCAATGCCTGAACATGTATGATCACCGTTCTTCTCACCATCAAAGTTCACAAATGTAATTCCACTGTAGAGAACACCAGCATTGAGAGGCAGCACAAGGCCACGCTTTGTGCAGGGCGGGTGATTGGGAGAGTTGAGGTGCCCAATGATAACAGTGTCTTTCACCATAGCTCCTTCCTCAGTGTATTGCGGGGCAGAGCCTCGGTTGAAGAGTTGCTCAGCACCTGCCCTGAAGTTGTTGGCCAGTACAAAGCCATGGAACTGCATGGGATACGCCTCGACCCACTCAGCACCACGGAAACTGTTCCAGGTTGTCAGATTCTTGAAGACGGCTGGTACTGAGACAGTACTGCCACACTTACCCCCAACCTTTGGGGTGTAATGCTCAAATACCCACAAGCCGTACCATCCTACAGAGTGCACTGTGTTGTTGTAGAATTCACCGAGTGGGATATTCTGTGGGCAGATGTCAGGGTTGTAGGACGGACCTTGGGGGTGTTCCAACATGCGATACCAGAAGCCAAAGTGTGTGCCACCAGCGACGTGGTTGTGTCGAATGGTGTTGGCTGGGTGGGTGATCCAGAATGCAGCTGGTGTGATGTCATCATTGAGCAGACTTGAGCTGGAGCGCACAAATATGGCAAGGTTGTACTGGAAGATGTTGCCAACTTCAATGCTGTCTTCAAGGAAGATGGCACCACCCATCACATCATACACGACGTTGTTCTCAACCAAGATGTTATCAGTGTGGTGAATGTTGACGGCTCGGTTAAATGTGTGATGTATTGCACAGCCTCGCACATATGATCCATTCATGTCACCGTTGATGTGGAAATGGATGGGGTAGCGACCGAGACGGAACGCTTGTCCTGCATTAGTGATCTCAACATGTTCGATGTGGCCAACCACTTCACCTGCACTCAACTCCTGCTGGTGAAACATAATCGCTGACCCGAACTGGTCACTACCAATCTCCTCTCCAAAGCGCCCCTGGAAGCACGTTTGTGTTGCAAACTGACCTACAAGTCAATAAAATCCAATGATGGACCATTCTGCATACAGTTATCTCATGAAACAGACATACACATGAAATTAAAATAGATACACATTTGTTTTATATTATTTAAAAATAACCCTATCATTAATTGAGAAATTAACTACACAAAGCTTGTATGTTGAAGTTATGAATTACATTATGAAGATTTATGGCTGTCTGTATGGCGTAAACACATACATTCACAATATAAAATATATGTTACAAATTGACAGTTCATTCAATTGTGTGCCTTTTCTTTACATAGTTTACATGTCTAGATATAAGTTGTCATATACATGTATCACTGACAATGACCACTGAAATTATTCTTTTGCATAACCATTTGACAAACACAAAGCCACAAGCCCTGAAGATTGACTTGTCTTTAAATATAACTGAAAACTTTCAGTATGAGATACAATATACATTTCAAATGGGAAATATGTACAGCAACAAAAAGAATGGTTGGCAATCTTTTTTCATTGAAAAGTATGAAATATGTCTCAAACATTATTATTTACCTGCTTCGAAGTCAGCAGGACAGGCCTCGATCTTGTCATTCCAGTCCTTCAGATTAGATCCTCGCACAACCACATTGTGTGTGAGCAGTCCGACCTCTGCCCTTGTCTCCAAGGTGATGCCCCCCTCAAAGGTCTGTGTCTCACCGAGATGGTCATACTTGAGGGCCTTGGTTAATGTCAAGGTCATCTGGTCATTGGAAACGGATGCAATAGTGCACTTTTCGCTCTCCTTCTGGCTGTCATGGCCACCAGTGGATGCAATGACGATCTCATCACCAGCAGACCAGGTCACTGGCACCTGCAGCTTTATCTCTGTGGCTCCGGCTGCCACAGTGTCTGCTAACAGCGTCCAGGTGACAGGTGTTGGCTTACCTGGGAATACACACACACACCTTTGATTACCTTGTTCCAGGCTCTAGAGGTAAGTTTCATTTCAACTGGATATGTTAGAATAGAAACAAGATATTTGGCTGCAGTTATATTCAATAATAGCTAATACTGCTGACTTGTGAAACTGTCGTACGCATAGAATCCTATATGTCTTTTAGGAAAAACAAACAAATTTAGGTATATTGTTTTTAAAAATAATATAACATGGCATCAATATATATATATATATATACCAGGTATATATATAAATGTTCCACCTGATTTATAATAAGCAAACTGTATTGGTTTCATAGAGAACATGTTACTCGGTTTTTATAATTTTCAACGTAAATTGTACCCATTAAATTTGTCGGGGTCACAACGATTTCTTTGAATTCTAGATGGACCATGTTACCATGCCTACCATGCAGTTCTAATGTTCCGTGGCGAACAGCGAGTGTCTTGGCGCCATACACAGGCAGTTCTTGTGCACGCACTTGTCCATGCATGGTGATGATTCCTTTGTGCTGGAAAGGTTCCTCCTCCGTGCCAATCTGAAACAGGCAAAGGTTGGCTGTTACAGCACTGGAAACTGATTGGAAAATCTTATTTATGATACAAATGCATGGCTCTCTTGCATACAGGAATACCCGCATTTTGTGAATACTAATATCAGTGCACAATGGGAGCAAGTGAGCTATTTGTCACATTAGCAGAAAACCAGATGACGCACAAGTAAATTTTTACAACAGATAACAGGTATACAAATTCATGTTTAAATGGGTAGGCCTATACATATATATTATATATATATATACATATATTATATATATATATTGTCACATCATATTATGTCATATTACCTGCAGAATGCCTCCTCCTACAATCAGGATATTCTCTGACTTCAGCTCAACGTCCTTCTCATCAAACAACACTTTACCACCTGAAAACAAAACCACATGGCTTGTCACATTCCTAAGAAACATACATGTTCCCCTGACATTTTTGTTAATTTTACATTTTATCATTGTATGTACATTCATGTAAGTATGTATACATTTAATTTGCTAATTGCTATTTTTATTCTATTCTTCTGATTAACAATTTATCAATTAAAATGTTATTATAGCTTCTTCAATAACTTAAAACAGTGTCTTCCCAGAATAATCCACAGTTTTAAACAAATCAAATCACAACACTTTTTAAATGAAGTAAAGGGGAAATGTTGTTAAGACATGAAATATTCTTTTCTGCATACCTTGTATGAGCAGCATCTTCAGCACAGGTGTGTCAACATCCAACATGACAGTTTGTCCTGCAGGAATGACCACAAGTGACCCCACCTCAGGTGGGTCCAGTCCTCCCCAAGTATCTTTAGATGACCAGACGTCAAGGTATTCAAATTTGGCTGCTTCCTGTCACATAAATACATTCTGTCACCAGGCCTCCTAGCAGTACCATTGAAAAGATTAAACAAGAAAGTAGATATTACAGAAAAGCCCAGTTTTACGTTTCACATTTTGTCACTACAAGGCAACATTTCACAAGTACACATGGCCAGATTATTCCAAATATGCATCTGTTAGTGAATTCTATTAAATCATGGAATGATGCTATGAATAAATATTGTAAATGATTCAGATTGCATAAATGCCAATAAACATAAAGCATTTGATCAGATTCAAATAATAAATAAAATACTTAAACAAAAATAATCCTCAAAATATCTAGCCATGTATTAACAATATCTGATTCTCCTTGTTTTGACAAAAATAAAATATAGAATTTGTTTTCAATAATATTTCAAAATTAATTTATACTACTAATTTCCAGATACATACTGTATATGAAATGTGTATTAGTCAATATGCTTTTTTTAACCAACGTAGTGTCAATTGTAAATATATTGCTGTGATACAGTTAGTCGTTAGACCTGGTAGGAGTTAGATACCAGGGAAATAATGCTTGCTACTGAAGGTATTGCTGTGGATATTTATTGATGTATGTTATAGTTTAAACTATGCCAACAAATAAAAGGTAATCTCATTAAATTGGCCTACCGGTATTTCAATCTGGATTTGTATTTTTGTATTTGTGACAATTTGAACATACAAATTAATATGCTTTTTATACATATTTTCAAGATTTCATACAAAATGGTGTTCTTCATAAGCATACTGTCCTGCAGCAAAACATCTTTTAATTGAATAGAATGTGGATTAGAAGCTAAAAATGAAACCTAAGACATACTGACTCGACAATTACAACAGTCAGCCTAGCAAATATGTTCAATGCCACATACAACTCACAGCTCTGAATTTTGCCAACATACTTCAAGACATGACACCTGTCCTTGTTTGCACTTTTCCACAAGTCCCACTTACATTCTTAGCCTTGCCACTGCTTGCAACAAACACATCAACCAGGGCCTGTAGACTGGTCAGATGCTTCCCAGTTGTACACTCAATCGAAGTATCACTGACTGTCGAGACAACACATGCAGCGCCATCTATGATGACAGAGACGGTGGTCTTGTCCGTGCTGCCGTTAAACAGTTACATTGTTATAATAGTAATTTATGTCCATTTACTATGAGAAACATGTCTATTTTTAACAAGATATAACCATGTTACCATTTGTGAGACAGCAGTTCAGTTACTGTTCTCTTGTCAAAGAATATGTTTAATTACAAACAAACAGATTTACAATATATGTTCCTAATCAGTGACTAAAAGGTATATTCTCACAAAGTCCATGACATGGCTGGGTGTTTCATATTGGTTCTGACTGCATATGAACTAAGGAAAGTTCTATGCAGACCTTGACATTAAGGTTTTGTAACCACTGACTGAGCCAGGGGCTGGCTAAAAGGACAAAAAAAGGCTACGGCTTCGTGTCATACACCTAATAGAGTTTATACAAAGTAACAATTTCCACATATACTCAATTTTTTAACGTCAGCGGTTTACTCAGAATGTGACTTTAAAGTCTAAAATTCTAACGAAATCCATGATGGTCTAGAAGCCGCCATAGGTGAAGGGTTAATTTGGCTTGGCCATTCAGCGCGCGGCATTCTATATCTCGGTCAGCTTCCGGCGATGCTGTTAAGGGTCAACAACTTCGAGTCTTCGACAGTTCGTTCAGTTGGCGTGACATCTAGCAGCTGCTTATAGACGTATATCTAAATCTGTGGTTAAATCTATGGTAAACTTTAGTAATTATGCCTTCGTGTTCGGCATACGGTTGCAATAATAGTTGAAACAACCGGTAGTATTGAAGCAATGGATTCACGTTGGTGATTTGCGGGCGTACTGTTTGGCACTTTGCTCGGTCCATTTTGAGGAGAAATGCTTTGATGTAGACATGTATCATCAGTTGATGGGATGATTTCAACGATAACAATAATAGACAACTTTATATTTACCGTCATCAGCATGTTACGCGCGTTGCCGAGTTGCAGCCATTTCATGACAACAGCCAAACCCTATGCAGGGAATCTACGTGGAGAGCGCCTCGATCACCGTCGTGACGTCATTCTTCGTCTAAGATGAGGTAGCGCATAGAATTTGGATGGCTGGGTGTTAAAAAATATTTTTCTGGTAAACCGCTGGCGTTAAAAAATTGAGTATATATGGAAATTGTTACTTTATATTAACTCTATTAGGTGTATGCCACGTAAAAGTTAACTTTGTTTGTCCTTTAAATGTTGTATTGGTATATGCTTTTTATATATTGGTATATCCATTGTAGATATTGTCATATGCATTTATTTTTTAAGAATAAAAACCATTTGTGGTAATGAGATTCATTAGAGTACCATGTGAAATAGTCATGGACGTAATCGTTAGGTGTCACTGCATAAACCAATCAGTGGTCAATCAGATTGAAACCAGTCGTTGTTGGGCCCAAACATGTGAAAACTGGTGGCCCAAACTGGGCTGGCAGCTTCAAAAATGGTGCCAGGTAAGTGGGAATGTTGCGGCCTGTCTTTGGCTTCATTTTATAAAAAATTCAAAGCTCACAACAAAATCAAACTCAAAACAAGATGTCATTCAAGTTGAGTTTTAAAAACCTGTGACACTCACCCGAAGTCTGTCCCCGTGACAGTCAGACTGTCTCCACCAGATGTCACTCCCACCTTTGGTGTCACCGATGTTACAGTTGGTGTCTTCGCCTCACTGTAGGTGTAGCGACCAGTAAGGGTGATGGGGGCGAGGGTTCCATATGAGACAACCACATCACAAGTCTGTGTGCCTGTCCCTGGAATAAGAAATGCATACTGCCTTATAAGTACAATGCCAAGCACAGATCAGTTTGAAATCCAGACACAGCAGGTAGAAGAAATTTTTGTTGTTTATGCAGACAGCCAAATCTGTTCTGTCCAAAGTACAGAATCGGTCTTATTGAGTAAAAGGTTAATTTGTTACTGTTAGATTCCCATTGATGGTAACAAACAAAATGCCTGCCACTTTGAGGAAAACACTGGTAAAACTGGAAACACTGTGGCTCTTATTGAACACACACACACAACTGTAGCTTGCAAAACAATAAAGCCTTTGTTAAAATAGTATGTTTTTATCTACATGGTTTATTAGTGGCATTCTCAGTATCACACAGTAAAAACTGCATTCACAGCATACAAAGTTTGTTTTGTCAAAACATTAACTGTCAGGATATGTACCTGAATGAGCTGGTGTGTGACACACTAGTGACGTTGTGCCTGGGCTGCTGCTGACAGGGCAAGCCTTGTCACATACAGTGACGTTGACATCTTCATACAGGCCAGTTCCACTCACAGTGACCCTCTGACCACCAGCAAAGCTTCCTGAAACAGACCACAAGGCAAAGCATCCCAGTGTGTTTAGCATAACGCAGGTCTCAAGATAAATGTACATATAATGTGTATAACGATATCGTAATTCGAAGCCAACAGAGTGGATGCTTAAAATAAAACAACAAGAGAAACGCAGAGTGTACTAAAAAACCGACTGCATCTGGCGAAAAAAAAATTGGCAACGATCTATTAGAACAGGAAGCCAAAAGGTACCACATCATTATCATATGTAAAAAAAAGGCAAGTTCTTATATAGCGCAGTACCCAGTCCTCAGGACCGTTCAAGGTGCTTTACACTTTACTTCCCTGGCAGACCTGTTCACACAGACACCATCTCGGCTTCTCTGGGAAGCATCCAGCCATATGCTGCAATTAACGCGCGAAGGCTGCTCGTACACATATCCATCACTGTCTATAGTCAGGCACTCATTTAAACAGCTGAGTGAACTGGAGCAATGTAGAGTGAACAAACTTGCCCAAGGTTTTTAACGCCGCAGCCAGGATTCGAACCCGGTTCTCGTAGTCGAGAGTCTGAAGCTCTACCCCTGAGCCATTGCGCTCTATGTAGATGAAACTGACAGACCATAACAGAGCTACACCCAAAGACCATAAGAACGTAAGGGTCCCACAGTGGTAGGTGAATACCCAGCAAATGATGGCATATATGATGGCCAAAGAGAGCACAGTGCGTACCAGAGAAAGAAAAACAACTTGAAGTGAAGAAAGATTAGCAAAGTTATTGATATTTCAGAGACACCCCACAATCTGTCTGTCTGACCACCAGCACTTGAGTACCAAGAGTGGCACAGTAGACCGCCAGTGAGTCCACCAGGAGGCCACTGAAAGTGCTGCTGAAAACAAATGATTCAGATAGGTAACTAACTGCACTTCCTAATCTAACTATTCAAGATAATAATACTAAAATAAAAAAAAATTAACTTACTACACGTCACAGGTACATCCTTGACAAAATTATGAATATTAATATATACTGAAATGATTAGAAACAATTATGATTCCTACTACAACTGAGCATCCCCATTGAAATTGTCACATTGAGTAATGTAGAACGAACCCAATTACTCACCCTCAGTAGGACTAATGCTGGTCACTGTCATCTTGTATGTGAACTGTGAGGTGCTAGAAGCTGCCCCCTTGACCGGTACCATGACAACAACATCATACTGACCAGCCAGCTGTTTGCCCACAGCACACTGGATCTCTGTTGTAGAACTTGATGAGACGTTACATGCCACACCACCCATGGTCACCATATTGTCACTGTCACTGAAGTCAGACCCTGTGATTGTTATAGTGTCACCAACGTATCCCTCTGTTGGGTTGATGCCAGTGACTTTTGGGGTGGCCGCATCAGTGTAGCTGAATGATTGGCTGGGATAATCCTTGGAGTTTGATGTCACAATGATATTGACGTCACCAGCAGCATGAGATGGAATTTCACAGGTCAATGATGACAGGTTGACTGTCTTCACCACACAATCCTTCCCGTCAATCTTCACCATGGTGTCACCCGAAACAAACCCATTTCCCTCGATTGTCACTATTGTCTTCCCAGCCAAACTACCCTCAGTGGGGGAAACACTTGAGATGACTGCACTGCCAGTGACTTTGAACTCTTCGACAGGAAAACCTCGTTCTGGCAGGGTCACATGCAGGGTGTTGTCACCAACGGGGATGTTACCAACAGCGGCCAAGATCTTTGTGTCGGTCATAGATTGGACAACAAGGTCAATGTCACCAATGGAAATGACAGCTGTCTTGTCACCAAAGTTTGACCCTGTGATGGTGATTGTTGTGTCACCTGCCACTTCTGTTGGCTGGACGGCAGTGATATGAGGTGTCTTTCCTTCACTGTACTCAAACAAACAATCATTGGATGGACATTCTGCAGCCATGCTCTTGACAGTGACACTGATGTTGTATGGACCACCAGCTTTGTGGCGGGCCGTCACACACTTGAGCTGTGTATAATTCAAACTTTTGATTTCAGACACTGCCCCATCAATGACCACCTGTGTGACACTGTCAATGAACCCGCCCCCGTTTATCTGGAGCTCAGTGCCGCCAGCGACAGACCCACTGGACAGACTGACAGACGAGACATGGGGAAGTAGTGCAAACCTTCGCTGCAACTCATCAGGGATGACAGGCAGGGAGAAGCCATTGCTCTTGATGTTCACTGTCACCTCGTATCTGAAGCCAATCTCTAGTTCTGCTGTGTTGTCAATCTTACATTCAATGCTTGTCTTTGAGACGCTGGAGATGAGGCAAGGTTTGCCACCAACCAAAACTTCTGTACAGTCTTGACTTGCTTCAAAGCCAGAGCCAGTGATGGTGATTGTGTCGAGAGCAGTGCCTTGGTGTGGGGAGATAGATGTCATCTCAGACGCGAGACATGTCAAGAATGACACCTGGAAGTCACTTGGGTCAGCCTCGGTGCATGCTGTGACAGGGATGACTGCACATGCACCAACTGATCTCTTTCTCCTTCCAGCTGCTGCAACATACAGCACATGTTTTGTTTCCTTACTTATTCCAGAATGTCACACTAGGGTGGGGATATCAATATGAACAGCAATTAAAAGTGTGGGGATTCTTTTTTAACAAATACTGGTTTATCTTTTAAACTACTAATAACATTTAACATGTCTTTTTACTGCATCCATGAGAGCATGCTGTATACAAATTGTAAACCCTATTTGACTAGCTTAATTATTCCCAATGATTTGTGGAGAAAATGGATGTTTTAGCAATAGTGGCACAATTTATTTACGACTAATAGTTATGTTGAGGGTTGTAATGGTTGTAAGATCAAACTTGATTAACAGTAAAAATAAAAAGCTATCATAATCTGGCAGAAAGCTATAATGTGAATTTTTCTTTCCTGGGGGTCTGGAACCAATCTTCATGGAAACTAGTGAAGTGAAGAGATAACGTACTAAATCTTTAGAAAGAGAATCATTATTGACATAACAAAGTATGACATACATTACAATTGGGTGTCTTCCTACAAACTTACATTTTATCAACACTAGGGTAAATTACTTAAATTTTGAATGCATTTTTGTTCTGGTCTGGAATTAATAATTACACAGTTACTAATAATATTTTGTATTTATAGTGTCATATATTTAGAATACAAATGTTGTTCTGAGGTGCATAAAATACAAGATCACTTTTGATATCACACCAATAAATTAAAGGCTTAACAATTTAATTGCATGCATATATGCAATGATTTTGCATTTGATCTAAATACTAACCTCAAGTGAAGGCAATTTGGAAAAATATGTTGCAGTGTTTCTGGTCATATTATCTAGGACCTCCAAATGATGTCCATGTCAACAGCATTTGATTTTGAGAACACATTAATCAGCCCTGATATCTGGAAATCCTATTGCAACATCCTAAGATTGAAAGTTTCTACTGAAAACATTTCAACTCACCAGACGCCTCATACTTTGGCTCAGTTGTGCCAACTTTGTAGGCTAGTGATTCCACATACGACTTCTTCTTCACCACATGCACCACACCTCTCATGACAAGGTTAAGGGAATTGATACGACCACTCCAGTAGTAGAAGGAGCCCAACTCAACAAATCTGTACCTGTAGCTGCCTGCAACAAACAAAGCAAGTCACTGCACCAAGTGTAGGAACCAGTCCCACCTGGCTGAAGGATTCAAATAACCATTGTTTGCAGTGATAGTCCAAGTACACATCTATTTATTGATCTACCTGTACCCACCTATTGGAGGGACAGTCCAAGACCCCACCTGTTGGGGTGATAGCCTAAAAACCAACCTTTTGGGGTGCTGACTTTATCACTGCGGAAGCCACTGCCATCGTAGGCAGAGGCAGTTGCATTGGCTGTCTCCTCCACACGGTAGCTGACTCCAGAGATGTACTCCGGGGGTTCCCAGCTCCAGTCAACGTCATCGCCCTGTTCCACTGTCAGTATGGGCAGGTTCCACAGGTATCTCTCCCCATACACTGTAGGTAAATATATACACCACAGTCAGGTGAAAGACAGGTAATGTATATCACCTTCAGATGAAATATATATACTGTAAAGTAAGTGTACAGTTTGATCACTCTCGCAAACGCTGCATACACAAAACGCTGCATCTCAAACGCTGCATTTCGGAATTAAGCTTTTTATAGTATGAAATATAACTTACGTTTGTTAAGGTAAATAACAATCATCAGTTGGCAAGATGTTAAGTTGTTTGACAGCGTTACTGCAGTGATAACAATATCTTATTTTACTGAGTACCATTTTCATTATTAAACTGCTCAATGACATCATACAGAATGTATACGTCCCTTCTTGGCACTCACAAGGACTGAACAACATTACAAATGTTGACTCACCTGGATGGATGCCAGAGTTGTCAACAAACCACACCTTTCTGGCAATGTCAATCTGACACTGCACTTTGGTGTTAGTGATTGAATTGACCTTGCAGGGTGCACGACCAAAGTTGATCTGAGTGATGGCCTTGTTTTCAGGGAAGCCGCTGCCAGTGATGGTGACATAGCATCCACCATAGACAGAGCACTTTGTAGTTGACACGCCTGTCACTTTGAAGTCAACCGAAATGCTAGGCAGAGAGCCGCTGTAGAAAAGGTGAGACATTTTGGATATACATGTATACTACATCAAGGAATAATGAACTGCAATGCTGTATGCATAGACTGCATCTTCAAAATCTGCCACTTTAGACAGACATCAGGGATACCAAATGATCTGACTTAGATCTTGCATTTGGCATTCACAAAAATCGATTCAGTCTTTATCATAACTACCCCAACATCTAAATGTTCTAAATCAGACAGACCCCATACTCTCTAAGATTACAATATTTGCATTATTGAGACTATTAATAATAAGTATGTTTCTTCCATTCCAAAATGAACTCACCCTGCAAAAAGCTGGTTGATCGGGCATCTAGATAGAAGTATTCTATGATCTGTAGAAGCAGCCATCTCTGTCTCAAACACTGTTGCTGTGTCTGAGATACACATGACTGCTATATTTAACACAGCGAGTGTGCGAGATAGTGATAACTCATTTCCACTGGCATAATGAGACCAAATATTATTCATGTAGGCCACTATTTGAAATTTTATATAATATATTAATACTGATAGAATTTTCACATAAGAAACACGACATCACAGCAAATAAATGATAATAAAATTGAAACTGTAAGAACCTGTTATTGAATGAAATAAACCAAGATGCTAGTACTTACGTATCAGTGACAAGGTAACCTTTACCAGGCACTTTCAAGTAGATCTGGTGGACGCCGTCACCAAGTGGTGGCAGCATAATGGTGACAGAGTTTGTGTCTTGTGTGACAATTCGAGCCGATGTGTTACCAACCATGACACTGGAGACAGTGCCAAGGTTAGTGATGTCAATGCGCACCACCTGGCCGCCTGAAACAGCATAAATGAATGTATGTATTAGGGACATACTGCGGTTTATGTGGAGGGTACAGGACAAGTGTGGGTTTTGGCTACAAGGCTATGCGATTCATGCATGCGCACTAGATAGTACTATAAAAGCGATAGTCATAGCGGGCTCGACCACATTCTTTCAAATACATTGGTGGGGGTCGGTCACAATATGTTGGGTGACCTGGTGGCAGAATGACCCCCACACTTATGGTGAATTATGCTAAGTAGCCAATAGTAAGTTAGTCGATACTAGTTTTTGAATGTTGTTGCACTGTACAATTTGGTGTACAATTCGTAGTCGGTGCCAGGCTGCCAGCATGCTTGCTGTGGTTTTTGCTGTTAATAAATTTGTCAGACAATTGGCCTGATTCAATCAATTCCTGACTTGTGTTGTTCCTTCTGCATAAAGGAGAGATCTATACCAGTTGACACTGGGAATCACAAATCACCTTACTGAGCTTGCAAGTCATTTGTTCCAATGCCAAAATCATCACCATTGCAGTTATTCTATGATAAACAATATAAAATAAACCTAATGAGGTTAGATTGTGAACATTACCTAGTGGAGTGCCTGTGGTAGCATTCTGACTTATCAATCTTGGAGTGCTTCCATTCTGGTAGTTGAACTGGACTGAACCATCACCGCCCGCAATCACAGTGTCATTCTGTTGAATAGTCACTGCTACTGTTCCCTCTGCATGCTGAAACAACACACATTGACCATCTTATGTTGTAGTCACTGTCAGGTCTACAGTTCTAACATGGCACATTTGCTACGATGTGATAATTATGATCAAGACAGTCTCAATATTAAGCTATCTATCCATGCAGCTATTTACTCACCCAAAGGGTACATATCCAAATAGCTATTTGCTCAACTAACAAGTTACCCAGACACCATACACCACTTACTAAATGTAACACTTGTTCACCTAACTGGTTATGCTCCCAGCCAACTAATTCACCTAGCAAACTACCTACCCAGATGACTACTCGCTCAACCACTTATCAAACTAACCATCTCACCAATTACTTACCAACCTAAGTAGCTGCCCACATTTGCCTAGATATTCACCATGCAATTAGCCAAACCAGCTATTTCTCTTATCCATCAACACATTCCAGCAAAGCTAATGCAACACTCACTGCTGGCAGTACACAGATGATGTTAGTCAGGCTGACAGACTGCGTCTTACAAATAACACTTCCGTCCAGCTTCACCACATGTGAACTGTCAAAGCCAGCACCAGTCACCGTCACAGCTATCCCACCTACAACCACAATAGATTTATTCATTTTCAGTAGCAGTATGTAATATTTCTGAGTCAAATGCAAGCATTTCCTAATTACTTCCATCAGCCTTGAGCAATGAAATGTTCACATGGAAGCCAATGGACAACACAGCAATGGTCATTGGACAATAAAAACAGGTCCTGCTGTTTTGATGCTAACATTATCCACTTTCCCAGCAATTTATCTTGTATTTCTCATTCACTGGAAAAATGCCATGAATAATGTGTAAACAAATCTAGAGAACCAATATGATTTTAAGTTCTTATTAAAGGACGAGTTTAAGCAGTTCCTTGAGAGATCACTTTATCGTCTTGTTTCCTTTCATTAGTACGGGGGGTATGCTTGGCTAAAGAGTAGAGATTTAACAGATTTCTGTGAAAAAGTTTATAAATTTGATATGCAGAAGCTAGTATGCAATGAATATAAAGTAGCAATACTGAACTTATTATCCACAGGACATACCTCCAATTCCTCCTGAGGTGGGAGAAATGGATGTCAGAGCGGCGGTGTACTCAAAGGCCATAGACACACCTGTGTGTAGAAATATGTCACAATCTCACTTGCTAGGTCTGTCATCATGTATATTCCACACACTAGACTAAAAGAAAGTTAATTTAATACAAAAAATACAATACAACAATGAATGTTTGATTGCACTGAAATTCTTACACACCCAAGTGCAGAACCACGTAAAAGACTTCAAGTAACTAACTTCCTCAGTGATTCCACTGATAAGTTATAGTATAAGCAAAGTAAAATTAAATGGCTTACCTAAATGGGTGAAATTTAAATAGTTTAAGTTGTCCTAACCTGACTAAATTGGCTAATTTGGATAAAGTATTTACTTATTTATTCAGACACTTCAGATTATATAATTATCACATTCACCACAATGATGCAAAATTGAAAAACCCCAATTTGGTTCAAAAGGTAACCTACTGTCATCCACCTTGACAGCTCCCTTGCCAATGACAGACACCCAGACAGTGCGTGGACCGGCGGGACCCATTCCTGCAGTGCACTTGATCTCTGTATCTGTGGCACTCGACACAGCACATGTGATGTTGCCTATTTTCACAACATTGTTCTCCTTTGTATTGCCGTCAAACCCTGTTCCCGTCACTGTGACTTCAACATTAGCAGCACCTGGTGGACATATCCAGAAAATATATAAAAAGACTACTGAATATTTCAGCAACAGCAATAAATACATGAGTGTGTGTCTACATACACCATATTATCCCCAACAGAAGCACACTTCTCTTTTTAGATGTGAAACAGTCCATGAACATTTATTTTAACAGTGATGGTATCTAGTAATTATCTTTGAACATGGACCAACCAACAGAGTCCTTTTAAAAACCAACACATGTGACATTTGTCATTTACACGAAAGTCCAATTTAAGTTAAAGAATAAGTCCCTGTGTTATAAGTTTAATATTCTGTTGAACATGAACAGATTAAATGTTCACCAACTACAATGAAACTGTGAAAGTAAAGTCAATTAATGTTCATCACCTCAGTCTACACTGTAATGTCCAAGTATGACAATTATTGCCCTTCTGCATTTTAAATGCAACATGAGTAGAAGCTACAATTATTAGCTAAGACAGCACCCAGACAAATGCAATTCAAAAATAATAACTGTGGGTAGAGCAACTGAACTATTACCAGTGAGATTTTTATAAATAAATATATGGTAAATGTAAATGCCTACAGGTCATTCATTTAGAGAATAGATGTGCTGTACTTCAGTGGTGCCATATGGCGGATTAGTTATCGTTAAGAAGCCCTTGGAGGAGCTGTACGTATAGTGTCGCTTAACCAACTGTTGCTCAGCTGTATAACTTCGCAGAGAAGACAGTCTAGTGGCTTTGTTGGTGTGAGAATGTTATCCGTATGGGACTAAATATGAAATTACACCTTGTTTATACTCATATTCACAAACTGTCATCATAGTTGGCATATAAACATTCACTAACCTGATGTTGGTGACATGGCTGACACTGTTGGTGTCTTGCTCTCGTCCCAAGTGTAGGAGCAGTTGCCACCACACTTGACAGGAATGTCATTTACCATGACAGTTACCTGTGAAACACATCCAGTGACAACAGTTAAGAGAGACATATCATTTAGTGAGACAGTCATCTTGGAGCAAAACATCCAGTTACAGCTATTAGAGACACTGTGAGAGACATGTCCAATTATTGCCAAGAGAGACATGTCATGTACATATATACTGAGACAGTTACCTCCAGGACATGTTCAGTTACTGCTTGGTTAAATTCAACTTGGACATTAATTAATGACTTCAAATGTAGGTGGCATCATGTACAATGTCATGACATGATTACGAATAATCTAACGTGCTCAAGACTTAAATGATTCAATATGCACACATACGATATGGCAAACGTCTCAAATGAAACAAACTTTATTTATTCAGGTAAAATAGGAACCATTAAACTATACTGAATAGCATATATAAAATGCAAACAACAGAATTAACTCTCTTAAATATATTTCTAACAAATGACACTACACAAGAAACTCAACTACAACAATTATATACTTATTCAAATTTATAAACAAACTTTACTCGAGGACATTGTGACTAATTACCTGAGGAAATGAATTCAGGTTATGGCCAGACAGTCTGGTAGACTCAGTGCCAATTCGTCAAGTGGGGTTTATTTACCTGAGGAGTTTCATGAGTTGTGCGGAGCATGTTGCCAGGCAGAGGGTTGTAGAACAAACCCCCAGCAGTCTCTTCCTTCACTGCCACCGTCACATTCAACCCACGCAACTTCTCAGTTGATGTCACCTACAAAATGCATGAGGCTGGTCAACCCAATGACCTACAGTAACAACACGAGAGGCTACGTAGTTCATTTGAGAGCAAGCTGATGTGCTCAAGCTGCATTTTATCATGACACAACTATATAATTTTAATAAAGCTGTCAGTGCAGATCCACATAATCCCTATTTCAACAACAATAGTAGCTTACATTATCTGTGTTATTGTGTAATACTATGCCAAAATACTGTGTGGTTTATACAGTAAATATTTTGAAATTGTATAAGTTTTTAATTCTCAGTCTGCACAATCAAAACACAAAACCAAGGAAAATATTAAACATGTCAAGCTGTCACAAAGAGACACTGTCAGGTCACTGACCTCTATGAGTGGCAGTTCCCCAGGCACAGTCAGCCATGTGATTGTCCACTTGCGACCAGTGCAGTCACCAGTATGCTCAATGTTGACAACACCCATGCCAGGAATGTTGGTCTGTAGAAACGCCTGCAAGTCCTCAGCACTTATGTCTGCAGGTATGTCTGAAACACAGTGACAACTCATGATTACATCAAGGACAATTAACATGGTGACAGCCATTGCTGTATGGACAAACTGCATAGTAAGACGTAACTATGATAACAGACATTGCATCCTAATAGTTCACACTGATCAGTTTTGGTGTGATGTAGTTGTGCCTAAGCCACTTGAATAACTAATTAGATAAAAACATGTTGGGTAGAGTTATAAATTTTACATCTGTAGAAACATTTACATTTAGTCATAAACATGTCCTGTAATCCCTTTAATCCCATTACGATAAAAAGGAATAATTCTCATCAACAAAATAAAACAAACATGTTCATCCTCAAAATGTTGTGCTCAACAAATCTAGCCAATTATGGAAAAACACAGGTGACATTATTAATGTCACAGATATCACCAAAAAATCCTGCGAACACAATGAAAACAGAAAGCATTACCACCAACAATATTTTAAGATGTGCTGATCACAAGAGATTATTAGAAAGCCAAAATGTAATGTCCTACCAACTGGGTGACTGCCCTTCCAGGAGATGGAGAAGTACCCATTAGTTCCTTCAGACGCTGTCTGCACCCTGGTCACTGCCACACCCCCACCCTGCAGTGGAACAAGGACATGAGTTGACAGGCAAAGTACACAACACAAACTATGGCAGAGAACATTGTGAGAGACGCATGTTTCAGACTTTCAGTTAACTTTATCGCTTGTTTTGTGTAAACCTCAAACATTAATTTAATATTGGTAGAAACTAACATTATACAATTAAATTAGATTGCTTTGCAGCAGTGATATATTTTTGATATTTTTACTTTTGAGAGTGACGTAATTTATTACTCTGTTACTACAAATGTTAATTCACGGAATAGATGCATGTATACATGTATACTATATTTTACTGGATATGGACATTCTTCTTCTTCATCCATATACTGGACTGGGCCCTTTCCAGGCGTTAAAAGTCCAACTGAAACTTGGGGGGTGGTGTATGCTCTCTTAAAACAGTTACTATAAAAACAAAATTTATATTAAAACGTTAATAAAGTTATTCTACGGACCTCTAGTGATTTAAAAAAAGTATTATTATGTACATAGTCTTATGTCTATCTGGGACTGTTGTGAAGTGACCTTTATTGTGAGGTGACTGTATTACTGAGGTGACAGTAAAGCTAGGTCTGACCATACATACACCAGTGTTCCACACAGAGAACGTGTCAGGCTGATAGCAGTCGTGAGGCTGCATCTCCAGTCGGAAGACCTTATTGGCCACACTTGTCACAGAGAGACTCTTCACACGGAATGGAGGCAATTGTCTCGCTTTCATGAACACTTAAAGATAAAAGCAATGTTGTACTGCACATTCACATCAATATAATATGTTAATTAACACAATCTGATGCATAATGTTTTCATGATCTATCCAGAGAGAAATTTCTTATAACCAAACAGTAACATTTTGCAAGCGTTGGCTATAATGAGTGCATGCAAAACACCTTCTAACACAGATATATGTCTACAGGTCTGGAATATGAATATTGGTAATTTAAATGATGCACAATGTTATGGTCCTATATCAAAATAAATATGGGAATGGCAAGTGAATTTGGCAATTTGTAGTGATGTTTGTTGTGGGATTTTCCAATTTGACTCCTGTGCACATACAATTCAAATTGCTACCAGTACACTGAGAAATTATATTTTCTATATCCATATTGGAAAAACACATCTACATAATATAAAATCACTATATATTATATATATATATATATATATATATATATATATATATATATATATATATATATATATAATTCTACTGCAGCATAGCACACTTTTTGAACTGATCAAATCCCAACTAGCCAATATGTTGTTATTTTAAATTCCTGTAACTATGACATGATTTATAAAACAGAAAATGCATTAACTAAATGAATGAGCATACCAAACAATAACTAAGAAAATTTCTGGTAGTCACATAAATTCACAGGATTGATAAAGTTCTTCTGCCTACCATCAGGATCATCAGTGGTTGGGTCAAGGCCAACGTAAAGTGCATCAATGTAGATGTACGGAGACTCTGGATGTCCCCACCAGTGTCGTAGTAGCTCTAGGGCTTTTAGGACAACAATGCTGGCTTCCTTGTGACGATTTCGGATTATTTCAAGCAGATTCATGCATGTATACTCCCATCTGACAGAATACAACTAATTATTGGTCCATGTGTAAATTGTGTATACAAAACTCCACATTTATACATTTGATATAGTCACATGATTAAGATATAAATTAAACTGATGGATCTGTATCTGCAACAGACATCTACACATATGAAGATAAATTAACCTACAGAAAACTGGGCCAAGAGACCCTGCAGTCCTTCAGATTACAGAGTGACTTTGTAATTATGAATAAAATGTGTTATGGTGAATCATAATCACTGTATAGTCTCTTCACTCTTCACCATAATCACTTAATATACATTTTCTCTAGTTATTCATGTGATGACCAGAAACACAGCCATGTATGAATGCATCAATAGGACTAGTCATTAGTGGTTATAGTCAAGACACAGTTATCTACTTCCACTCCACTCAGCCTCATAATGCAGTTGATGTCAATAAAGTGTATGATGCCATATATATTTTGGACCTTCATGTTTTTATGACCACAAATATATTTAAGTAATTAAGGCATACAAATTATTGTCACTCTTTACACTGTCATCATCAGGTGCTATGCTTTCACAGATGACAGAGTCAGTATAACTACGTAACACACAAATAAACAATGTAATTTTTGTTTATATTATTTATGAATTATGATAGCAAACTGTTGTAAAGTGGTACAAATGACTTTGGCAATAATCATTTGGGCTAACTGTCCAAATATCCTGTTTGATATACATGCTTACTGTGAGCCTTGTTTCATGTATGGACCACTGCCAAACCATCGCCCAGTCAAAGAATACTTCTGTTTGCCAACGTAGTAAATATAATCCATCCAAAATCCTGAGATGTAACCTTTGTGTGCCAGGCACATCTAAAACAGAAATGTCTACACTGTAATTCACACAGATTAATGTAGAGTGAAACCCCACTATGAAGACGAAAGTGACCTTACTGGCAAGGTGACACTAATACAGAGAATAATTTCCAACACTTTACTGTATTTAGTGAGGTTCCACTGTGCTGAAACTGGAACAACTGTCTTTATTATATACAGGTTTTCATTGGGTATATTAAACAAATTAAAACCAAGATCTTTATTACTCAAAATATCTTCTATAATCTTTTCTGCATCAAAAACTATAGCATTATGCAGAAAGGTAATGTAAAGTAATAACAAAAATATTTCACAAGCGCTGCCTACAGGCACAAATATGAACTAGGGACTTTGCGAAAGGGTTGATGCCACGTTGTGAGTCACCAATGATGCATCTGTGTGCTGCTTTAAAGTGAAGCCCTTACCCTGTGCCCTATAGAAGAAAATAGATGCTGAACTCGACAGGCTGTTGGCATATGGTGAAATTAAGCCAGTCGAGTTATCAGACTACGCTGCTCCAAATGGAAGGATAAGGATATGCAATGACAACAAACAAACTGTCAACAAAGTCGTGTTGGCAGACAAGTATCCAATTCTGAAAATTGAAAGACAGCAAGCTGAATTCTAGATTTAACTGGCAATGAGTATGCATTGTACTTCCAGTGGAAAGAAGATTGTTGGTGAATGCATTTCAACTGGCAATGAGTATGCATTGTACTTCCGGTGGAAAGAAGATTTTTCAGTGAAAACAGGGTGCCTAATATGGGGATCACAAGTGATAATTCCATCTCCAGACACAATGTTAAGCACTGAAATAAATATAAGATTGAATTGGATTGGGTAAGAGGTTGTTGATACACAGCAATGAAAACAGCAACTGAGAAAGACTATTTGGTGAAACACTAGAAAAAACATAACAAGAGCTGCCTGGCATAGAATATCATTTGCTGGAGAAATTGCACTGTGGGCAGCAATCCAAAAGAAGAAAGGTAAGGTAAGGTAAGGCAAGACACAAATAGTAATATCTACTCACCCAAGGGTAGCTGTTGAGTCTGACTGGCTTGCGGCTTTTCTTATCAAAGAGCCTCATAGAATAGCTGGAGCGCAGGGACGTGTGACCACAGAATGCTTCTTCTGACCTCACACGCTCACCATGCTCGAAGTACTGGCCTGTAAATTCATCCTCGTAGTCACGCATGAGATAAGTGGTGTCTTCTGGTGGCTTGATGATACTGTCTGGGCATTTGACACCGAGGAGACTGTTGATGGAAGATTCCACCTGAAATACAACAGCACAGTTTATCATCTCTAGTAATATTTTTCAGTCTCAAGATTGGATGTGTTGTGGCTGAAAAATACTGTTATACTGAACCTATTGAAAGGAACATGGAGCAGGGGCCAGGGGGTTCAAGAAGAATGTCCTTGGTTGGGCATCAGTGCATGACTCAACTGACCGGAGGAGGAAGCTGAAGATATGGATACCACATGAGACTTGACTTATTATAATGTTAAATAAAATTGTAATGTGTTATTTCCATGTGTCAAGATCTTTATTGTGAAGTGAAACAATATGCCTTTAAAAAGCAGTTTTATGCTTAAAACCCTAAAGCAGGTTGAATGACAACCATCACTACCATGTACTAGTTTGAGTAATTGAGCTGTGACACCATCATCTATTTACCTCTGCAGCTTCAGCATCAACTTTGACTGGAAGGGCCTTTATGCCATTGTAAGTGAATGTGATTGTTTTGTAGGAAGGCACACCCTTGGTGTCTTGCTTCACGTTTACATTCAAATCAGTTTCCTCACTAGACATAACGCTCAGCAGAGGCCACGAACCTGCAAATAGAAGTATCAAGAAATTATCACAAATACAAACTAATGTTCAGGAGTTATATCACACCACAATAGACATTGCATCATTGACAGTATTAGTTTCTCAGTTTTTCTTAGACAATGGAATTGCAAATCACATCATAGCCAATAACCACACATTAGACACTCAACAAAACTGAAATAACATAAAATAGCATACAGTAGTCCCCCTCCTCAATGGACACTCCTGTATCCAAGCAAGTGTCCCTATGTTGAGCATTTCCCCTCATCATGGGGACAGAAATTCTGGAATGGGGGGCAGGTGGGGCGATGGGGGGGTTTCTGTTATGGGTACGAAAAACAACACCACCTGGGTTAATTAGGTAGAATTTGTTTGTTTGGATTTCACAGGAAGTTTAGCCTTTGTTTTGTCATGGCATCCTGTCCGCCACCATCTTGTCAGCTGAAGAGGGGGACTATTGAAATTCTTTTCAACTTGAGCTATGGGGTAACTGCAAATTCCACGATTCTTTGACAACATGCAATGTAATCAATCTGATACTTATGATGGTTCCTACTGACAATCGTCAGTGTTCAGCCATGGTATCTCTTTAAATATCAATAGTACAAGCTTTGGAGCTACAAATGACAAGTCTTACCTCTGTCTGATTTGAATGTGACAGTGAACTTGTATGTGTTGCCATCCTGTTCTTTCTTGACGGACACAGTGTCTGGCTGGATGGTCACCAAACTGGACAACTCTTTGGCCAGATCCTTCGCTGTCATTGCCACAGTCAGCCAATCTGACAATGTCACAAAGTAAGTTTGACTTCTATCAATGTTACATTGTCAGGAGCATGTTTGTTATCAGGGACCATCTGGAAGGTAGTTCAACACAATCATCAACTAATATTTTAGTTAAAACTTTATCCATAGCAATTCCAGTAGCATAGCTAATGCATGGGGTGCCTAGAGTCAGTTAAGTCAGGAGTGCTTTCCTGGGTCTCACATTTACTACTTAAATAGATTTCCCATAACAGCCAGTGGGTCATTAATACATATTTGGGCTTTCGGTACAATACAACTAATTTAATTGATATTCTATAAATTTATTATACAATACAAAATAGAAGGCACACTCCCTTTATGGTAATCAGTAAAACACCTGCCCATAGAGAGTTAATTGATCGTATTATATCACCGGACGAATATATGAACAGAAAAATTGGAATGCCTCCTGAAAAATTTCAACATGTTCTAATTACAAGTTCCTCAGGAAATGTAATTTTTTCAAATTGTCCTATCTTGTCCTGTATCAAAAAAATTTGCAATGTTTAAAATCTGTAGGAATATAAGGAATATGTGAAATTAAATCAATTTGCACACTGGTGACCATGGGATCTAGACCATTCTTAGACATTCTGATGGGGTGGATTTGTATTAAAAGCAACGAAAAACTTCATTCTTACATTTCTACTTTCGTTACTTATTTGAACAATTAATATTTTTAATTGTGCAATGATGCAGTCTATCTGAAAAATAGCAATAATTTTTATATAATTTTTTATAATATTATCTTATGTTTAAATAATTATTAAAAAATAATTTTGATTAAATTAAATTTTCTAATCAATCTAACTACTTCACTAGTCTACACAGTTTAAAATAACATTTGTAAGAATAAAAAAAACATGGACCTATATGAATTCAAGTTTCCACAATATCACCCAATCAAAAGTTCAAACAATTATCTTGTTACCATGGATACTCTTGTGAAAAATGATTGATATCTTAACTTCTATCCATACAGACTTGGTACACTGCAAATTTATTTATGATAGGACATGGTTTTAAGATAGGATAGTTACTAAAAATATGACATTTCGCGAGGAACCTGAACACTGTAGTAGCAAGTGACTGACTTGTGTAGACTGCATTGAGGCCGACCCTGAAGCGAGATGTAGTATCCATAGCAACAATAGAGATGATTTGCACCTCCTGTGTGCTTGCCTGTGTTGCAGGCCATCCACTTAGGTCAATTTCCTATAACACACATGCAGTGGCAAGGGTAAAGCTGTGGTAGTGTATCTCATGTGTTAGTGTTCCCACAATGCACTGTGAAGTTATGACAAACAATGTATCTGTTGGTTTTATACGTTTGTGTCCCTACAACACACCTTCACAAGGGAAGTGTAACTAGCAGTCTATCTACTGATGTAACATGAGTTAGTGTCCCTACAACACACCTTCGAAAGGGAAGCTGTAACTAGCAGTCTATCTACTGATGTAACATGAGTTAGTGTCCCTACACCACACCCTGGCAAGGGAAGCTGTAACTAGCAGTCTATCTACTGATGTAACACGAGTTAGTGTCCCTACAACACACATTTGCAAGGGAGGCTATAATTAGCAGTCTACCTATTGATGTAACACAAGTTAGTGTCCCTACAACACACATTTGCAAGAGAAGTTATAACTAGCAGTCTATCTACTGATGTAACACGAGTTAGTGTCCCTACAACACACTTTCACAATCGAAGCTATAACTAGCAGTCTATCTACTGATGAAACACGAGTTAGTGTCCCTACAACACACCTTCGCAAGGGAAGCTATAACTAGCAGTCTATCTACTGATGTAACACAAGTTAGTGTCCCTACAACACACTGTGGCAAATTATGCTTACGTTACCTTTATCGGTTATTACCAGTTGTGTGTAGATGAATACACTACATACCTGTATCTCAGACTGGATGTCAGTGGATGTGGTTATTGTCTGTTTCTCATCTCTACCCCAGACCGTCTGTGCTGCATTGTATGGGGCGTTGGAGCGATGAACTCCCACCTCAATCTCACTGTCTCTGCGACTGCCACTACTCACAAAGATCTCCACCAGATACCTGCAACAACCAGGAAAATGCTAAATCTTCCACACATCACAAAGTCAAACACTTCATATACTGGTGTCAGTTGTAGACAGGTGTTGGTGGATATGTTTTACCATTTATTGCTTGACATCTTATAACATTGCTACTGAATCAAATCTATCACCAATTTAATGCCTGTTTTATGATACCGCCAGTGTTATACGTGACACCTAAAAAAGGAATCCTTAACAAACAAGTTTGTTGTAACAACCTACCTATTACCCTTGTTCAATCTGACTACCTCAGCTTGCTGCCAATCATTCTTTCTAGATGTAAATCTGGCAATCTCAGTCTGAAAGCAAAATCAGTGGTTTAAATTGTGTGTTCACCACAGATAATTACTTTGAAAAACTAATGGTCTGTATTAACATCTTTGGCCATTTTTTTGTATATACAATTATACTACTGTTTTTTTTAATATTAATAATCATACCTGTTGTCTGATATAAAACATTGACTAAAAATGTATTTGTCTTCAACACTTCACCTATCCTGTTTATAATAAAAGGTAACGCAGTACCACAGTCAGACATACCCGGTTGTTCTGAGTTGTGAAGTACATCTTGGCAGTATATTTGCCCTTTATGAAGAAGGCAAACTTCCCACTATCTGGCGCAACAAAGTAGCCAGATAGGCGGGCCACATGTTTCTGATTGTTGTAGACATATTTAGCTTCCTCAACGTATGATACACTGTAGCCATCCAATGTGTCATTCATAGCAGCAATCTCATCAAGGTCATTGAAATTGAGGGTTTTTGCCGAGTCCCAGATCTCCAGACGCCAACCACGGTTACCTGAGAACCAACACATACCCCATAGTTTTGAAAAATCTGAAATGGATTTGGATAGCACAGTAGATATCAACTTTAAACAAACAAGACATTCTACTCCACGGAACCATGATAATGATGTATGAAACATGTAAACTATTATTTCATAAAATAAAACTTCCACCACATCATGAGAAATATTTATTAAAATGGTAATGCTCTTTCTTCTTCTTAAATCCATCGTGAGTCAAGCGACACATCATATATTCTTTTCCACCAATAGCAGAGAATCGTAAAGTGTAATGAATGCTATTCCATACAATGATAATGATCACTGCGTCAAACTTTTGACTGACTTATACAGGAATCAACATTTACAGTCTATTATTGATATCATAATATTGTTACAAGGTGTTAAGCATGTATAATGTAATATAGAAACATACCTCCAAAGGAAGTGGTGTTTGAGTCGAGAGGCTTTGGAGTGAGACAAACAATCTCATCTGCTGTCACTGACTGAACGTCACAAACAGCACCTGCAATATTAAACTTATCTTAGTCTCTTAGCACCCGTACGGTAAAAGTATTTAGATATCTTGCTTCAATTATATACATGAATCTCTCTATTAAGGTCATCCATGTGCTAAAGTGATTGTAATAATGAAGGGACTTTATTGTCGAATATGTCGACTGAAGCATCATATGAATTGGGAACGTCACAATAGACCTACAAATGATTTTCATTTCATTGAACTATAGTCATGTGTGATTAAGCATATTGTTAACTGATAGTTATTTATGAACTAGTCAACAGGAACTTTATTTACTATTCACATTTAGACACATACTCGTTCTTATGCAAGAACCACACACAATTCAACAGGAACTTTGTTTACTATTCACATTTAGACACATATTCATTCATATGCATGCACCACACACAATTTGTGTGTGTGATGCTATACCAGAATTTGTTTTCAGTCAAACATTTATAACTGAACAGTTGCTGTAGTTGAAAAGAAACTGGACATCCACCCACCTCCAACTAGCACTTGTGTTGGTGCGTCAGTCGTGTCGTCCAATCCAGTGCCGTGGATGTGGAGGAAGGTGCCACCCTCTGTCCCCCCAGACGATGGCGTCACTTGTGTCACCCCTGGGTCACACAATCAACATACCAGGAGACAGAAAAGTGTCACTCCACTAATGAGCACAAGGATGACATTAATACACCAATAGAAATGTTAAAGTAACCTTGGTATCAATTTTATCAATACGATTTTTTATATGTTTATTATCGAAGTGGCATAAAGTGGCAATATTAAATTATAAAACAATGATTAACTGATGGCTGAATGAATAATCAATACCTAAACAAAGGCAACTGTAATAGTTTTCTAAAACAAATTTCGTGGAATTACTTATTTATTGACAAAACATCAGCAATCACTGATTGCAGCTGCACATTCAACAGATTCACTATTTTTAACCAACTGCCTCTGTGGCCACACAATAACACCTATTCCCTGACACTATCGTGATACCATCATAATAGTTTGTAATAGTACTAAAATATCATAATAGTAAACCCTCACCCCTGGTATATGCCATAAAAACCTATTAACTTGAAACAGATGTTGTTTTCCATGCAGATGTTTGTGCTGTTAATTGTTTTCACCAACTTCTAAAAGAGGATATATAGGTTTAGATCTAAGAAACTAACAGCAATGACAGCCTGGTTTGAATAAAATATTTTGTTATGCAGAAATCAACTGGGTGAGAAAATGACCAAGTCACATAGATACAGATCAACTGCAACCACCATGATTATGTATATAAAATGTTTCTGACAGCTATGTTCTACCCCAATACATAGATCTTATACGAAAAATTAACATAATGTCAACACTTACCCGCAAATGACTCAAACATGCAAATCTTGTCATGGCTCAACACTCTCAACATATTTAGAGCAGGCATTGATCTAAAAAGAACAGTTAAAACAATTATACCAAATCACTCCAAAGTTTGAATTTATGTTCCACTACTGACATATAAAAAAGCTTAAAGATCAAAATGCAGATAAAACTGGCAGAGTGGATTTTCATGCTACCAATGAACAAATGTTGTTAGATTTTTCTAGGTAAATGTTTGCCATTAATGAATGTTACACCAAAATGGACAAAGTCAGAAAGGTTTGTGTTATGTGATACTTGAATTTTATACAGTAATCAGGAGGCACATGTATGTCCATATATTGTCATATTTACCAAATGAAAACTGAATCACAGGCAGTCTTTTGGTAAAACTATTTCATATGCATCCAAGAAAAACATATTGAATACACTTACCGACCATATTCGTTTTCTACGATATAACTCATGTTCATGCCACCTGAAAGTTTTAAGAGATCATTAGTATTTTGGCTAATTAGTAATGATAACTTGAATACAGGACACAATGCAAAGAAAGCAAACAAACATGGCAAATGACAACCCATATCTCCAAATACAGCTGTATAAATAACCTGTATAACAGTGATATTTTTCACTATGTGTGCCACTGTAATTTACAACTTGGACAGGTATATGTAATATGACTTCATTGAGATTAGTATCTACATAGATGTTATGCTCCTTTGCATAAGCTGTAAGTATAATGAAAAATAACAAAACAAAAATTCAGACAGAATTACTAGTTCCCAAGTAATGTCATTTTACCATCCCTCTGTTTACAAATTAGTATTCAAGAATTTCAAATGTTCTAAAAATACAATTTATACAGTATTAATAAATGTAAAATAACAGGACTCTGAAGAGTGAGTTTTATTATTGTACACAATCAATCTAAAGCAACAGCAACCTCACCTATGTATTTTGAATCAATGGAACACTTGAAGTGGCCAGTGGGTTTTTCTCCATTTTCCCCATCCAACACCAGTTCCTTACTGTTGGTCAAACCAAACAATGTTCATCATTGATTTAAGGTGACATTAAACATCTCTGGGTTTCAGTCACATCCATGATACTTCATTCACTGCTTGCATGTGAACATTTTGTGCAACACAAAATTAAATATTAGAACTTGGTAGCTATGTGACAACAACTGCAGATATAACATTAAAACCACAATTAGAAGTATGCATTAGCATGAAGTATCACAAAATGGCATAATGGTATACAAATTAGAATTAAACATTATCAGAACCAAAAAGATAAAGCCTACATTCAAAAGAAGTCATATTTTGATTGTTGGCATTATACATACACATTGCCAAGTTCATCCAGCACTTCACAATTGACGCCACCCATGTAGGTCCTGAAACACAAATGAACACGTCAGGTTTATAGTTGATGCCACATATAAGAAACCCTTTCAGATAAGCCAAATTTACATATGATATTGTGTTGTGCATAAAATACCCTGCAGTGTATGTGGCCAAGTGATGCTGGATATTTATAACAACACTGTGTGACATCAACATTAGCTGATCAATTGCTTGTGACAACATCACCCACCAGTTACATAAGCAGTTTCCTTTTGATATATATATATATATAGGGCCAACCAGTGAGTGATATCAGCAACCCACTTATGATATCAAGGGCCCATCTGTGATATCACAGTTTATGATACATCATTTCTCCCTCAAATCATTATATTTACACTGTCGTCCACCAATGAATAGAAAATAGCTAGTATAGTTAGATTTTTTTTCTGGTTATAAAATAGAATACGTGTGTTCCTCAACATATTAATCTAAAAAAGATTGATAATATAGTAACTGGGTTCATGAATCAGTAGACATTTTTATTAATCTAAAAGCTACAATGTATTTTATCTTACCTTAGAAGCTTGGCGGTGACACCATTGGTGCTGTTTGCTGTGAGGATGGCACTGCTGAAGTAGGCTGTGAAGATCTTCCCATAAACTGTCACAGTTGTCCCTGAAAATGAGGAAAATGATTAATGGTTTCTGAAGTTTACCATAGAGTCGTTGGAAAAAGAGACATCTTCATAACCTTGTTTTCCTTTGTAACACTTCAATGTAAATATACTAAATATGTAAGTTGTAACTATGTATCAGGTCAGTATTTTATATTTCATCATATTCCATTAGCAGTTGGAAAGTACAGACAAAACTGTAATAGGAGACCACTGATACAAATCAAAGAGTAATGTAACTGATGATCATGTTAATACAGCATACCTGGGGTTCCAGAATTGGGAATCAGTTTCTGGATGTCTGGAGTATTTTTTTCCCGCACCTGTTTAATACAAACAGAAAACCATTGACAGAAAGGACTAAGAAGTTGAATATGGTAACGAGTTTTCTAGACTCTGAAGCTCATTTATCTACAATATGTTCATTCACTTTATGCATTGGTGGAATTGTCAACACAGTTGTGTGATTTAGGCAACAACACAGCTAGAAACAAAAAACAATTTGTTAAAGAAGTTTATTGCACAACACTAACAATAAACATGCAGGGTTGGAAGGACCCAAACTTTAGGTGAAATTCAAGGTAACAATTACTTTCTTACACTGGTTGTGCTAATACTTACTTTTTGGCATTGTCTTTTTGTAAGAAACTACTGCTATTACAGCACCATTTTGCTATTCTTGCCACATATTGATACAGAAGCCAATTTTATTGCATTTATGGTCATAGACACGTAGGTCTAAGCACAGTGGAAATAAGAATGTATTACTTGAGCAACCAAACTCTTGACAAAACCATCAAAATAACCATGTTGTTAGCACCAACAGCACTGACATTATATAAATAAAAATATAAGTACAAAATAAAACTGACAGATATCAACTTACGACAAATGAACAGGTTCCATGGGTGGGACGATTTTTACAGTAGTCTGCCATTGCCAGTTGTGCCCCATCCACTGATACACGCACATAGTAGGTGGCTGCCTTCATTGGCCTGACACCAAACATGACTTCATCAGTCAACCATTTATTTGAAATACAAAACTGCACAAACACTTGCTCATGTAAACACAGCATGACATATGTGAGAACACTTGTGCTATGTTATGCTATTTTCATAACCGATTATATCTGTTCAATCCTGTGATGGTAGCTAAGTTTTTATTATATATTTCATAAAATCCAATTTTAATCCAATTTAAAGTTTATGTCTACCTTGTTGATCAGGTTGTAATCAAACTTATTGCAAATACTATTTTCAACAGAATATATGGGTTCTAAATTATTTTAATGTTATTCTACATAAATTATTATGTATCAAACAAGTCTGTCTTAGAGCTAATACAGTAGCCTTTCCCTTCTAAACTTACTTTTGTTGTTTTGTATTTTTTAAATAGTTTAATCTTTACCATGGCGGTTCCAATGCCAATGCTTACCTGGTGTAACAGGTGATCTGTTTCTCATGTGTGCCATCCTTGTGCATGTCACACAGGTATGACCTGGTGTCTGACACTAGCGTCACATTGTTGCCAACATTCTCCTGACCTTCACCATAGTTGAACTGGTTTCGAGCAAATCCTGTAAATGAGTACTTCTGGTCATGAATTGTATTTTTGTATTTTCAGAAATGTTGTTACACTTTTTCAGGCAATTGTTTTTTTACTTTAAAATGACCACATCAACATTACATTTTTTTTGGATGGAATATAAAATATATATGATGAAGTGATAATGTTCCTCGTAAAAGTCATAATTTACTTAAGTTTAGAAACATTCATATTTGTTATTTACCTTAATAATAAATAATATGTTAAGTTATGTAATCAGCCTGTGTGCCTGAATAAATATTAACTAATAGTAATACCCTTGATAAAAACTTTGTAAAATATTTATTTATGAATAAATAAAATGGAACCTAATTAAAAAATAATAGTTAAACAAGTGTTTATATCTTTATTCAACAAGACAATTTCATTACACAACTTAGTATCTACTATTATTTCTTGAGCATTAGAAATGTTTCAGTGAAAAAATCTGAATTCCCTTTTCTATGAGATATTCCATAAAACTATCCAAGTGGCAGACCCTGTTCATTATCATGCAAAGTGATAATTGTCTCAGATTCTTTTCTTACTAAGACTTAAAGATGAAATACATTTTTTAAGATGCAATAGTTAATTTCAAGATGGGATTATGTGTTAGGCGTATCCAAAGTTCATGATTTTAACAAGGTTGCATGAATTATTTACATTTCACCACTTGAGAGATTACCTACCTTCTCCAGCAATAGTGATCCGAGTCCCTCCATTCAGACTCCCATAACGGGGTGATACACTGATGACTTTCGAAGCATCTGGAAAATTGAATTAATGCAGTTTACTTCAGATATAAAATGCAGCTTTAGTCTACACTGTGTTGTCTGTTAGTGTTAGCCATGCAAGATAAGCGAGTGAATGTGTACAAATCAAAACCCTTCATAAAACAGTAAATTGACCGGTTGCTTTGCTTCAATTGAAGGTAATGTGCGTGATGCCCCAGCAGTAGGGTTTGCACAACAAATCAGAATAAATGAAGCATGTTTGTTTAATTCAATAGTGTAAATAATAAACTGCAGTTTATTATAGTCATAGGCATAGACTGCCAAAGGCCAAGCCAACTCCTAGTCCCAGAAGAATGACTCTATGCATGATTATATATTTGATACTTGATATAACTTACGACATGTCAGATGTCTATGCGAGTCATGGAGCCAGCGTTTATCTTCGCCGTGAAATATCTACCGAGATGTTCCATCGCGCATGAACTAGCGTACTCTCTTGGCGTTTAGATGCAAAATTTGAGAGCAATTTAACCATTAGACTTATCCTTTATAGACTGCACAAACTATATAAAACGATACTTATGCTACTGGTCAAACAGTCAGACAAAACGCCAAGATCGATGATGACCCGCGTCCTTCTTCGTTCTCTTTATCGCTAGATGGCGATACGTTAAACCTCCACAGGCCACCATGTGGCGCCACTTTTACATAGCACTCGTTCGTTTTTAGCGGATGATTGATGTAACCCCTGATCATTTTCAAATGCGAGAAATATACGGCACGCACGCACGCACGCACGCACGCATGCACGCACGCACGCACGCACGCACGCACTTCATTTCACCCTCACACACACGCACGCACTTCATTTCACCCTCACACACACGCACGCACGCAAACGCACGCACAGATACACACAGACACACACACGCGTACACACACGCACAGGCATACGCACGCGCACATGCACACGCACATACATTCACACTCACTCACTCACACTTTACACAAGCCCACAAAAGCACGTGCGTGCATATACGCTCACACGCGCGCATACGTAATCCCACTCACCCATCACACACCCAAGCTCTTGCACGCGCATATACACGCACATATATACACATACATACATACATACATAATACAATTCGAAGATTTGTAGTGAAATTTAATTTATTTGTATTATGAAATGGAGTGCGATATGTATAAATAAATTATTTTAATAACAGTGTTACAATTTGCCCGAGAAGAATGTGGGTCAAACAGTCACCGTCTCGCTCACAGAACACGCGATTGCCAAAAACGCACTCCAAATCCTGTTTCGAGGTTTTTTCTTTAAAATGGCGTAACTCGATCGCGTGTCGACTAATTCACATGATAGTATACATGACATGCTCAGATCTATTGTTGAATATACTGTGGCCTTGCTGATTAATTTGCATTAGCAATTTTGTCTGCAATACCTCTATTCTAATTTACCCCTATACACCTAGCCACGGTCTCCCATATAGCTATACATTGAACCTGGGAATATGACATTTAGTAAAACCCGTTATTTCAAAGCTCCAAGAGTATGGACACATGCATTCGCTGGTTTTCTATGGGCACAGCAGAGTTAGTCGAATATAATTGTACTTGTTGTACCCTTACGGTCAATAGACCATGAATCCTATAGCGTATAGTCCTATGTGTCAAGTATTAGATCGTTCCGCTCCAGGTATCACCGACTTTGTCGTCTACGGCGAGCAAGGCGACTCGAGCTAGGCGACTCGATGGAGCAAGGCGACACTGGGGTGGCCAATTGTTTAGTATGGCTCAATACGGCGGAATACTCAGTACACAGAGTAACGTCGCTGATTGTTGGCATGGCGCAGGGTTACTACACCGGTGTACAGTGGCCCAGTTGATAACGTACGCGTCGAAACCTGGGGAGGCATTCGAGGGGGCTGTGCCCTGAATGTGTGTGTGTGTGTGTGTGTGTGTGTGTGTGTGTGTGCGTGTGCGTGTGCGTGCGCGTGCGCGTGCGCGTGCGCGTGCGCGTGTGCGCGTGCGCGTGTGCGTGTGCGTGTGCGTGCGTGAGTGCGTGAGTGCGTGCGTGAGTGCGTGCGTGCGTGAGTGCGTGAGTGTGTATGTGCGTATTATATGATATTATATGATACTATGCCATACTATGCTATACTATTATGCTGCGTTATGCTATAGTCTTATGCCGTGTTATGCTATACTCTTATGTCGTGTTATGCTATATTATTATGCTGTGCTGTGTGCGTGTGCGTGTGCGTGTGCGTGTGCGTGTGCGTGTGCGTGTGCGTGTGCGTGTGCGTGTGCGTGTGCGTGTGCGTGTGCGTGTGCGTGTGCGTGTGCGTGTGCGTGTGCGTGTGCGTGTGCGTGTGCGTGTGCGTGTGCGTGTGCGTGTGCGTGTGCGTGTGCGTGTGCGTGTGCGTGTGCGTGTGCGTGTGCGTGTGCGTGTGCGTGTGCGTGTGCGTGTGCGTGTGCGTGTGCGTGTGCGTGTGCGTGTGCGTGTGCGTGTGCGTGTGCGTGTGCGTGTGCGTGTGCGTGTGCGTGTGCGTGTGCGTGTGCGTGTGCGTGTGCGTGTGCGTGTGCGTGTGCGTGTGCGTGTGCGTGTGCGTGTGCGTGTGCGTGTGCGTGTGCGTGTGCGTGTGCGTGTGCGTGTGCGTGTGCGTGTGCGTGTGCGTGTGCGTGTGCGTGTGCGTGTGCGTGTGCGTGTGCGTGTGCGTGTGCGTGTGCGTGTGCGTGTGCGTGTGCGTGTGCGTGTGCGTGTGCGTGTGCGTGTGCGTGTGCGTGTGCGTGTGCGTGTGCGTGTGCGTGTGCGTGTGCGTGTGCGTGTGCGTGTGCGTGTGCGTGTGCGTGTGCGTGTGCGTGTGCGTGTGCGTGTGCGTGTGCGTGTGCGTGTGCGTGTGCGTGTGCGTGTGCGTGTGCGTGTGCGTGTGCGTGTGCGTGTGCGTGTGCGTGTGCGTGTGCGTGTGCGTGTGCGTGTGCGTGTGCGTGTGCGTGTGCGTGTGCGTGTGCGTGTGCGTGTGCGTGTGCGTGTGCGTGTGCGTGTGCGTGTGCGTGTGCGTGTGCGTGTGCGTGTGCGTGTGCGTGTGCGTGTGCGTGTGCGTGTGCGTGTGCGTGTGCGTGTGCGTGTGCGTGTGCGTGTGCGTGTGCGTGTGCGTGTGCGTGTGCGTGTGCGTGTGCGTGTGCGTGTGCGTGTGCGTGTGCGTGTGCGTGTGCGTGTGCGTGTGCGTGTGCGTGTGCGTGTGCGTGTGCGTGTGCGTGTGCGTGTGCGTGTGCGTGTGCGTGTGCGTGTGCGTGTGCGTGTGCGTGTGCGTGTGCGTGTGCGTGTGCGTGTGCGTGTGCGTGTGCGTGTGCGTGTGCGTGTGCGTGTGCGTGTGCGTGTGCGTGTGCGTGTGCGTGTGCGTGTGCGTGTGCGTGTGCGTGTGCGTGTGCGTGTGCGTGTGCGTGTGCGTGTGCGTGTGCGTGTGCGTGTGCGTGTGCGTGTGCGTGTGCGTGTGCGTGTGCGTGTGCGTGTGCGTGTGCGTGTGCGTGTGCGTGTGCGTGTGCGTGTGCGTGTGCGTGTGCGTGTGCGTGTGCGTGTGCGTGTGCGTGTGCGTGTGCGTGTGCGTGTGCGTGTGCGTGTGCGTGTGCGTGTGCGTGTGCGTGTGCGTGTGCGTGTGCGTGTGCGTGTGCGTGTGCGTGTGCGTGTGCGTGTGCGTGTGCGTGTGCGTGTGCGTGTGCGTGTGCGTGTGCGTGTGCGTGTGCGTGTGCGTGTGCGTGTGCGTGTGCGTGTGCGTGTGCGTGTGCGTGTGCGTGTGCGTGATTTTATCGTGTAATTAGTTTGGTGATGGGGTGGAATTATGATTAAAAGAAATACACGGCCAATTAATACGAGTAGACTCCCCAATGCATTGAGGAGGTGCGTACTTTGTTTGAAATGAAGCCCCAGTGGTTTGTATACATATTGATGTTTACGAGGCAAAAACGTCCCCGGATAGCGAAGTGGTGCCGAGACTTCTGCTCAACCCTGACATAATATTAATTTCGTTTCGAGGCCAATATTATATAATTACAATTGTGGTAATAAAAAATAGGCCTACTGGAGCAGGCGGCGGCTATACTATTATACTGATATTAGTATCAAAATAGCCCGTGGCAGTACAAGCATCGATGCTTGTGCGTAGTAAGATTAGCGGCTGACGCAAGCCAGATTCCTATCAAACACATGTTAGATGGTATTGATAAGCAGTATTGCTTTGGGTCGATAGAGACATTATTGGAGAACGACAGGTCTTATATGTCTCGCGTTGACGTGTTCCTCTCAGACGTAAAACTCCTTGTCTCAAACCTCAAACAAGATACTGTTAAATAAGTACACATAAACTACACATCGCGTGTGTTTGTGTGTGTGTGTGTGTGTGTGTGTGTGTGTGTGTGTGTGTGTGTGTGTGTGTGTGTGTGTGTGTGTGTGTGTGTGTGTGTGTGTGTGTGTGTGTGTGTGTGTGTGTGTGTGTGTGTGTGTGTGTGTGTGTGTGTGTGTGTGTGTGTGTGTGTGTGTGTGTGTGTGTGTGTGTGTGTATCTGTGTGTGTGGTGTGTGTACACAAACACATATAAGTACAAACATGTAAGTACTCATATTATGGTATAGCGCTCATACCAACATTTTGGCGAATATTGTATTTTGTGGATCTAAGTTGCGATAAAAATTAATAATTAATTATAAGGTCCTGACGACACGCCAACGAGCAGTGGGTTTACGGAAGCGAGCACTGTCTAAATGCAGCCGATTTACCGTACCGTTTCTTTGTCATTTGTTATTAGATCGTTTCCACATTATTCAATTAATGGTCACTAAATAGTTACGAATTTGTAAAAGGTTGGAATAACTCTGTAAACCTGCATTACCGAGCCTTCGAGTACGGTAAACAAACATCATATCTCAAATGTTCTCAACATAGGCGCCAGTGAGGCATAGCGTCACCTCTAAAGCGGGGCAAAGCATCCATGCCAACGTCCTTTGCAATATACATCACACATGTAAGGTTCGAAATTCGTTAGTTTTTTCTTTTCCCAAGGGCAAGTAGATAAAACAAATATATTTCACTTGCCCGGTTCGACAATTCACTTTTCTTACAAATCCATTTCAAAACCTACATATCCGTAAGTAATTAACGTTATTTACTGTTTAACAGGAAGTGTTGATAATCGCGTGAAAGACAATGCAAGCACGACTTTATAGGTTTAGCTGAGAAGAACAGTGATGCCCGATACACTCAGTTGTCGTACGGACAACAGATAGTACGAATTTCACTTGTCCGCTGGCGAAACCAGCTGTTACGGGCAAGCGGACTAGCAGAATTTCGAATGCTGTATGCCTACACCCACGTAGATGCGCGCGCGCACGCACGCACGCACGCACGCACGCACGCACGCACGCACGCACGCACGCACGCACGCACGCACGCACCCCCCCACACACACACACACGCACGCACGCACACACGCACACATAATTATATATAATATTCAGACAAATTGAACACATTCAACAGCATGTCGTCCTAGTACATGTCATTCCACTGAAGCCACCAGCGACATGTATTCCTTTTCCCGGTACGATATCGTTCATTGTCCGTGGTTCACAGGCTATATTATGTATGTGTATTCAATAACGTTTTGTTTCTGTTTAGTTGATAATAATTTTGTAGCCTATTTATTCAATAAAATACACGAATTCCACATTGCCCCTTCCTGCGTACGCTTGTGCCACCTACGAGGCAAAGCGCCCAGATCGGGTGCAAATCAGGTGCGTAATTGATCTCACTATAAACATGTATTATTCGAATCATGTCAAATTTGTAAACTCAATATAATTATTGACCCACTGTAGGTGTATATTAAATAGGACCAAGCGATGTGACGTCATTTGTTGTCCTGTAGCCGTATTCATGTCGACCAGATAAACTACCCAGAGGTAAATGACGTAACCGCCGATAGTAAAATAATACAGAATCACGTGCCGTTATCCGGCGGACAGCTTTACCTCCGGGTAGGAAGGCTTAACCGGGCGACGTGAATACGGCTCTTGGACGCTATGCCCCACCCTACTAATAGGCCTTACAAAAACTTAATAGAAATAACATTGTATAAAATACCCCGCAAAAAAACGTAGGTCTACCCAAACCTACCCTGTATGATTGCTCCTATCGTGCCAAATTACCCCACCACCCCTACGAAGATACCCTCGCTAACCCCTAGATTATTCTAAGACCCTCGAGCCGAACAACTTAATTTCGAAGTTCTACCCGTGGCGGTGGGCCGAAGTGTAATGGCGGAACGCCAGTTGAATAGAAGCAACGAATGACACGACGTATGATGCCTTAGGGTTGGGTGGTCGGCAAGACGAGGCCAGTCACGTAGAGCCGGGGAGACCCACTTGGTACACCGAATTATGCCCGTAGACATCATCGAACTCTGTAATGTCGGTCAATATTGTCAACAACTACGCACATCGATGACCCGGCAGATATTGCTAGAGCACAACGCTGTAATCGGCTTTGTCATTGACACCCCCATTGGAATTGTTACTACGGGGGTGTGGCACTAGAGAAAACTCTCGCTATAGGGCGCTGTGGGAATGTAGTTAGAAGGTTGCACTTTGAGCCGATAGGATTGGTGTTGGAATCCTTGTCTAACCTTTGGAAAATTCGTCCACTGAGTGTGTTCATGTCGCTGTGAAAAGGTTTACACACACCACTATTTATTTTTAGTTCTTATGTTGTTTCCTCTAAACAGCCCAAACTTGGGCTAACGCAGGAGTTCTTCTGTAGAATTAGTGAGTCCACTACAGGTTACACATTTACTCCCTGTGTGGGATCTTTTACTTCCCCTGGCACAGACACCAGATAGAAGTGACCACCGGCTTTTAGTGTCTCTTCCGAAAGACACAGGCAAATGTGAGGTAAACGAAATTGCCTAAGTTTCGAAACGGCGGTAGGTGGGATTGAACCATGTCACCTCGATTGACAGTCCGGCGCTCTACCGCGCGACCACCGCTCCCCGCTATGCAATTATTGTTCTTCCTTGTGGTCTACTGTAGAAGGGAATGTTCAAGTTGTGTACAGTTGCACTCCTGTTGTTGTCGACAGCTCTCTGTTAGTAGCCCCCTCGCTCGTCAACATCGTCGCTTCTCCCCCCCCCTCGCTTCTCCCCCCCCCCCCCTCTCAGCTGCAGTATTCCCCTGTCGAGCGGCTTTTATGTTTTTCTGTCTAGGCATGTTATAATGGTTCTTCTTATCAAAATGGTCTGCCTACCACGTGTTTCGTTTCTCCGTCTTATTTGTTGCTCCTAACATTCTCCGGAGCCAACTATTCTCACCAACGTTCAGTTTAGACTGTTGTTACAGCGCTGTCGCTGTCGCTGTCGCTGTCGCTGTCGCTGTCGCTGTCGCTGTCGCTGTCGCTGTCGCTGTCGCTGTCGCTGTCGCTGTCGCTGTCGCTGTCGCTGTCGCTGTCGCTGTCGCTGTCGATGTCGATGTCGCTGTCGCTGTCGCTGGCGCTGGGGCTGGCGCTGGCGCCGTCGCCGTCGCCGTCGATGTCGCCGTCGATGTCGCCGTCGCCGTCGCCGTCGCCGTCGCCGTCGCCGTCGCCGTCGATGTCGCCGTCGATGTCGCCGTCGATGTCGCCGTCGCCGGAGCCGGAGCCGTCGCCGTCGCCGTCGCCGTCGCCGTCGCCGTCGCCGTCGCCGTCGATGTCGCCGTCGCCGGAGCCGGAGCCGGAGCCGGAGCCGGAGCCGGAGCCGGAGCCGGAGCCGGAGCCGGAGCCGTCGATGTCGCCGTCGATGTCGCCGTCGCCGGAGCCGTCGCCGTCGCCGGAGCCGGAGCCGGAGCCGGAGCCGGAGCCGGAGCCGTCGCCGGAGCCGTCGCCGGAGCCGGAGCCGGAGCCGGAGCCGGAGCCGGAGCCGGAGCCGGAGCCGGAGCCGGAGCCGGAGCCGGAGCCGGAGCCGGAGCCGGCGCCGGCGCTGGAGCTGTCGGAGTTCCACATTTCACAGTTTCCTTTTCCCTTTTTCAGAATACGTCTTTGTGATTATAACCGTAGTTACACAACTGCAAACTGCAACCTGCCGAGTGTTTGTGTACTCAGATTGCCAACATACATTAAATGTAGAACACACATGTATACACTTCGATATTGTACAGTTAGAACAATATGGGACATTAAGAAATTCCACACAGTCGTGGAAATAGTAGTGATGTGATGGCCAAGAGAAGGATGACACCTCGAATTAAAATAACTCAATAGGTGAAAATTCTATTGAGCAGATGAAAGACGCCGATCGATAAACAATTGGCACATTTCATTTTAACACCAGATGATGTAAAATGCCGCCGAAAGAAATGGATGTTTTGTTTTCCTAACCACACACGACAAATTAATTGTTGCTACCTTTTAAATACTGACAGCCATTCGTAAACACTTTAACAAGCTTTATACCGGATATAGTACTCATAAGCTTATTTTGTGTAATGCGCTTTGAGCAATTAGTACTCTCGATATGCTTAATTATTTTTAACGAAATTGGATTCGTGTGTAGCTGCAGATTAGCTAACTGTTGTTCTATTATGACTAGAATTTGTATTACTACAAATAACATAAACTACTGCTCATAACAACTCAGTGTGATCGACCTGAAAACCATCCTTGTAAACATGCTACGAATGGAAGGTGATGGCCTCTTGCTGTTTCCCGGAACACTCTAGATGACGTTCAGTTGATCATGTCTGCTGGGAATACTACATACAGGGCCTTCGTAAGTCCCGAAGACCGGAAGTTGCGCGATATGATAACTTACGTCTACATTACTCGCCATAATTCATAGTCATACTGAAAAGCCCGCCAAAAATACGAATATTCCAAAATGGCCACCATGAGCGTATAATGTAGAATTACAATTTTTTTAATTTTCAAATATTTGATGGCTTGGTTGAAATGGACATATCGATTTTTTCCCCTGCTATTTTCATTCCCTCCCAGTCGATTAGATCGATTTTTTAACGATGGACCTACAGTCATATGTTACTGCGCCAAAGCTCGCTATGAATTGTACATCAGTTCGCCGTGTTCTGTTGGCTCTACTTTGTATGTTGTACCAACATAGCGACACATAGGTGACACAAAGGTGACACAACGGTGACACAACGGTGACACAACGGTGACACAATGGTGACACAACGGTGACACAATGGTGACACAATGGTGACACAATTGCGACACAACGGTGACATAATGGTGGCACAACGGTGACACAATGGTGACACCACGGTGACACAATGGTGACTCAATGTTGACACTAGTGTAACATCAGGTTGACTCCAGTTCTTCAACCAAAGCTGCGGTACATATGTCTACCCGAACAAATGCCCCCCTTAAGCAGAAATATATCGCAAACAATAGGTACAAATAGTACATTGATGTCCTACTTTTTACTGTCCTTATCTCCTAGGCCAAGTACGCCGACACGTTATGGTTACTACAAGGTCAATGTTCGCATACGTAATATAAAGCATGCACCGACAATGCCAGACGAGACAGGTGCAGTATCATTTCATCTCGCATGTCGTTTATCACTGACGGATTTTTGATTTATTAAGGTAAAGATCGTAGGATGACGATTGTAGAACGCAGAGTTATTCTTTTGCGGACGTCTGGTCTCTGGTTACAATGATTCGATGTTTCCGAGCACCACCCTGGTACAGTAGTTGCGTCACGCTAGCTTGCGGCCATGCCGGGTTCAATTAGGGTCGTCCACGCAGTGGTTTACAGTTGTGTGACATCGGGCTGCTCGCGTAACAAACACGCAACACAGTACGACGGAACGCTTGTGCAGCACGGGTCAATCTTGCGGGGTTATGCTTGACTAAACAGCTACATAATAGAATGTATGGGCTATACGTGTACGCGGTAGGTTGGCGCACCCCGTGGGGTACGTTGATGCACCCCCCCGGGATACGTTGGTGCACTTCGGGGTACGTTGGTGCACCTCGAGGTACATTGGTGATAGCGCCATGCCTCTGTTACAGGGAAGTCTTCCCTGGTTGCCTGTACCACAGAGAATCGTCTTTAAACCGTTAGAGTTTACAAACTAAACTGGACACGGCGATGCCCCCAAATAATATGTGTGTCCATACAAACCCATAAGAGCATTGCATTCTGCCAACAATCACTTGTTTACAATTGTGTGGACTCATGTGATAGCTGGAAACGACTGGCTTCCTACCTCGTGGAACGCTTTGTCTCATGACATTAAAACGTCTGGCTGTCTTATTGGCATAGTTTAATTTCTGCATTACTTTTATTGTTCTTTTATACTAACCTATTTATATATGTATTATTTTATCGAAGAATATTATTTTAATATACCTATGTACTGTCTTTATGTGTATTCTATTAATACGTATTTATAGTTTAGGATTATTTTAATGGATTTTAATTCACTATAAATTACCATATGTTTGTAAGGTTCGACAAGCTGTAAAGCGCCACGAACAATTTATAACTGGATATGGCGCTATGTAAAATAAACATTATCATTATTATTATTAAACACACATTAATGTTTTGCAAACAAATTCATATTCAATCTACGCCACATAACAGACGACATTGCAGGACTCTATAGGCCACACACACCAGCTGTAATTGCTTCCGAGTTCTGGTCATTGGTCAATGTCACTGGTCAATAACGTTAAGAGCGAAACATGGAATGAAAGTAAGAACACATGTTATTAGACCCAACATTGTCACTTCGATGAGTGTAGTACTTAATGCGAAAAAAAACATAAACGTCAGTTTCAGCGTTTGTGATGACGGAGTTGATTCATTATTTGCACAGAACCATTTCTATTGTTGGGCTGGTTATTTAATGGCATACCGGCAAACATGCTAGTTTGTAGCAATTGCAGATAAATACAGTAAATAGTAAGCTGTCATTACCCAACAATAATGATATCAAATTAATCAGATATAATACGCCGGAAATGAATACCGCATGCGCCAATCCGCCCCGACAAAAATGCGCCAACTTGCCCCGACCTGGCAGGCTGTATCTCACATGATACAACTCAAAACCTATATGGGGCAGTAGGATTGTGTTCCTTTCTAACCGTTTTCATATGTCATACCTTCGTCATGTTTTACATCACAACACTTGACCAGCCGATAACCAAGACGTGGTGGAAGGCATTGATCACCTTACAATGGTATTACTCAACGCAGTGAAACAAAACGACAAACAATGATAACGTTAGCACGGTTTTGTCTTTACGTTTGCAATTTTCTTGGGTTGTGTATACAGCTATTGACCTTCATTTGGTAGAACCACAGTGGCATTAGTGCATCAATTTTCAAATGGATCTAAAAATTCAACCCGCCCCATGCGCCAACCCGACCCGGTCTGCCCTAAACCTGATCATACATACATTACTAAATTACATCAGCTATTATAGTTTGTTTGTCCTTCTGGCATATTGTTTAATTTAATTTTAGATAATTTTAGATAATCTACGGTGTATACGTTTGTCTTAATTAAGTTTGTTTATTCAACGCCGATTTACAACTTTACACAAACGCATTTAACGTAAGTTAATAATTATGCAAGTTATCGAAATCATCAGTGTGTGTTACTCAATTGGTATAGCTAGTGTTAGTATATCTACTGTATGACATGATACATCACTGCTGATTGACAACAAGTGACGACGAGAATCACAAAATACCACAAGTTATTTGTACAGTCGTTTTTGTCAATGGTGCATACGACTCACCACGAGAAAGTTTCTGTTGTGTATCTATTGGTTTCCATAATTTAACTCTCAAGTGGGGCTACATGTCAGGGTTTAAAACCTAGATGCGTAGATATCAATCTGACGAAACTGTCAACAAACTTAACCAAACCTACACAAATAAACCGGTGTCTTACCTGCGCCGGGAGTGACAGTTCCCAGGACGAAGAGGACGACGACGACGACAAGTCTGACGAAGGTGGGTCTTCTGCCCCCTCCGTCTTCAGGAAGACCAACTTTGCCCATGGCTGAGCAGCGCGCTGCGTGGATCGGCCAACCTACTGCTCGACTATTTATGCGACACCGGCAACGAGGGCCGGCTGACGGCACCACGTGGTTCTAACCAAACAATTACGCAGAAACAAAGAACGCCACGGCGCGACTTCGCAATATTCATGTGTCCTCGTTCGCTTCGGTGACCGCGGCTGATAAACATGTCTACGGGGGGTTGGTGAACATATAACATTGTCCTCGGGGTTGAAAACACATGTTATGTTACGCTTACGATACATGTCATTCCACTGTTCAAGGACGTGTCTTAATTGTACTAAGTAGGTTCGTACCCGCGGCTTTTTTGTTAATGCCCGGAAACCCCACAAATATCGCAATCTAATTATGCCAATGTACAGAGAATGACGAAATATCCAATTTTACGGTGATGCCCATTTCGAAAGCCTCAACATATCAATCTTCAGTTCGCCGATGATAAGCAACTGGACATAGACGTGGGAACGGGAGGAGGAGGTAGCTGCCCCCTGAAATGTCGTTTGGGCAGACATATGGTTCCACCCCCTGTAACTAAAAAATTAGGATGAGACGTCTGTGAAAATGTGTCAACAGCACGCACGCACGCACGCACGCACGCACGCACGCACGCACGCACGCACGCACGCACGCACGCACGCACGCACGCACGCACGCACGCACGCACGCACGCACGCACGCACGCACGCACGCACGCACGCACGCACGCACGCACGCACGCCCACGCCCACGCCCACGCCCACGCCCACGCCCACGCCCACGCCCACGCCCACGCCCACGCCCACGCCCACGCCCACGCCCACGCCCACGCCCACGCCCACGCCCACGCCCACGCCCACGCCCACGCCCACGCCCACGCCCACGCCCACGCCCACGCACACGCACACGCACACGCACACGCACACGCACACGCACACGCACACGCACACGCACACGCACACGCACACGCACACGCACACGCACACCACACACGCACACCACACACGCACACACGCACACACACACACACACACACACACACACACGCACACGCACACGCACACACACACACACACACACACACACACACACACACACACACACACACACACACGCACACACACAAGCGTATGAAAACACTGTCATGTTGAGGATATCCGCGGGAAATGGGAGGCAAGGTGGGAGGCAAGGGGGTAGCTGCGCCCTGTCGAATTTTGGTAGACACACTGTTCTCTCCCCCCAGTTTCTGCTACCCTGCCTCGGCGCAAACTCGAGACAGGGGGAGGCGCAGTGGGTCTGAAGCCCAGGCGGTTCTCATCCCGCTCCCGAATGTGAATTTCGTTCCGCGCAAAACGTAGGTTGGTGCGATATAAATTCCAATTACATTGACTTCTCAGAGAGAATTTACATTTTCCTGATGAAACTGATACGTGGAAAGTTGTCTAAACTGGATCTACTGAGAAGGGCCATGCTTGCTTTGTATTAAACGTGACACGAGAGGCAGGGAGCCCCGGGCAACTGTGGGTTGTCTGAACGAGTCCAGGGACTACCCCAGTGAAGGGAGTAGGGTTCATACATAATCCCTCACGACACTGCCCGTGTGGACATAAGCCAACATGGGTATAACCTTTTGGACAACACACCCCAACGGTCGTACTTTTTTTCATCCATAAGCCTAATTTATTTATTTAAAATTGTCCCGTCGTATATATAATTTAGTGACATTTCATATATAGTGAAAATACGCTGTAATAAAAACCTAGTGTATATCCCTATAATAATCCCACCTGAAAATGCAAATTGTTTTGGAGTAGGGATATTTTTGCCGAAGTTTTCTTGTTTTTCTGATCTCGTCCAGCCATCTCGTGGGCGGTCTTTCTCTCCTCCGCCGTGTCATGTGTGTCTGTTGTGTTCCACGCGCATAATATTCACGGTGGTGGTTTTGTTTCGAGAATAACGCTTGTAATGGCAAGGCTAGTTCTTCTAGAGTGCCCTTGTTTATTCTTTAAATGAAATTGGATGTTTCATCATTCTCTGTATATTACCGTAATTATATTGTGAGGTTTTTTCAGTGCGCTTCGGTCAAACGTGCATTAGTCCAAACGTCACTGATAGTGATGGTCACATTCATTTGCGGTACGACAAGGACCTTGCGTCCAGTCGTGTCCAGTTGTCCAGTGTGCTGCTATATAGATTGGCAAAATTAATTACACGATCCTGTGGTGCAGTTCAATTGGGTGGCATTAATTTGGCCTTAGAAGGTCACGATTTTGAATGCTTAATTTGACGCTGAAGCGGTGTAAAAACGTCAACCCAACCACTTCAACAGGGCAATCTATGAAGGTGTTTATTTTAATATATGTTAAAGTTTCAATTGATAGATCACGATTATGCAATATTTCCCTTGCCTGTCAACAATAGTTCACACAAGTGCGCAAGTCATGTATCTGGGGGGGGGGTCCAGGTGGCATATGCCCTCTAGACCTATGGAATTTGACGTTTTCTCTCTAGACTCTTTTTGTTCCGCCTCGTCACCTTTCCTACTAGACCAGTAGGCTCCGGTTGGTTTGGAGGTTTACAAGAATGTGGATGTACGGCGACACGGCTGTGACAAAATAAAACAAAATTAAGATTACCTTTTGTATTCCTGACGCACTGCCCCCCCCCCCCCCTGTTAAGCAGCTGGATGGCCTGAAGCTAAACGGTAGAACATCACACATGCCACCCCCCCCCCACATTCTACCATAGACTTACCCAATAACACAAATAAATGCAGAGCTTCCGAGTTTTCCCATTTGGCGGGAGATTTCCAGAATGTTGACAGAATCTATCACATCTCCCGATTGTCTTTATTATGATGCAACTCTCCCGATTTTGTTTAAAAGTCCCTGAAAGCATGTTATCGTTTAGGATGTCGGTAGGTTTGTTGGAATCGGTTGGAGAGGCGACATATGTTGCCGGAACAATAAACGGATGACGATGACATGGCGATCACGTTCTTTTGTTTGCCGCATTTTTCATATTTGTGTACTATTGTTTTTTTACATTTGTCAGACAAGTAGTACAGAACCCTCCCTTCCTACCATAGGATTATGTAAATAATGACAACAATAATCGAAACCTTTTGTGCGGAAAGTGTATCACATATATTGTAGTAACAACAGTAACCTTGACAACAATACTACTAATGATAGTAAATAACATTAAACTAAAACATCACGGTGCCATTGTCAATAGTAGTGACGAATTCGCAACAGACTATTGCCGAAGGCAATGTGTCTTTTTGGCATAGTGATACAAGTGTAATGTTGATTGGTGATACCGTCACGACCAATCCCTCTCTGGTTTAGTAGAAATGAAATGGATGGACAGCACATCTGATAGTGCATGTTATTTATGTTGTGTCTTAAGAAACGATCAGAACAACCATTTTCAGGATATAAAGATAACGTTGTAATAGACGCCTATGGCGACATCAAAAGTATTTTCACCCCGTTTTTATTCGAATGTACACGTACACACCCAACGGGGGCGTACATACACGCGTAGTCTTTCGTACACATCCACCCATACTCGTGTTTTGTATTTTCACTGGCGGAGAGTGTCCCAAAAACCTTTACCTTTAATATTAAAAGGCTTATGTTTCTATGGACACAAGTACACACAGGAAATGTAAGAATTGGCACATACATAAAAGGTCACTGTTGTGCCAGGAAGTTGCGCATTGCGTAACTGCGGATTCTCACAATTAGTGGTCACGTGATTGCGGTTTCCGCCCAACAACGAGACAACGAGTAGGGCGACAGATGAATACAGAGTCGAAGTGGATCCGCGGCGGGTGAGTTTTGTTAATGTTTTCGCAATTTTCTTCCTTGTCGTCATTGTATGCCAGTTGCTGCTACCCTTAGGCCTACTACTAAAGTGCTTCAGTTGTAGTAAACGGCCGCGATGACTTCGAGATGTGGAGTAGACCCTACACATCTACAACGCGTGCGACACAGCCATCGGATTGGAACTTGAAGAGGCTTTCTTAGCGAACGTCGGTCGCAAGTAAAGAGACGTAGGATTCGACTCAAGTTGGTTTGATGAAGCGGCTGCGAAGCTTATTCACACTTATCGGACGTTAAATGTTAGGGCATTACGGGGTGTAGATCGGTGTAATTTATTTTCGGTAACCATGGTCGGGAGGAGAGTAAACTCCTGTCGCTGTTGAAGCACTGGGAAATCAGACTTCCTCCTCCCCGAAAGGGGTTGGAGGTTCGCCGGCTTGCAGATTCCTTCCATGGCTTACCCGCCGTCTTTAACTGTCAGTAATTTAAAGAAGATATGTTTTATTATCTAACCTAAATGACTGGTTGGTTGTTGACAGTGTCTTTTTCGTCATTCGATGTAGGGGAAGTAGGGGCATGTCCGCACACTTAAGGTGAAACAAGCTGTAGATAATGCACTGTGTGTGTTAAGAGGGTGATATTTAGTATTCAGAATGCCCAATCATATTACTTTGTTGTTAGTTAGTTAAGAAATCGCATATCCCATCAGATATTTAAATATTTGGTCAAATGTAGAGGCATAGCTTTGTGCGGACATGCCCCAAGGTACGGGGCATAGCCGCACACAGTGTGCGGTTATGCCCCAGGAATGGCGAAACAACAGCTGGTCTCACAGAGCTGACCATTAACTGCAATAATAATGTGTTTTGGTATGTGTACACTACTGCCACATGCATTATTATAAAAAAAAAACACCAGAGAACACAAATCAACGGTTTCAAGTTTTCATATATACGTAAAGTTTAGAAAATACAGTGGCCTTGAATCATAGTCCACGTTTATTCCTCCTTGAGAGTCAAAGCAAACAACAACATGATTTTGTAACGGGGAAAGTCAAAGTTTACAACCCAGCTTGTCTGAAGCCTTCTAGCTAAAACAGCATAGTAAAGCGTTTGTCGGCCGTGCGAGCATGGCTTTGTATGGACTAACGTATACGTGCAAAGTTCTATATTATAGATTATACATCATTTGTCATCTTGGTTCTTTTAGTCTATGAGCAATGAGCAATAATTATTAAGCTTTATTTCTTTAACGGACTTAATGATAATGATACACAACATGGAAAATGTGACGTCAGCACGACATATAGCCTATTTACACATTGACGAAGCGATGAATGATATAATAAGTTTGATAATATTAAATAATTATATAATAATCATCATATACTATCTCACATCAAGGTTTCCTATAATATTTGTGGTAAGCAACTGAAGTATCTAAATATGTATCTAAGTAGACTACATAATATTATAAGCACCAATGCACGAAATACGTCTGCACAGCGGCTGGGGCATGACCGCACAGGCCTGTGCGAACATGCCCCACGCATCCAACACGTGAATAATTCTGAATTGCGCGAAAATGCTACTTATGAAAGTATCCTTTATTTCACACATCATAAAACATTAAAATGCAATTTGGAATTATGAAAGAAAATGTATATGCACGTCTTACAGTTAAAGTAATACACATAACAGCATATGAGTAAAATTACATCAGTGTTTACGAAAATAACATTTTATGTCATAACTTTTTAATTATTCACTCCTATCAAAAAGTATATGCACGTGGTTGATTTGGGGGTTAGACGATGCCGCTTAGCATAATTCTACTAACCAGATGTTACGCGATGCGCAAATAATAGGGTGTGCAGACATGCCTCAGTATGCGGATATGCCCCTACTTCCCCTATCATTTTGTTAAGTAATAAAACTGGAAAAACAACAATCAAGTGATGTACCTAATTTTTATTCGTAGCCTTCTATAGTCGCACGAAGCCTGTGTAGACTTACATATAATAGTCACTAGCGAAATGAGTACTCCACAATTGCACCGTGACAAATATTATGTAACCTATGTTGAGTTTTGCTAACATTCGGCTAGGTTGAGATGTATGTACGCACTAACCGGAGTGATAGCTCAACGTGTATCCTTAACCATTCATTATACTCAGCACCACCAATTGCGAGAAAACGCCAGGTCGGGTTTTACTAGAATAAATCGGGGGAGCAGTGAGAGAGTCATTCGATAAATTGAGTTCAAAGAACAACCATTGCGGGTTATTTGTGACTATTGCAATAATGATATACGCTGTACAGAATAATGAACACGACTACTTGGATTATAGTTATGCACCTTTTAAAGGATGTATGTGTGTTCATAGAAGTACACTATAGTGCCACAGACGAATCTACGGTAGCAGGTCCCTAGATCGTCGCAATTTTGACTCTCTATATCTTCATTAAAATAACATATCCCATATATACGCTTTCAATCTCAAGTGCCCCCACCACATCTAGATGTTCAGCCATGAACATTCTTGTGTTAAATCAGGGTAACAGGTTGACGTATTTTACGTAATCAATCATCTTTACAATGTGTTTGTCTGGCTCGCCGTTCGGGCGGCAGTGTCCGCAATGGACGTCTGTGTGTGTGTGTGTGTGTGTGTGTGTGTGCGTGCGTGCGTACGTGCGTGTGTGTGTGTGTGTGTATGCGTGCGTGCGTGCGTGTGTGTGTGAGTGTGTGTGAGTGTGTGTGTGTGCGCGCGCGTGTGTGTGTGTGCGTGTGCTTGTGTGTGTGTGTGTGCGCGTGCGTGTGTGTGCGTGTGTGCGTGCGTGTGTGTGCGCGTGTGTGTGGGTGTGCGTGTGCGTGTGTGCGTGATTGTGTGTGCGTGCGTGTGTGTGTATGTGCGCATGTGTATATATGCGTATGTGTGGGAGGGGTGCATGGGTGCGTGCGTGAGTGCGTGCGTGTTTGCACATGTATGTGTAGATGTGAATGAGTACGTGCGTCTGTGAGAACTGCGTGTCGCCACCACGTGGTATTGTTGTGCCAGCGTCGCTCGCTCGAGTGACAGCGGACACAGGGACTCGGTGGGTGGGCTGTTTACCCGTGTCGTGATGTCACTTCGTGTATTGATTGCCAATTAGTTTGCGCCCTATTTACAAAATGCTTCAAGACACGCACACTTCTCGATAAATGGTCTGGCTGCAGGCCATCTCGAGGAGTTCAACTCAAGTAAAGCACCCAGATCCGCCAGTTTGCTGTATTATCATGGATATTATATCGCAGAATTCACGCGCTACCAACGCCGCTTTGTCGAGGCCGCAGCCAATTCAGATAATCAGTAGATGGTTTCAATTTCGCGGCAAGTAGAGTGCTGTAGTTTACAGATTGTTTTCTTCTTCTTCAAATATATCGTTTTGAAATAGTCACTTTGTTATGAGATAGTGCGAGCGTTAGTTGTGCATGCCTGAATTAATTGTGTATTAATTAATATTGGTTATTATTTTATAATATATTACTTGGGGAAGGATGTTTTACTACTATTTTCTTACGAACTTCTCTTTAGGATAAGAGTTATTGGAATTATTTAATTATAATTACACACACGCACGCACACACGCTCACACACATACACGCACACGCACACGCACACGCACACGCACACGCACACGCACACGCACACGCACACGCACACGCACACGCACACGCACACGCACACACACACATATATATATATATATTATATATATATATACAGTAGTTTATATATATATATATATATATATATATATATATATATATATATATATATATATATATATACAATGTGTATATATATATATATATATATATATATATATATTTATATATATATATATATATATATATATATATATATATATATATATATATATATATATATATATATATATATATGTATGTATGTATGTATGACACATGAACACATTCGCGATTGATCGGACATTAGATAAATATGTAGTTAATAAATTTACATAAACAAAGTACTTCACTATAAGTACCTCGGGCCATGGACCAGAGAGGTGACCTGGAAATGCTGCAACAGTGGTCCAGTTGGTCAGTGCAGAACGGCTGTGTCCGGCAGCCATACGCCCCGTGGGTCGAGATGGTCATCGGAGATACACGTGTGCCAACCTTTCTTTCACGCTCCACCCAAGATATCCGTAATTATCATGCCCACCTTTCTGTGTACGTGCTTTCCTTATTGCACCCAATATATCGGCGTTATCGTGACCACTTCCACGACTGGGTCATTGTTGCTTTATGTAATTCCGGTACTGAGTGACAACGATCATTGCCGTGAGAATCAACAACGTGGACACTATAAAAACAACGTTCGGGGTTGTGTTTTCAATATAATTTTTTTATATGCATGGACAATATATATAGTTGCTAGTTGTGACTGGGAGTGCGTGTGTGCGTGCATATCTGTGCGAACGACCTTCGACTCCCACTCGATACCTCTCTCCCTTGCCCCTTTGTTACAACCGATAATGTAATAATCGCCTGTTAATGTAATAACTGCCTGATAATGTAATAAAAACGTCTGATAATGTAATGACTGCCTGATAATGTAATAACATCGCCTGATAATGTAATAAACTTGTCTTGCTGCCTGATAATGTAATAATTTTCGCCTGGTAATGTAATAAACTCCTCTTGCCTGATAATATAATATATTTTGCCTGATATTAGTCAATTAGGACTTAGTCGTTTTCGTGGATTTCATGGTGGTTTCTTGCAATTAGTCCAATTCGTCTATTTCGTCTATTTTGCTAGTGGGATCTTTTTAGATTAATCCAATATGCTGGTTCCGAATCTGAAGTCAAACATGTCCCAGCAGGTCAGGATTTTGAGTTATACATTCTCGCACCATGTGTTATGCATTTTCGCACCAATTACAAATGACGGGTTCCCTTTCCATGATATAATGTCAGGGCATCTAATACCACAGGCGTGGGTTTTGCTTGATCAATACTAGTGTGAAAGCCAGATGAAGAAATGGTTTATTAAAGACTACTAATTAACGTCTACTAACGTAGTATTAGGGAATTATTTGACAATATCTAGTCTGTTCATTCTCGCAATGTATATATATATATATATATATATATATATATAATGTGTGTGCATGTGTGTATAATTGGATCAAAAACACATCATGCGAGAATGAACAGACTATATATTGTCAAATAATTCCGTAATACAACGAGATCGTATCTACAGATTTCAGACTTGTTGCCAGAATAATGACAGACTCTGAATACCTGGCTCCAAGTGATCCACTGTTGGAACAATTAAACTGGCTGCCACTACCGGAGCGGGTCAAATACAGATCGACAGTCACAGTTGGTGTATAAAGCAGTGAACTGGTTGGCACCAGAGTATTTGTGTGCGTTGTTCACACCGATCTCAAACATCTCGACCAGAACAACGCGGTCTGTTACAACCGATAATGTAATAATCGCCCGTTAATGTAATAACTACCCGATAATGTAATAAAATCAACCGATAATGTAATAACCGCCCGTTAATGTAATAAAATCAACCGATAATGTAATAAACTTGCTACCCGATAATGTAACAATTTTCGCCCGTTAATGTAATAAACTCCTCTTGCCTGATAATGTAATAACTTTCGCCCGTTAATGTAATAACGTACATATTTCACGTATGACTTAGTCGTTTTCGTGGATTTCATGTTGATTTCTTGCACTTAGTCCATTTTTTCTGTCGCCTATTTCGCAATACTGCCATGTTTACTAATGGGTAGTAGTAATCTTTTTAGATTAAATCCAATATGTTGATTCCAAACCTGAAGTTAGATTTGTCAGGTCAGGATTTTGTGTTATACATTTTCGCACCACGTTATACATTCTCGCACCATTTACGAATGACGGTTTGCTATAATGTTAGGGTATCTAATGCTGCAGGCTTGGTGTTCGCCGGTTCGATGCTAGTTTGAAAGCCAGGTTAAGAAATGGTTGATTAAAGAATGTTTTATTAAGGTTTTATTACGTAGTTTGTTGACACTTTCGTGTCCACATATTCTCGTATGATGTATTCTCGATCAAATTATATATGCACACACATATTTGGACTATTTCGTCTATTTTTCATCTATTATATATATATATATATATATATATATATATATATATATATATATATATATATATATATATATATATATATATATATATATATATAATAGATGAAAAGTAGACGAAATAAGCCAAATATATGTGCATATATAATTGGATCGAGAATATATATATATATATATATATATATATATATATATATATATATATATATATATATATATATATATATATATATATATATATATAATAGATGAAAAATATATGAAATAGGCCAAATGTCCTAACTACACACGATATCACTTCTATGACCTTTGTCATTTCAATTATCCGAATGTATTTGTCTGTCCGGGTATTTACTTATGCATATATATATGTATATATATATATATATATTTATGCTTATATATATATATATATATATATATATATATATATATATATATATATATATATATATATATATATATATATATATATATATATATATATATATATATATATATAATACACATGGTTATATCAGCGTTCGGCGTGTTTGTAAACACGTTCTGGTTGCCCGATGATATTCCCTGGGTCAGCACTTCGAGGTGTGAATATATGCGGCAAGAGACAAGTTGCTGCGCTGATCGAAGCGACATCGGTCGCTGGCGCTCCAGTACATGTTGCGTAATTTTGGACCGGGCGACGGTCGTGGGGCGTGGCAGAGACTGGCTGTCCGAGCACGTTTGGCTGTCTGTCGAACGATCATGGGATGTGCCGATTATGTTGCGCCTAGCAGAGTCAAACTCGAAAGTAGCGCATTTAACGTGTTCTAAGCTGATACAGTTCTAAATAATGGTTTAATTTGAAAGAAATGATCTAACTAATAACATTGAAAGTCTTCGAAAAGGCATCGATTGACGGCTTGTCTATCCGGCTAGATTACCCGGACGTGAATCAGCACCATGACATTTAAGGTGGGTAAAGGCGGCGCAGATCTACATACTCTTTAACTTTAAGGTGTATACCCAGCCAATACACTGCTAAGGCTCCACTTGGCTCTATGCTCTTTAATTAATTGCAGAATATTTGTTTGACGAATAGAGATTATATTTTAGTTCTAATATATACAATGTTAACACTTCCGTCAGCAAATGTGTTTAACAGTGATTCTCTTTTCAAAGCTTCTGGTTTACTGTTCCAAAGAAATGGATGTGCCAATTTTTTTAATTTGTTCCACCTTGTTTTGTACTGAGGTAAGACTCCCTACGTACCAACCTGACCTCCCCCCCCCCTGGGACCCCCACCCACTCCAGTGTTCCCATAGTAATTTCTCTTGGGATTATAGCCTAGGCCTTCTCCAGGCATATGTATCTAATTGCCATATCCTTCTGTCCGTCCAATTTCTTCTCTATTACCTATCTCTGGACAAACATCCCATCCGTTGTTCCTCTTCCTTGTCTAAACTCTAGCTGTTCTTCGACGATTTCCCCTTACACTATTGCTTTTATTCTGCCATCCAGAATTCGTTCCAGCAACCTCAACATATTGCTTAGCAACGTAATGCCTCAATTGTTTTCCCGGGTCATGCACATCTCCCTTTCTTTTCTATATTCGGACAATTAGCCCCGTTCTGAACTTCCTGTGAACTTCCCGTCTCTCTTGCAGGTGTTGAGCAATTGTTTTGTCGATCATCTTCCAACTCGCTCAGCCACCGCCACCATATATACTCAATGCCTGTTTATCTTTCGAAATAGGCCTACACGATAAACCGTAAGAATGGCCCGGGCTGTGACAAGTTTCATAAAGCTTACATTACCTCCTACCACTGTGTGTGTGTGTGTGTGTGTGTGTGTGTGTGTGTGCGTGCGTGCGTTTGCGTGCGCGCGTGTGCGTGTATGGGTGGGCGGGGATGAGTGTGGGTGTGAGTGAGTGTGTATGTATGTGAGTGTGTGTGTGTGTGAGTGTGTGTGTGAGTGTGTGTTTGCGTGTGTGTGTGTGTGTGTGTGTGTGTGTGTGTGTGTGTGGGTGTGTGTGTGTGTGTGTGTGTGTGTGTGTGTGTATGTATGTGTGTGTGTGTGAGTGTGTGTGTGTGTGTGTGTGGGTGGGTGTGAGTGTGTTTGTGTGTGTGTGTGTGTGTGTGTGTGGGTGTGTGTGTGTGTGTGCGTGCGTGCGTGTGTGCGCGTGTGCATGCGTGCGTGGGTGGGCGGGGATGAGTGTGAGTGTGCGCGCGTGTGCGTGTGTGTACGGGGGGGGGGGCGTGTGGCGTGTGTGTGCGTGTACGTGTGTGTCGTATTTACATTCATTGCTTACTCCTATTAGAAAACCTATGCAGCATCGATCATCTGGTTCTGTTTTACATTTTACCCCAACAGTAAATACAAATATTGGGAGTAGGTGTTTTTTTCTGTGACTGTATTACTCGTTGGAATAGAGGTCTATGCTTCCTTCGATCAAGTGTTAGATCAGACGCAGGCTGAGTTATTATGCGATTCTTAAATATTTTAAATATCTTGCTTTTACATTTTTTTATTAGTAATGGTTTATGAAAAATATATATAAAAAATCAGATTACTTTACTAAAACGTTACGTTGCGGTTTGTGTACGTGACAATCAATTGCTACACGTGACCTTCGTCAAGCATAACCATTGCCAATAGTATTTATAATGGTAACGTATGGGCGGCATCATATATGCTATATCAAACTGATCCCATTTTGTGTGGAAACACCGGTGATATGCAAAAGGTTACGTGACGTGATAATGTTAGTGTACGCTGCGCACGCGTTTGATGATAATATACTATATTTTTGCTCTAAAATCAATAAGAAACTTTATATTATCGGTAATGTCTATGATAATATAAAGTCTTCTTCGGAAGGAGGGTGCAGATTAATACAAAAAAGAAATGTGACGATGACAACATTATATCCCCACAACACAATCTCTTACACATATAAGCACGCTCTTTTTTTCTCCCGTTAATCTCTCCCTCAGCCTCCCCTCTCTCCCTCTCCTTCCTTTATCCTTTCTTCCCTCCCTCTACCCCCTCACTACATCATCAGAATAATGTTTGTTAGTGCTGATATCACCCATCTATATAATCCCTTATATAGAATACCATTATAAAGAAGTGTATTGGTGATTTGGCGCAGCAGCACCTCGACTGTGGATTGAATTACCTGTGAACATTCGTGCATCCGGGACATTGTGTATGTTTAGAAAGTGTTTAATTAAAGGCATATATTTTTATTAGAGATTTCAATTAATTCAAATTGTTTTGAAATGACGGACAATGCTTTAGAATTTCATTTTAGTGCCATACACGTTTTAATCAGTGTTTATGTTTTAGATTAATTTTTAGATTTACACACACACACACACACACACACACACACACACACACACACACATATATATATATATATATATATATATATATATATATATATATATATATATATATATATATATATATATATATATATACGCACACAGTTTTAGTAAAGGTTTTAATTTTTTATTAATTTATATAATTTACATACCTAGTTTTAGTAGTATTCATCTTAAAAACAGTGTTTAATTTATTTTAAATTAATTTATATAATTTACATACAAAGGTTTAGTAGTACTTCTTAAAACCAAAAAATGAAAATGATTTATATTAATTTATATAATTTACATTTCTATTTATTAATATACATTTAGTATATTTCTTGTGCAGAGCAACGATCCGCCATGCGGGAATTAGCGCTATATAAAAAACTGTATTATTATTATTAATATTCAAACCGTTCAGTGTCCATTTTTAGCAAATAGATGAAAGAAATGAACAAATGAGTAGCGCTGCAATCCGTTTTCGTTCTGATGCACAATGTGTCAGAGTGAACAAGTTTGTGAGGTGTTTTTTTTTCTCTTTGTCTGTCTCTCTTCTGATTTACATCTCCCCATCACTGCCTTTTAAAAATACTCAACATTTTCTCCCTTCCTCCCTGATTGGCGGCCCCTCGCCGTCTCCCTCTCCCACTCCCTCACTTTCTTTATCCTCTACTATTTCCCTTCCCACTGTCCCTCTACACCCCTCTTCCTCCATACTTTCATCAACCAATCCTTTTCACCCCTCCCGTCATTCTAATTAAACCGCAATTCGGTACGGTCATGGGTATTTGCACATTCGACAAGAACAGCTAAGCTACTTGTGCCATTCAAGGCAAACTTGATTTGCCCGTGTGTAATACCTGTCTTGTTTCATTGTCAGTTTAACAATGCTTCACTGCCGTGGACATTCTTAGACTGACATGCGGCCTCCGACAATGGTATGTTCTTGGTCCCGCGCAAGAACGCACTAATTGACTGTCGCGTTGAACATGACAGTTGCTACAAAACAAATGACTTAAGCGTTCGATCGAAAGCATGGATCTGTCGAATTTTAAGTGCAGTTGTAGTGGTAATGCAGTTCTCACGGTTTTCAGTACAAGACCAACTTCACGTGTTTACGGATGCTTCGTTTAGGGTCGGGTGCAGCGGATCGTATGATATTCAGCAAACGATACACATTTGACGCTCTATGTGGTTTGACAGTTGGTCTCGAATGAGCTGCACATGTTGCAGTTTGGGGAGTCATCAGACATTGGGATATACAATTAGACGCCAAAAAGAGAGCCACGACTGCTACAGACAATTGCTTTAAGGTAGGCTATGTGTGTAATGTTGTTTTAGAACGGCAACTGTTGGTAGTACATTACATTAGTTGTCATGTGGTACATGCAGTGTCGACATTCTGTATCGCTAACATGCATAGTCAAACCAGCAAGGCATCACGGAAGACAAACATTATCATCATTATGCATAACTGTTAGCATCGTTCTACTGTGAATATAATTACACATATAATACATTTCTCATTAATCAAAACATTACTTGGCAACATAGTTTATATGTAATGAATGGATCCACTTGTTGATTTGCGTCGATGTAAATCGTAGGTAAGCATTGCATTTATTTATCAAAGCAAATAACTAATAATGTTTTAATCCACCTGTGTTTATTTTTTTAAATTATGAATTCTCGTATATTAAGGCGAGTTATATTATTCACTGTAGGGTGTACTGTATTATGTATCTGCGTTTAAAAATAACGCCTTATTTAATTTTATGAAGGAGGAAATGTCGGCGACGCCATATTGTTGCCCAACTTCCGCTATAGAACCATGAATCTGGTTAAGTCTACATTAATAATTATAGTTATGCATGTTAACATGTTTTATGTATGATATGATATAGCATGACATATAAGCGAAGTTGTAATGTAATGCTACAAAATAAATAACGTCAGATATATCAGCTTACGTGTTTTACAAGTTGACACCACAATTTCACCAGCTAAGGCTCGGCATGGGTTTATAAGCAAACAAAATGGCTACCTTCTGCAACTGAGTGTTCCGACCGCACGTGGCGGAAGGGGTTACCAGTGACGCTCATCCTATGGAGGTCACAACCGGTGCGGCGAACCGGGGTTTGGGCCAGGTAATTTCCTCCCATAGGAACACTTCCGGCGGAAGTCGGTCAGTTGTGAGGGAGTAAGGATTGTGACCAACCGTGCCAGGGAACGTTATGAGGAGCAACCGATGAGGTACCCCTGGCCGAACTAGTTACATTAGATTGTACTACAGGCTATATACCCAGTGTCTCCCACTTCCTCATTCCCTCTCTTTTGTTTTTCAAAGTTTTTTTCTTGTAGGAAACAGTTATACTCGCAACAGCACATTGACTTATTTTAAGGTATATTATAAATGTTTTAACAGCTTTAATCGTACACAACTCAGCCTCACGGTAAGCTTTAGTGAATTTGTTGTACGTACGTAAATATTATTGAAAGATATAAAAATGCTTGAACTCTCTTACATTTCAAATGTGGAACGTCCACGCCTAAGTATACGTCGCCTTGTATGTAACTACAAGGGGACGTACCTAATTATATGTTGGAATTATATTATGTTGTATTAAAAAATATTTATTTTAATATCTGTTGATATATTTCATGATTTTTTTATTCTATTGTAATAATTATTATATTTTTCGTATATCGCGCTTATCCAAATAACTGTTTTGGCTGGAATTATAATTGTAAAATAATTAATAGTTTAAATACCATGCATAAAATCATCAATATTTTATTGATAGTAAATTTTTAAGATACAATCATTTCTACTATACAAAATAAACTACATTGTCTTTAGTCATCAATAAGTAAATAAATATAACTATGGTATATTAATAATAGTACATTGAATGTATGAATAAATAACTGCGATCATTCATTGTTAAGATACCTTTAAAAATGAGTTTGCATAAGTTTACACAGGTATAATATTACCTAGAATAACCTTTTCTTTGAGATATTCATTATTATTATTAATATTGTTTCTTAATAATTAAGAAACACAGTTAATACAAATACCCAGTCAGTATAATCGTGTACATTACCAACCTTTCATACGTGTACATAACACCTGCATCAACAAAACAACTATTAAATACACATAACAAAAATGTCGAACATACTTTGAACTTGCATAGTTTTCTTTTTATTATATATAATGTAGGATTATACATACATTATTCATTATTACACACACACACCACACGGACACACACACCCCACACACCACACAGACAGACACACAGACAGACACACACACACACACACACACACACACACACACACACACACACACACACACACACACAGGCCCGCACACCTAGCGAGTATTTTATTGAAGATAACGAACTAGAGGACATTTTGGATAGTGTTAGACGATGCTACATGTTCTGGTTTAATAATCATAACTCATGCTTGTAGGAAACAGTTATACTCGTTTTGTAATTTTTCTGGCAAAAACAATCTTTGAAATTAGGTGTTGGGCAGCTATAATGACGTGATATGAAGAGTTCAAAACCACAACTAGCAGGCTTGTCCATAGAAATGAGTTGGTGCATGCTTTTACAGATCGTGTACTAATTATTATGTATTCCTGTCAGTTCATGTACCTGTATATTAATTTTCTAATAATACAATTGTGACTGATTGCAGTCAGAATACTGTGTTTTAATGCAAAAGCACTGCTAAATGTTTCTCTAAACCAATTTTTTTTCACTTGTACAGTTTAGGGTAATGTCGGTTCAGTGTTGTGTGTGGTAGGTTCATACCCTGCTGGTGTTCTTTATGCAAACACTACATGTTGTGTGCACACACATTGATTCCATTTCATCAGTTCAGGTGGTTTTGTGATATCTTAGAAATGTATTAACTGTAGTCAAACTTATAATGTGTGTGTCTGTGTGTGTGTGTGTGTTTGTGTGTGTGGTGTGGTGTGGTGTGGTGTGGTGTGGTGTGTGTGTGTGTGTGTGTGTGTGTGTGTGTGTGTGTGTGTGTGTGTGTGTGTGTGTGTGTGTGTGTGTGTGTGTGATTGTGTGGGTGTGTGGGTGTATGGGTGTGTGGGTGTGTGTGTGAGAGTGAGTGAGTGAGTGAGTGTGTGTGTGTGTGTGTGTGTGTGTGTGTGTGTGTGTGTGTGTGTGTGTGTGTGTGGGTGTGTGGGTGTGTGGGTGTATGGGTGTGTGGGTGTGTGTGTGAGAGTGAGTGAGTGAGTGAGTGAGTGTGTGTGTGTGTGTGTGTGTGTGTGTGTGTGTGTGATTGTGTCGGTGTGTGGGTGTGTGTGTGAGAGTGAGTGAGTGAGTGAGTGTGTGTGTGTGTGTGTGTGTGTGTGTGTGTGTGTGTGTGTGTGTGTGTGTGTGTGTGTGTGTGTGTGTGTAAGGAGGAATATGAACTTCGCCTTGATAAATGTTGCCAAACAAAGAGGGATTAATATACAACGTCAGAGTTCTGCCAAGTCATCAAGTTAAATACAACAATCATAACTCTTGTAGAGATCAGCTTAGAATATGTTGAGTACTGCAGTAATGATATTAAGAAGTCAAGGGGTAAGTAAGGCCCATATCCCAGTGTTGCAATGTTGTACGCGTTTAATGAACTGTATCAACAAAGTAATGTTTGCCATTTATGAAATGTTTTGACAATTATGTTTCAGTAAATTTGAATCTTTCTTCCAAGGGAGTTGAATTGTTTTTGTGTAAATAACATGTGAACGTTCACAGCAGAGAGGTTAGAGAATAAATATGAAACTATATGGTAATATGTTACGGTTGATCTAATTTCTTAGTTGCTCTGTAACATATAAATAAGAAAAATCCATATAAATGAAACCATGACCATACATTCTGAAATCCCTTCCACCTTTATATAAAACCGACATTTGTATAATTCTTACTTCACTACGCCCACTCATTCTTCTAGCCATACATTTATTTTTGGGATCTAGATTGCCTTGGGAATGGAACATAGCAACAGGAGGTCATGTTTATTAAGTAATCGTTTTTATGGGTTCAACACACATTAATGTTGTACTTTTACACAAAAACCTATATTACTAGTCACTACTCAAACCCCTGGCACATACACATATTGTGCACAGATAGGCATTAGCATTCTGCATTTGTTAACATAAATTGATATTAAGGATACAATAGCAAAAGTTCAAGAAGTTTTCAGAAGTGACCAATTTCTAAAATCGATTGATTGATGGTGACCTTGGATTAATGCAAACTACACCAGTTCGCAACTCTACGACAGGAATAATCGTAACGGGGAGATGCAGGGCTAATTATGTAAAATTTAAGTGTGTGTGGGGGTGGTGTAAAAATCGATCTGTTAGAGAGATCTGCCATTCCCCTAATATATCAGTTACACATATGTAAAGCTGGACCAGGAAAGAAATAACCACTAACTCTTGCACTTCGATATATCTGATAATTTATTTAACAAGACATTTGCCACAGTGGCAACAACCGATGGACAAACAAATAAACTTATCCTCATGACATGTATAGTTTGTTGTAAAAGTTCACATCATATAAACTAATAAAATGTATGCCATGAGAACACGCAATATTTGTATATAACAATAACATGTAGGTAGGTGCATACTATACAATGAAGCAAGATGGACGGAAATTGAAACAAATAATGGTTACCTTAACATTTAAAATAAAATTACTACATATGACTGATCATAACAATTGTGTTACAAGAAATCCAAACAACATCACAATTATAAAAGCATGCAAGTTATGATGTATACAGTGTACCAAGCTTTATCATAAACTTACGACGTATACAAAGCATATAATAAACTAAGCAATAAATAATAAACTAGTGAATGAAAAAGTGATACCATCATAAAGATGGTAGTCGTTCATTCATTTTACCACATTAAAGAGTCAGAAATTAAAATGTATACTAAAATAATGCTGCACTGATCCTGATGATAAATAAATTGAGCTTCTATAAAACAGTTTGTCTCGCATGCACAGTTATGTAAAATATAAAATAAAAATAAAAATTATGTGGAAGTATACAATACTATAAGTGGAAGTATGCAACACTATCAGTGGAAGTATAGAATACTGTCAGCGGAAGTATATATAATACTATCAGTATACAATACTATCAGTGGAAATACACAATACTACATTCAATGTATTCTGTTGGTGCTACACAGCTTTGGTTGAGGGTCAGAGTTCCATTTGTAGACTCACTTTTGAATATTCAAAGAAACAGTAGGTCCATTACAAAAGATCACAGTACAGACCCTCAGTCTCAATGGCCCCTCCCCGGCATATACCTCTGGAATTATGCAATTTTTTTCAGAATAAATTCATAATCAAAACTTGTAATTTACATCAGTTTGCATAGACCAGTGGCACTTCTTGGCAACATATTGGTCATAATGTATCAGGTACAGACACGAAAACTAACTAGTTTTAAGCTATTTCATTTACATGTAATTCACATGATTAATACGGCATTCGGCCGATGTTCTTAAATTTACCCGATGCGATTCAGCCCTTCTGCTGAAACAGTAAACTTGGTGAGAGATGCCATCTACTTCCGTCCACATGACCAACTTGGTTGTCGATTCACGACGATGGACCCTTTTCAGCAATGTTTGATGCACTCCCGGCTGAGTGCAGCCTCCGACTACTGTGACGATTTGGTGAGTATGCTCGCTTTGGATATGCCCCCTCACTTGGATATGCCCCCTCACTTGGATACGCCCCCTCACTGGTCAGTCTGTCTGTGTCCTGTTGACCACAGAAGGGTAGCGAATCAGACAAGAGGTCATCATGGCATCAGTTTGGAATGCTATGCCAACTATTTTCACTTCTAAAACTTTACTTTGATCTTCTAAGGCATCTGTAAAGATGCTTATTTAATTCACGGAAGCATTTTTGCTGTAATTTATTAAATATTTAGTTTTAATTAATTAATTAATTTCTAAGTGTTATAACTGAATGAACTGCTTTTATGTATTTATTTTGCACTATAATTTGTTATTATAAACGAATGTCATTAAATTATGTATTTATATAGTTACATGTTTTCTTATTTCGTATTATATTTTATGTTAAGTACTAAATTGCTGTGGATATGGAACTATACAAAATAAATATTATTATTTCACATCACAAATCGTGTTTCTAGTTCATAGTGTATGAACGGATTAAAGTGGCTTCCTTGATTAAATCCAATTTTTTTGGTGTCCAAATATAAATATGTAATCTAAATAAATTTATTTAATATATGTCAGTTATTTAATGCTCTAAAGTCTTCCGGGTTTTTGAGAGAATAAGGAAGTCAACAACAGGAAATAGGACAATCACATCGTGATGCAAGAATATTTGAATTGAATATTCTGCAGCAATTAAATAAGTAAGCAGTTTTTCAATTGATTTTATCAAAGCTACACTTTAAAATCACAGACACAAGCTTGCATGTGGTAATGAATACTTTGTAGATTTGCTTTTCTGTAAAAATAACTGAACACGAGATGAAAGCAAGATAGATTACAATCGAGTCCACCTTTGCACTATTACGCCCCAGAATACCATGCTAAGATGTCATCACAAGCTGTCAGCTTGTCAGCACAACAAGCTGTCAGCATCACTCCCTTACCTGCATATCAAACTCTCCCGCCGGAGTCGGAGTTCGGGAGCGGTTCAACAGGACATCACTAGATGGCGTAGTAGGTCGATGTGAATCACCTTGGCATAGAACCTGTCGAGAAACAATGTCATATAGCAACAACTGTGTTGATTATGAACACAGGTCGTCTAGCTGTTGAAATACCAGACATTTGTCTCTCATATGTCAGCGTAAAGCAAATGTAACTTCAAGTCTTCAAGTATTTACTGCTAAAACGTGATGTTTCACTATACTGCAATTGTAACGTGACTGTGTGCTAAAGTAGTAAGTTAATAAAATAAATATGACAAATAGACAAATACAATTAACTGTATATTTTAAGTGTACATTAAAACGATGAGTAAATTAATAAAATAAATATAATAAATAGATACAAATTATTTGTACATTGAATTTCACGGTCATGCAATGTAAAGGATACTACACTGTGAGCTAAAATAATACGTTAATAAAATATTAGAATAAATAGATCAATAAAAGTATTAGTACATTAAATAAAAAAAACAGGTAGTCCATGAATGATTAACACTAAAACAACCTACTGCAATGTCAATGTCTGAATGACTGGGATGGCGTTAACAGTTTTGCATTAAAAACAATTACCAAGAAGACACTCAAATACACAGCCACCCCAAATAATGCCCCATGAAACATTAAATGAAAACAATTGGCCCAATGATTTAAGAGCATAGAGAAAAATAACACCCAACGTGGCATAACTGACGAGGAAACCATCTTTGTGGGACGGAACAATGATGTCAGGCTTCCTGTTCATTCAAACTGATCTCCCTTGACCAATCACTTTTTATGGGTGTGGGGTTATATACTGAGACCTATAGATGCATGAGGCATAACAAAGCATTCTACCCAGCCAAGCAGTTTCATATAAATCAGAAATAAAAACATATTTTAAAAAATCAAACAAATCAATGATTTATTTGATTTTTTGCAGTGATTTAAATCATGATTTAAATCAATGATTTAAATCAAATGATTTAAATCAAACAACCCTGGCGGTCAGTGTTATGAATGACCAACTCGGTATACAAGTTGGACGCCCATTTGGTGATATTGGTGTTTTATGGAGAAAATCGATTTCACATGCTTGTACTATTTGTGATTTTCAAGATAACAGATTACTTGGAATTGACATTGATACAAATGATGGCAAGTTGTTTATTTTAAATGTATACCTGCCTTACCAGTTATCTGACAACTTTGAGGAATTTTGTAACTACTTGAGTAAAATTGCGTCTATAATTGAAGAAAAGGACACGACCAATATTGTTATCACTGGTGATTTTAATGCTGCTGTTAACACTCCTTTTGAACCTGAATTAATTGCTATGTGTGAGAATACTGGTTTGGTTATCTCAGATTATGAGATTTTTGGTCGAGCTAGTAATACGTATACGTATGTAAGTGATGCTCACAACTCTACCTTATGGTTAGATCACTTTATCTGCTCTCACAGTGTAAACTAGATGATCACTGATTTATATATATTAGATAAATGTCCTAGTTCGGATCACCTCCGTGTAGGACTAGTGATCTCTACTGCTCTAATTGCAGAAAGAGGTGTTAATAATGAGAAACATGCTGACAAAATGTCTCCTATCTTTAGATGGTCTAATGCAAAAGATTGTAATATCGAAGAATATGGAAAGTGTAGTGCTGTTCATCTAGACAGAATACACACTTCAGACTCGTGTACGTGCACTAATCCTAATTGTTCAAACAGACAGCATATAAGTGCCATTGACAATTTATTCGATGATATATGTAATGCGCTTCGGGTATCTAGTCTTGAAATGATTACTACATGCAAAAAACCATTGTGCCAAGACTACATTGTACATGGATGGAATGATTATGTTAAGGAAGCGCACACTGAAGCTAGATATTACTATATTTTATGGCGTGATATGGGAAAACCTAAGCATGGCCCAATTTGTGAAGTCATGCGGAAAACTAGGTTACATTTTAAATATCTGCTTAAACAGTGTCAACAACGCGAAGATATGGCTCGAGCAGATGCCATGGCTAAATCGATGCAAGCTAAAGATGCAGTCAGTTTTTTTAAAACGTATCCAAAACATACAAAAAAAAGTTTACCCAATGCTACAAATATCAATGGCGCTAATGAACCTACGGCCATATCCGCCATGTGGAAAACACATTTTGAATCCTTATTAAACAGTGTAACCACTGATGCAAATATGCAAAATGTGAAAGAGTGTGTACATACCACAGAATATTTGTGTTATGAAAATAACTTAGTCATAACTCCTTGCATGGTAAAAAATGCTATCGATAAGTTGAAGTGTGGAAAAGCATGTGGTAACGTGTCTATGTGGTTCATGAAATTTAAATTATGACTGAATACTCTTTTCTCATGAACAAATGTGTCATATATATATATATATACAATGTAAATTTAAATTATGACTGAATACTCTTTTCTCATGAACAAATGTGTCATATATATATATATATATATATATATATATATATATATATATATATATATATATATATATATATGACACATTTGTTCATGAGAAAAGAGTATTCAGTCATAATTTAAATTTCATGAACCACATAGACACGTTACCACATGCTTTTCCACACTTCAATATATATATATATATATATATATATATATATATATATATATATATATATATATATTGTAATAGTATCCATTTATATTCATGAATAAACTAAATTATAATCTCATAGAAGTTTCCATTTGTTGTCTGCCAAGAGGTCAACTTCGAACTTAACCTGACCTTCAGCATCTCTTTTACCTTGAACGGAAAATATAATATCAGAAATGAATTCTACATACCCAAGTACTCTTAAAGAGAGGTTTTACACATAATTCTAAGATAAGTAGTTCTGAAGTATTTTTTAACAACTGCCCAGTTGCCCTCTTGAATTTATGCAAAATTATAATTATCACAGTTGCTTATAGTTTCCACATGAGCAGTCAAGCTGGAATGGTTCTGGACCGGAAGAGTCCAAAATCAACCAAAATGTTCACAGTACAACACCTTTATAGGTTCATTATTGATTATTGAACACAAGTGATTGGCAAATGGTCAATTTCTTAAATGTATCACTATGCGATAAACTTCGGGTGTGTTGAGGCCAGAGCTGGGGTCAATTCCAATTCATTTTTTCAATTCCAATTCATTGTTTTATTCAAAATAAATGTCTTTCAATTCAATTGTTTTTCAATTTCATTTCAATTTTTTTCTCAATTCCAATTAAAATTTAATTTCTTTCAGTTCTATTTTTCCATTTCCAATTCCATCTATAATCATTCAATTCCAATTCCCGCTCCAATACATAACACATGTTAACCATAAAACTGCACAATTAATATGCATGCAAAGGGTGATACAGTGTGTTATTGTAATTTTGTTGAAACACTACATCAGCACATTAAAATGGTTTTAACTCAGTGACATTTAGCGTAATGAAGCATACAGAAATAAGATAAATAATTATCTCATAATATTTCAATGCATCGACCAATGTTTATTCCTCAATACAGGCAAGGTGTTACAAACTGATTGAGTAGCTATGAAGAACATTATAAAACCACTGAGTGGCTACTGGGTCTGGGTAGTACCGGCTGGATAACATATAATTATATATTTTATAACATTTATATAAGTGATGTTTGGCACATTCTGGTTATAATCTACAAGTGTTGTCAGTCTTCACCGGGCTTATGTTTGCACTGGTAATCTTTGGACTTTAATTGGTTACACATCTGACTATCATTATGGAGATGTCCTGGCTTCACTGGTGGTTGTCTAATTAGTATTTGCTCAGCATGTGATCCTGGGAAAGTGTAATTGTTATCTGGGCAATTTCAATGGTTCTAAGAAGCAGTTCCCAGCCAGCATTCATTCACACAAGGCAATACACAAGTAGGACATGCCTAATTAAGTCCCCACTGCTTTTCTCATTGGTGTACTGGCCAACACTCCTGGTGGAGTCAAACTGTCAGGGTTGGGTGCACATACTTGTTGAGTTATTATTCATGTCTCAGAGCTTGTTTAAATGTTGTGGTTCAGGAATATTAAGAATTGTATCTGGTAGAGAAATGTAAAAACTAATAGCAGTTCTTACTGGTGTGGATAGTGTTGAATGCTTTATTGCTTAGATGCCTTGATAAGTATTGTACAGACTGGAGGAGGTTATTGATATGCAAGGTGTCCATAGATAGCTTTGTGGAGTATGGTGAGGCGTATGTTTGTTTGTCTGGTTATTAGTTGTTGTATCGCAACAGCGCAACTGTGTTAGCATTTCTGACACGGAGCCCGCTTCTTTACATGTGTAGTCGTTAACACAGAAACAGGTTGAGCTTCTTTGGACCATTTCAATTGGGTTGATGAGGATCTGGATGTGGGGGTCCCATATTGATGAAATTATGAATATTCTAGAAGTGGTCGAACTAGGGTCATGTAAGCAATTGCTTTGTTGTTTATAGGGCATAAGTAGAGATTGCGTCTCATGAATGCTAGCATGCGGTTTGCAGAGGATATAATCTGATGGATATGTTTATTCCAGGTTAGGTCTTTGGTTATGCATATTCCTACATGTCTGTTTCCTGTAGAGTTGTATTTTCTAGAATATAATTAAAATGTGTAACATTTCTTGCATGAGTGAGTCTCATCGCAAAGCATTTGTCGGGGTTAAAGTGCATTTACCAGTCATGTTCCTATTTAGTTAATTCATCTAGGTCTTTCTGTAGTTCTTGTGAGTCTAATTGGTTGTTGATTTATCTGCATAGGATGCAGTCATCTGCAAACAGACAGAATGTGGAATGGATATTGTCAGGTAAATCATTGATGTATACCAGGAAGAGAAGTGGTCCTAGTACGGTGCATTGTAGTACACCAGATCTAACATGGGTCCAGGAGGAAAGTTCTCTACTGACCATCACTCTCTGTTCATGTGAGAAATTTAGAAATCCAGGCGTGTGTTTTGTTGTTGATGCCATATCTCTTTAGTTTGTTTAGAAGCTGGTTATGGGGGACAGTATTGAATGCTTTTGAGAAGTCCATTATGACCATCTTACAGGTTCCTACAGGTCCTTTTCAGGCTTGTATTAGACATTCCTGCCTCTTGTGGCAGCTCTATATTTAGCATTGTGTTGTGACTGTGTGCATGCGTCAGAAGGTGACACAGTCCATAAAGGGTGCAGTAAAATGTTTTTATAGGATGGTTTTCCTTAAGTTATCGAGTTTTTCTTCAAATGATTGAACAAATGTAGCATCTATCACAGACTGAGGCAGACTATTCCACACATTTGTACTTCAGTACATTTTTATATATTTATTTCTAATGTTTAACCGGCATGTTTCTTTAAATAGTTTCAGGTTGTGTCCTCTAGTTATTGAGTTATTTCCCCTTAATGTAATAAAATCTGAAGTAACTGCAGAATCATATTTTCCTGTATTTTGAAAATGTCCACCATGTCACCCCTAAGACGACAGTATGAAAGAATGGGTGGGTTTTATCCCTGTAGATGTTTTTTTTATTCTAGTTCTACATATCTGGGAATTAATTTAGTTGCTCTGCGCTGAATATTTTCAAGAGCTATTATGTTTCGTTAAATAAGGACTCCATACTTGGTTTGCGTATTCAATATGTGGTCGGACAAGAGATTTAAAAACAGTAGAGAAACACTTATCATCAATATATTCAAAAGTGTGTCGAATTATCCCCATCATAGAAATAGCTTTATTAATTTTCTGAGACTGACATATGTGCCCCAAAGTTAAGTGATCAGTCAAAAGTTACTCCAATATCCTTTAAATATAGTTTGTTTTAGTAATTGTTTTCCTATTGCTACCCATTGTGTAGCCATCGTTTCTTGTTGACGAATGTCCAATTCGCATGAGGCAACATTTATTGGCATGGAATTTCAAAAGTGATGTATCTGTCCATTTTTAAGTTAAGATCTTGCTGTAGCAGTTCTCTTCAGTTTAAATAGGATTGGAAAGTTTCATGTCATCCGCAAATTAGAAAATATGTGAGTTTTGGTAACATCAGGTAAATCATTTATGAAAATAACAAAGAGGAGAGGACCAATCACAGATCCCTGTGGTGTTCCACTGATCACCTCCCGCCAGTTTGAAAATATGTTATTTACCCTTACTCTTTGGTATCTCTCTGCTAGTAGGTCTGTGTCCCAGCTAAGTATATTCCCTTTTATTCCATGGGCCTAGAGTTTCTTAATTAGTCTAGCATGTGGTACCTTGTCAAAAGCTTTCACAAAATCACAGTATGCTACATCTATGCAGCCTTCATTATCTAGTGTTTCAGTCTATGAGTCTAGTACTTTTAATAGCTGAAGTACTACAGAACAGCCCTTTATAAAACCAAACTGCTTATTGCTCAATAGATCATTTTCTTTCATATGTACAATGACAGTATCTCTGATTATTTCTTTCAATATTTTACCCACTATGCTCATTAAACTGACTGGCCAATAGTTCCGTGGTTGGGTTTTACTTCCTTTCTTATGGATTGCAGATATATTTGCTTGTTTCCAGTCTATTGGTAATTTACCTGTTGTGAGAGATGTATTAAATATGATTGAAAGTAGAATGCTGATGCAGTTTGCTAATTCGTTTATGACCCTAGGATGGAGGCCATCATATCTTGGTGATTTAAATGTTTTTAGTGTTTTAAAGGACAAAAAAAGGCTACGGCTTCGTGTCATACACCTAATAGAGTTTATACAAAGTAACAATTTCCACATATACTCAATTTTTTAACGTCAGCGGTTTACTCAGAATGTGACTTTAAAGTCTAAAATTCTAACGAAATCCACGATGGTCTAGACGCCACCATAGGTGAAGGGTTAACTTGGCTTGGCCATTCAGCGCACGGCATTCTATATCTCTGGTGAAGCCCGTCAGCTTCCTGCGACGTTGTTAAGGGTCAACAGCTTCGAGTCTTCGACAGTTCGTTCAGTTGGCGTGACATCTAGCAGCTGCTTATAGACGTATATCTAAATCTGTGGTTAAATCTATGGTAAACTTTAGTAATTATGCCTTCGTGTTCGGCTGCAATAATAGTTGAAACAACCGGTAGTATTGAAGCAATGGATTCACATTGGTGATTTGCGGGCGTACTGTTTGGAATCCCTCCAGTCCAAGTACAGTTCACTTTGCTCGGTCCATTTTGAGGAGAAATGCTTTGATGTAGACATGTATCATCAGTTGATGGGATGATTTCAGCGATAACAATAATAGATAACTTTATATTTACCGTCATCAGCATGTTATGCGCGTTGCCGAGTTGCAGCCATTTCATGATAACAGCCAAACCACATGCAGGGAATCTACGTATAGAGCGCCTCGATCACCGTCGTGACGTCATTCTTCGTCTAAGATGGGGTAGCGCATAGTATTTGGATGGCTGGGTGTTAAAAAAAAAAAATTCTGGTAAACCGCTGGCGTTAAAATATTGAGTATATGTAGAAATTGTTACTTTATATTAACTCTATTAGGTGTATGCCACGAAACAGTTTACTTTTTTTGTCCTTTAAGTTTTGTAGCCACTATTGTTGGGCTGATGGTACAAGTTTCAACTCTGTAATAACATCTTATAGTTTCATCAGGAGTATAATCCATTGGTTCTCTTGTGAATACCGAGTAGAAAAAATCAGCCAACAACTCAGCTTTTTCCAAGTCTGAGTTAGTTAAGTCATCTTTAAATTAGTTTTTTATTAAGTTAGGTATACCCACTATTGTCTTCATTTTTGCTTGGGCGCATTGCCAGCATTTCTTAGGGTTCTCTTTAATTTGGCTTATGAATCACTTTTTTCATATAGTTTCTGTGCCTTTCTAGTTAGCCTCCTAACCTGATTGCGCAATCTGCAAAATTCCTGGTAAGTTTGGACATCTTTGGTTAGAAGCTATTTCTTCCATAGTCTTATTTTTTCTTTTGATTTTATTTAGCTCATGTTTTTACATCTAGCAGTACTGTTTGTTTGCTCTTTCTGATATCACCTTCTTTGGTATACACGGTTCTTCTGCTTCTCTAATGTTCAAAGATGTGTACTTCTCTAATTTACAATCATGTCTACTTGTTATTTATTATTTAGAGATTTTGAAGTATTAACTGTTGTGAGTATTAACTGAGTTTTGGTCGAGTGTTTACTATGGAAGCCATGTTGTTTGTCACATATAACTGAGTGTTGGTCAAGATGGTTCATTATGTTAGAGTAGATAATGTGTTCAAGGAGTTTGCAGCATATTGAAGATAGGGAGATGGTGAGTTAGGGGAAGTTCACCTGAGGTGATTGATTTTTGCAAGACTACTCCAAGAGCTGGGGCTAATTCATTGGCAGCAAGTTGCAATATTCTTGCCGATACATCACAGGGTCCTGTAGATCTGTTTGTTTTTAACTCATGTAATAGTTTGACAACTCCCTTTGTTGTGATGATGATATCAGGCATGGCTGGTATATTTGAGCATGGTTCTTTTTCGAAAGTTGGTGTTTTATTGTGTGAAGACTGATTTGAATTGGTTATTGATGATTTTGGCTTTAAGTTTGTTGTTTGATTCTGTCTGGTGGTCTTTAGTTAGGGTTGGTATTCCAATAGTGTCTACTTTTAGGATCTTGATGTAGGGCGTCTTTGTTTACGCTTGTGCAATCGTTTTATATGTCTATTTATCTATGTTGTTTGGTAACATTTTGTTATTATCTTGGTCGGTATGTTAGAGTTCATTACTGAATTAAGGGTAGTTTGGAATTCTGTATACATTTTGTCAACTGTTTTCACTAATCAATGTATCCTTGGTTATTAAATGTACTGTTAGGGCTTGTAAGTTGGGTTTATGTATATTTTGCATGTTTTTTGCTTGGTGACTCTGGGCTTACAGCTAATTATGATTATTGGGATCCATCATGGTCACTTACACCTACCGGGGTAGTACTGTTGTAGATCTTTGAACAAGGGTGGGGTTTGTCTTGGTGAAAGGCCTGTTAGTAGACAGGTTATTGTATGTTGTTTGCTGATGGGTTTTATTTTATAACTGATAGCCTGAAATTATACACTTAGTCTGTATAAATAAAGTCTTCTTTATAGTATACTTTCCAATAATACACCTGATGATACACCTGAAAAAGGCCTGTTAGTCCAACAATGGGAAAATAGAGGATGGGATATTCAGAATATATCATTTATGCATTATGTGCTGTATTTATTGTATTGTTATTAAGTTAATTTGGGGATGATTTTAATTTGCGCACTTTAACTATTTGTTTATTTTTCCGCCATTTTTTCTGGGAAATTTAGGGTGGTTGTTACGAAGAATAATTTATGGATCTATGACTTGGGAGAAGTTGATGTGAATTATAGTCAGATCTACTCAGTACGTTTGCTCCTCCGCAAAGATGGGATGTTGACAACAGCCATAATGTGCAGAAATCAGCTACATCGTGCAGCGGGGAAAAAGAGATCGACAACACCTGACACATGTGCACTCCAGCATCACCATTTATTCCTTTCATCCTGTGATTAATTGCTAGGTAATGTTTGACCAGCAGCTTCATTGCCCAACTTTTCTTGGTAACTAAACACCATTGCCTGCACAGCAATAGTCCCCACTGTCTATCAAATATCCTTCGCAGCATCACAAAAATATTGGATGCTCAATTCCTTTTCATTCAATTCAATTCCAATTCAATATCTTTCTGACTTTCAGTTCCAATTCCAATTCATTTTGTTTCCAATCTTTCAATTCCAATTCCCCCTCCATTCCTCCCAGCCCTGGCCATCAGACCCGTTACGCCTGTTATAACTGGGTATAACTGTATTTGCCTAAATTGGATACGTCTCAGGTATGTACTCCAAACAGCCCAATCGTGAGCTAACGCAGGAGTTTTTAGTGCTTCTTGTGCTCATGTTTTAGATAGTATGTTCGTTGTTTGTTTAGTTGGTTTAGCTTGTTGGTTTATTTGTTTATTTTACAGGCAATTTAGGTGATTGGGTGTGTTAAGGGGAGGTTCACAATTGCTGCTTGAAAAGCTACAGGGTTTTCTATTTCAGTAATGTGCAGTGGGATCATAATTCAGATGCAAATGGCTCGGGGATAGAAGGAGAACATTGCAATGTTGATGCGGCACCTGGTAGCTATGTAATGGCCACAATTGTTTTGATGGTTTTAATAAGCCCGGTAGTGGTGTGATGTTTATTATGTTATGTAAGATTTTGTAAGATGTCATGGCTTGTTTAATAATCCTGCGTCGCTCAAGAGTGGGCCGTCCAAGTGTGGTTATTTGGTCTGTTGAGGCTCTTCTGCGTCGATGGTCGTTTTTGACAAATCTAGCTGCATTGTGCTGTACTTTTTCAAGTTGTCTAATTTGAGTGGAGGTGTGTGGGTTCCATACAGAAGATGCATATTCAAGTATTGGTCGGACTAGCATGTTATTATAGGCAGTTTCTTTTACACCTGGTTTGCATGGTCCGAGGGTTCGTTTGATCATACCTAAAACTTTTGAAGATTTGGAAGCTATGTCAGTGATGTGATTTGCCCAGATTAGCTTAGTATCTAATTTTATTCCAAGATATGGGTGGACTACGAGAACCTGGGTTCGAATCCTGGTGCTGCGGTGCTAAAACCTTGGGCAAGTTTTTTTCACTCTACATTGCTCCAGTTCACTCAGCTGTATAAATGAGTAGCTGGCTATAGACAGTGGTGGATAGCAGCCTTCGCACATTAATTGTAGCATATGGCTGGATGCTTCCCAGAGAAGTTGAAATTGTGTTTGATTGAACAAGTCTGCCAGGGAAGTAAAGTGTAAAAGCGCTTTGAGCAGTCCTAAGGATCGGATACTGCGCTATATAAGAACTTGCCTTTTTTTTTACCAAAGAGGGAATATGAATGTAGTCTGGGTTTGATTTTGTTTGATATTGGGAGATGCACACATTTATAGATGTTAAACTCAATTTGCCATTTGTTTGACCATGTTTGTAGTTTGATCAGGTCAGATTGGAGGATGTTGCTATCAGTTTCAGATGTGATTTTGCAATATATGATGCTGTCATCAGCAATGAGCCATATCATGGGAGATTGAATGTTGTTATTTATGTCATTTATGTATAACAGAAAAAGAACCGATCCCAGGACTGAGCCTTGTGTCGGTACTCCAGATGTAACACATGTATTTTCCGACAGGGCACCACTGACTGAAACTCTCTGTTTTCGATGTGAAAGAAATGATATTATCAATTTTTTTGGTTTCCAGTTATTCCAGGCATAGATTAGAAGGCTAATTTTGATACGAGGCGTTTATGAGGGGCTTTGTCAAAATACGTCACAGTAAATCTCATCCTAACCCTAATCACTCAACATTCACATGTATATTTATATTTGACAAATATTCCGTTTTGAGACCCAAATTGCGCTCCGATTTGTGCCCGCCGCAATAGCCGTAGGCGTAGAGTGAGCGATAAACGGTTTGTTTATATGCCGACCGCACCGTCTTTTCGACCCACACAAGTTCGCTAAGCCTAAGACGCGCTGTTCATAAAACATTAGCTACAGTAGCTACAGTATTCAACATTCGCAAAGTTGTATATCACTTATTTTGTAAAGAGAAGGCAACATGGACGAAAACGACTTACCACAAAAACTGACCCAACCTCAGAATGCCTCTGAATGGACTGTCAGTATCACGTGACTGACAAAACGTTATGTGGTCTATATGTTCGTTTTTCCTAATAGTAAATTATACGTACAACGTACAACATTGATTTTATCAACATAGTCAATAAATGATGTCACAATCACATGCAGAGAGTCTTAGAAAAACAATCTTTTTCATTTTGAATAAAAGCGAGCTTATGTGATTGGTGACGAACGACTGCAAGTTACGCATCAAATATAATCACGACATATACATCGCCTGGAAACAGAACACTTTACAGAGTCCGTTTATTAAATTAAGAACAGCCGCAACCAAAACAAGGTTCAACACACACTGTATTATGACTAGGCTTGATAATATTAACGGTTATTTGCCATTTACGCAAGCCTAAATATAATAAAAATCACTATCTCCGTTAGTGCCCAAATGAAATTGGGCACGAACAGCTCGTGGCCACTAACGACCGCGCTTTTACGTACGCTTCGTCTACTAACGGGTGGATCTATATAAATATATATATATATATATATATGCATAAATATATATATATATACATATAATATATATATATATATATATATATATATATATATATATATATATATATATATATATATATATATATATATAAAGTTTATGTCTTGGTATATGAAAAGAGAAACTAGCAGTGAGGAAAATAATTCCCATTTTGCGATGAGTAGCCTACTATGGCGTCCGAGTAATATCCTTGTACCCACAAGTCCGCGCTTTATGGTAGTGTACCCCAACGTCCGATCTATCTTAACAATGCCGAATATGAGTAGTCTACCATAAAGAGTGGACGTAGAGTACGCAGAAAAATGTGGGAACGCTTTCGGCACGCAGACGTGATAATGGAAAGACACCAAAAAAGACCGCGGGAACGGGAACACGTGGTCGTGGTCTTGGGAGGCGGGAAAACATGAGTATATAAAGATGTTGGCGGGCAATACCAGTATTGGCGAGCTACTCCATACCTAAGGTATCTTCACGTCAGCGATGTAGGAAAGAGACCAAGTTACACGAAAGAAAGAAAGAGAAGAACAATTTCCATTCGAAGATGAGTAAAATGGCGTAACGCGTCTTGCAAATTTGTCGTTCATATTGAATGTTGATGTAAATCTTGTATGGAGTAGGCAGTTTCTATGTGTTTGTCTATGTAGGACTTATCGCCTGTCTGTGAAAAGACCCGTGCTATCGGACGGAATCTTTCCGGAGCTTCGTAAGGATGAGTTATTTCTCTAGTTTTTTCTCGATTTATACGAACGAAATATCACTTTCTTAGTATTGCTAGCAAACTGATTTCTAACTTGTCAGTTAAGTAGGAATACTCGTTAGCTTCAAGTACCTGGATAAGTGAACCCGGGGTTGGTTATCACACGGATTGGTTGTCACAAAGCAAGTAGTGCAACTCCTAGAAAGCGAGAACACTGCAATGATCGTTTAGTAAATATGAATCCCCATTTGTAATTTTTGTTTCCGCAACTGAATATTGAAGCGCTTGCGACGTCTTTCGTTTTGTGTATGTAAAGTAAAGTATATATATACGTTATTATAATTTTAGTTGTGCGTGACTAAATTGTAATATAGAATACTTACGTTATGATCAGTATTTTATAAACCGTTTTGGTTAGATTAATACAATGGGTACCTATCCTATTCATATCCAAATATGTCGTCCTGAAATGGTCTACGATTCCAAAAAAAAAATTTTTGACGTAGCGTGGGAGTAAAATTGATTAATTACGCTTAACGTGACACTTGTTTATATAGCGTTTAGCTACTTAATAAATAATTTGCTTAGCTTATAACATTTTGTGACAAACACACCCACATTGTGTGAGACAACCAAACAGGGTGTCGGGTAGACTCACAAAAGATAACCTTTTTGAATAAAAAAAATATATTATATTTAATAAGGGTACATCGATATTAATATTCGTACATGAATTATAGATTGCAATTAATCTTAATAACAATACTGCTCAAGGTAACATTTAGTATAAAGAATAAAATAGGGAAAATTCGAAAAAGTATGACAACTATCCCCTTTCTGCCTGCTTTATTAGATCAAAGCTTTGACATACGTCAGTCAGCAATTTCATTTATCTTATCTACTGAGATTTGATAGAAAACATTTCGATATATTAAAATTCTTATTTACATGGCACGGCAATATGACCAATACAAATAAAGTTCGCACGCATTGTGAACATAGCAAGCAAATTGATTGGCCGTAGGACAGTTGTCTAATTTGAATGATATGACGCTAAAAGGAAACTCTCTCAAATATTACACGATGTATATCCCCTGAACGATGCAACATGAACTCAAAAATGATGTCTATCAAATCGTTCACCGTTCTATACTATCGCTTGCTTCGACACAAAAATATCAAACGAACTGATTCGGAAATAAACAACCAGGTTAAAGGCAACATGTTACTGAAACGCACACGTCCCGTTGGACACAACGAATATATATATATATATATATATATATATATATATATATATATATATATATATATATATATATATATATATATATATATATATATATATATATATATTATATATGGTGAATTTATAAATACCATATCAAAATATGTGTGCACAGTATCTAGATGCTGTGCAAACACAAACTCTATATAATTAGTAACACTATTTAGAGATGGGTTATTCCCAAAGAAATTTATAATCTAAATATGATGCGGTACATAAACACAATATTGGTTAGAATTGCATATACGTTACTGTGCATTTTTGGATACATATTATACATCACATAAAAAAGTGGTAACTAGACCATAATAAACGCTATTATGTGTACGTTTCCATGCGTCTAGGATGTAAAATCTAGCATCCCAAATAGCACTGAATTCGCTGGCCTTAAATTCATTGATGTGATAGTAATAACAAATGGATAGACATGGAATTCCCACAAATATTAGCTGGACTTTTCAAAACCCTTTGCTACTTTGGGTTATAGGATATTACTAGACAACATAGTGTGGCGTTAGTGGAGTAGTATTAAGTTTAATTAGAAATTATTTAACTAACAAAAAGAGGTATGTTGAAGTAGAGAACGAAAAATCTGAAATACATGATAGTTCAACCGGCGTACCTCAAAGCTCGATGTTAGGCCCACTGTTGTTTATTATATACATTATTGACTTTGCCAAGGCCAGTGAACAAATTAGTTTCTGTACGGTTAGATACTCTTGATTCATTTGCAACGTAATGAACAATATTGAAACGTAGACGATGCGTTAAATACAGAACTAGGAATAGTTAATGAATGACTAAAACTTAACACTGTGCCTGTTAACTTAGCCAAAACTAAATACTTGTTTTCTAAAACAGCCAGTAACATTTACTCCTCCAGTAATATCGTAGGTAACGGTATTATTGATAGTGCCAATAATATATCAAATACATAGCACTTCATAATATAAAGATTATGACATACTATATTATGTTATTCACATATATAAACATATATTTACATAGCGCGAAACCTAATTTAACCAAACTGTGCCAAGAATAACTGTGACGAAATCAAAGTGAGCGATATGGCACAGGCAGACAGAGTTACATTAAATAACTCGGCAGCCCATCCACAATGCAAACAAATATATTTTGCAATACTCGGTTACATTTTACATTTGTTTGCGCTATCCTTTGCCGACTAATTCGGTATTCCATGGTTTCGCCGGTTTACCTCTCAATTGTTCCTCAGGTTACTATTACTAATTGAGACTGACCAGAGGTGTGTTACCAATATGTTTCCTTTCTATCCCGGTATGCTATGTTTGACATACTTCTTTCCATCGTTATTTGTGGGGCTGTTAGCTTGTTCATTGTAGTCTTATATAAAAATGTATAACTCTACGAACCATCCACATGGACCCATTATATCACATGCACAATATCAGGCGATACATGCAAATTTAGTATAGATGTGGGTCCACAGGCAGAGAGGCGGTGTCTTTTGGTAATGTGTGTGTGTGTGTATATATATATATATATATATATATATATATATATATATATATATATATATATATATATATATATATATATATATATATATATATATATATATACACACACACACACATAACCAAAAGACACCGCCTCTCTGCCTGTGGACCCACATCTATACTAAATTTGCATGAACGTATTGCATATATTGCATATATATATATATATATATATATATATATATATATATATATATATATATATATATATATATATATATACATATACTATATATATGTATATATATAAATGTGTATATATACATAAATCTATGTATATATATATATATATATATATATATATATATATATATATGTATTTATATTATATATTATATAATTGGATCGAGACTACATCATGCGAGAATTTACAGACACGAAAGTGTCAACAAATTACATAATAAAACATTCTTTAATCAACCATTTCTTAATCTGGCTTTCAAAATAGCATTGAACAGGCAAACATCAAGCATGCGGCATTAGATACCCTAACATTATAGCAAACCGTCATTCGTAAATGGTGCGAGAATGTATAACGTGGTGCGAAAATGTATAATCCAACAATCTGACCTGCTGCGACGAATCTAATTTCAGGTTTGGAATCAACATATTGAATTTAATCTAAAAAGATTACTACTACCCATTAGTAAACATGGCAGTATTGCGAAATATGCGACAGAAAAATGGACTAAGTGCAAGAAATCAACATGAAATTCACGAAAACGACTAAGTCCTACGTGAAATATGTACGTTATTACATTAACGGGCGAAAGTTATTACATTATCAGGCAAGAGGAGTTTATTACATTAACGGGCGAAAATTATTACATTATCGGGTAGCAAGTTTATTACATTATCGGTTGATTTTATTACATTAACGGGCGGTTATTACATTATCGGTTGATTTTATTACATTATCGGGTAGTTATTACATTAACGGGCGATTATTACATTATCGGTTGTAACACGGTCAAATGAAAGAGGGGACTTGTGTGTCCCTAAAACACGAACCAATGTTTTCGAGAACTTCATTGCTGTAAATGGCGCACAAATATGGAATGAACTAGACGCAATAACAGGAAACTCTCTCTCTCTCTCTCTCTCTCTCTCTCTCTCTCTCTCTCTCTCTCTCTCTCTCTCTCTCTCTCTCTCTCTCTCTCTCCCTCCCTCCCTCCCTCCCTCCCTCCCTCCCTCTCTCTCTCTCCCTCTCCCTCTCCCTCCCTCCCTCCCTCCCTCCCTCCCTCCCTCCCTGCCTCCCGTCCGTCCGTCCGTCCGTCCGTCCGTCCGTCCGTCCGTCCGTCCGTCCGTCCGTCCGTCCGTCCGTCCGTCCGTCCGTCCGTCCGTCCGTCCGTCCGTCCGTCCGTCCGTCCGTCCGTCCGTCCGTCCGTCCGTCCGTCCGTCCGTCCGTCCGTCCGTCCGTCCGTCCGTCCGTCCGTCCGTCCGTCCGTCCGTCCGTCCGTCCGTCCGTCCGTCCGTCCGTCCGTCCGTCCGTCCGTCCGTCCGTCCGTCCGTCCGTCCGTCCGTCCGTCCGTCCGTCCGTCCGTCCGTCCGTCCGCCCGCCCGCCCGCCCGCCCGCCCGCCCGCCCGCCCGCCCGCCCGCCCGCCCGCCCGCCCGCCCGCCCGCCCGTCCGTCCGTCCGTCCGTCCGTCCGTCCGTCCGTCCGTCCGTCCGTCCGTCTGTC
>OZ024861.1:41708635-41791135 GCA_964017155.1 Oasisia sp. SBJ-2009 | reverse complement strand
TTGCTGAGGCTAGAATTATGTTTTGTCATTTGTTCTACAGCCTGGTAGTGGTACTAGTTTTATTTCACACCAATTTCCAGTTATGTAGGTTGTTATAAAATTCAGGAATATTATGGAAATCACTCTTGCTTATTTATGATTTGAGGAATATCGGTCACGATTGAGGAAAGTTAGCTTTTAAATGATTTAACTAAATATTGGAATATTTTAATTTCTCTGTAGATTTATTATTATTATTATTAATGTGAACTGTAAAGCGCCATAGAGCACCGTGTGATTATGGCGCTATATAAATATTGTATTTTACTATTATTAATTATAAAGTGGGTCACGATTTATGTAGTGCAGATAATAGACACGAATTTAGGCCGCATGTGTCTTTTACTAGATTTGCATTTTACATTGCTGTACGTTGTGGTTTCGATAAGCACTTATACCTGACAAGTTGTCTAAATGCACGTAATCATAACAAAAGTGTTCCATTCCTTCTCCTTGTAATAATCCTTCGGACAATATAACTGAAATACGGAATTTGGGAACAGTTCGATTATTACAAATAAAAACAAAACACAAAGTCCTATATGTTAACATGGAGAATATGGACTTCCTGTCCCCAACTCAAATAATTTTATTATTTAGTCTGAACTGAATGTATGTGTGTGTGTATATATATATATATATATATATATATATATATATATATATATATATATATATATATATATATATATATATATATATATATATATATATATATACACACACACACACAGTTGTATATTAACTGTTTTTATTTATTGACCATTGTGTTGTTATAATATAACATTTTGTTCACAGGTTACCGAACCCCAGCCTTCAATTTCGGCAACAGAGAGGAAGTTCTCCTACAGGACTACATTCAGAGATGATGGCAGTGACCGTGATGATATTCCCGAGACAGCAGGTGACATCACGACTGTTATAACTCGGTCCAGCATGCTGTCAAATCTAGTAAAGGGCCTGCTATGTCTGGAGTGTGGCGCTGCGTCTTTGATTATCCGTGTCGCTGACCACCGACTTGGTCTCGTCGCTGCAATGGAGACTGTGTGCACAGAGTGTGACACAGTGCTCAACTCCACCCTGACGTCCGACCGCATCGATGGGTCATCTTCAGGGAATATGCCCTTCGTCGTCGTGCGCCAGACAGTAGCTGCTTCGATGGACATGGGGGTTGGCCATGCCGGCTTGATAAAAATTATGTCGATTTCTAGATATGAAGCCTCTGACACAAACCTCCTACACAAAGCACACTAACGCCATATGTGAAGCCAACAAGATCGTCGTGACGCGGATGCTGGATGATGCTGCCACCGTTGTCCGTCGTGTCTATCGGGACATTGACCCGTCAATTGGACATGATGACACCATCGACTTGACCGTCAGCTACGACGGATCTTGGATGACGCGTGGTTACAAGTCGCAGTATGGGATCGGCTGCGTGGTTGAGGTGATCACTGGCCTGGTGCTCGACCTCCAGGTGATGTCCTTGTACTGCCAGCGGTGCGCTTATGCTAGCACCCGACACGGCGGCAGGCACACTGCAGCCTTCAAGGACTGGTATTTGACGCACGAGCCCGAGTGCAACAAGAACTATGAGGGGGCGTCGGGTGGCATGGAGGTGAAGGCTGCAGAGCTGCTGTGGACCCGCTCCACCAACCGCAACTTCAGATACACCACCATTCTCTCCGACGGTGACGCCAGGACCGTCACCCGCCTCACCAACTTGCGAGTGTACGGCGATGTGGAGCTGCACAAGGAGGAGTGTGTGAACCACGTCGCCAAACGCCTCAACACCGCCCTGCGCAAGTTGGCATCATGTGAGAAGAAGGCTGGGGTCACACTTGGAGGCCATGGGTTTGGAAAGTTGACCGGGAAGAAGATAGAGACACTCAGCCGATACTATCGAATGGCTGTCCAGACCCACCCACATGATGTCAACGGCATGCAGAATGCGATCTTGGCATCGTTCAACCACTGCTCGTCAACGGATGAGAAACCCCAGCACGACCGGTGCCCGGTGGGAGCTCGCAGCTGGTGCTTTTATCAGAAAGCACTCGCCACCGGACAGGAGCCAGGTCCACACCGGACGAATGTGGGCACGCCACTTGCGCCCGATGTTGCGGAACATGTAAAGGAGGTGTACACCCGACTGGCCCACGTCGACCTCCTGAAGCGGTGCACACTGGGCAAAACGCAGAATGCGAACGAAAGTCTCCATTCTGTTGTGTGGAGCAAATGCCCGAAGACGACTTTCGTTGGCCTTGAGCGCGTTGTCTCCGCCACCTGCAGTGCTGTGTCACAGTTCAACGCTGGCATCAAAGTGACAATGAAGAACTTGTGTGATGTGATGCAGGTGCCATCAGGTGCCCACTTGTTGGCATCTGCAGAGAAAGCTGACCGACGGCGCCTGCAGCAGGCGAAGCGTCAGACATTGGCCGCTTCAAAGGAGGCCAGGCAAGCCCGCTTCGTTGCCCGCACACGGGCAGCAGCAGCAGCAACATCAACAGACTGCTGCAGGGGAGTTTTAGGTCACTGATGAACAATAGTATGACATTCAAACAAATTTCATAATTACACAATTAGCAATATTCTACTCACATCAACCACCATCAGCGGTCTTCTACGGGAACTGATTGGTCACTGCTCGCTAGATGGTGTGGCGAGCAGTGACCATTCGGATCCTGAAGAAGGCCCCCGATGGTGGTTGAAACGTTGAAATGAGTAGAACATTGCTAGTTGTGTAATTAAGAAATTTATTTGAATAATATACTTCCAACTTGATGAACACGAATAGTATGACAATAGTAATGTTTAAAAAAAATACACTTACTTATGGTTCATAAAATGTGTTTTTTACTTTTCAGTCATATGTGTAATTTCAAGTCTCTGTGTACATTTGTTGTTTGTACAATTCATTGTTGAAATGTTCACAAATACAGTTATTTCACCAAACTGACTTCTCTTATTGCGTAGATCTGGGCTATTTCTCAACCAAATGCCCTTACATTTTTCGGAACTTCTCCATAATACTGCGCCCCATATTATAACAGAGAGAAATTGACAAAATAGTATTCAGTGTTTTGAAACAAATATTTTATAAAATCATGAGAAAACAAATTATGAAAGTAATAATAAAAATCTCGCTATTATGACATGCTATGTATGTCAGCTATGTATACACAACGTTACAGTGGATTTGGCCTGTGCATTATGCAGATCTAGGATTTCAGCTGATGCCACTGCAATTCAAAATGGCTGGGACAGCCATTTTGGGTCTAAAGGGGGTCCAAAAATTGTACTTTATACCACCTGAAAGAACATAATTTATAGGTCATGTGTGTAATTTCAAGACTGTGTACATTTGGTGGCGTACAATTCATTGTTGAAATATTCGCAAACTTTGACGTCGTTTTTCTGCAATACAGTTATTTAACCAAAATGACCTTTATTATTACGTAGATATCGGCTATTTCTCAACCAAATGCATTTACAATTTCCGGGACTTCTCCATAGTACTGCTCCCCATGTTATAACAGAGACAAATTGACACAATGATATAAGAAACAAATTCTACGTGACAAATTGTTCAAATATTATTCAATATTTTGAAGGAAATGTTTGATAAAATCATGAAAACTAAATTATGAAAATAACAATACAAATCTCTTCTATGACATGCAGGTGTATGTCAGCTATGCATACACAAAGTTACAGTGGATTTATCCTGTGCGCTATGCAGATCTAGGATTTCAGCTGATGCCACTGCAATTCAAAATGGCTGCCTCGATAAGGGTCTAAAGGGGTCCAAAAAAAATACTATTATGGTATACTTTATACCATCTGAAAGAACATAGTCTATAGGTGATATGTGTGTAATTTCAAGTATCTGTATACATTTGGTGTCGTACAATTCATTGTTGAAATGTTCACAAACTTTGACGTCGTTTTTCTACAATACCGTTATTTCACCAAACTGACTTCGCTTATTTCGTAGATCTCGGCTATTTCTCAACCAAATGCATTTATATATTTCGGGACTTCTCCGTAATACTGCTCCCCATGTCATAACGGAGAGACATTTTCAAAATAATATAAGAAAAAAATTCTACGTGACAAAATGTTCAAATATGATTCAATGTTTTGAAACAAATATTTTATAAAATCATGAAAAAAATTATTATGAAAGTAATAATAAATATCTCTTCGTTATAACATGAAGGTGTATGTCAGCTATGTATACACAATGTTACAGTGAAATTGGCCTGTGCATTATGCAGATCTAGGATTTCAGCTGATGCCATTGAAATTCAAAATGGCTGCTTCGATAAGGGTCTAAAGGGGGTCAAAAATATATTTAAAAAATATTCACATTCCTTTTGAAATATAATTAAGATTGCCTGAAAATGTCAGCAAGCTACCATAAGAAATAACAAAAAGCCATTTTACCATATTGCATTGCCTTATTAAATCGAGTGTGATGATTTAGAATATGATGCTCGATTTCTTTTCTCCAGTTGGTCAGGATTGTGAAATATACATATGATCCAATTTTATATACATGTATGTAGGTATATATATATATATATATATATATATATATATATATATATATATATATATACCTACATACATGTATATAAAATTGGATCATATGTATATTTCACAATCCTGACCAACTGGTATATATATATATATATATATATATATATATATATATATATATATATATATATATATGTGTGTGTGTGTTACGTAATATGTCACGTGACATGTGTTACGTGATATATGTCATGTGTTACATGTGACGTTTTACGTGTTACATGATACGTGTTACATGTTACGTGATATATGTTACGTGTTACATGTTACGTGTTACATGTTACGTGTGACGTTTTACATGTTTTGCGTCATATATTACATGTTACGGGTTACATACGTTACGTGTTACACGTTACGTTATACATATTACGTGATATGTGTTACATGATATATGTTACGTGTTACATGTAATATGTTTTGTGTTACATAACATATGTTATCTATTACATGTTACGTACAACACGTTACGTGTTACATTTTACCTGTTAAATGATATGTGTTACGCGTTACATAGTACACGTTGCACATTGCATGTTACGTGTTTATTGTTACGTTTTACGTGTTATGTGTTATGTGTTGCATGATATATGTCAAATGTTACATGTCATGTGTTACATGTTACATGTTACCTGTTACCTGTTACCTGTTACCTGTTACCTGTTACCTGTTACCTGTTACCTGTTACCTGTTACCTGTTACCTGTTACCTGTTACCTGTTACCTGTTACCTGTTACCTGTTACCTGTTACCTGTTACCTGTTACCTGTTACCTGTTACCTGTTACCTGTTACCTGTTACCTGTTACCTGTTACCTGTTACCTGTTACCTGTTACCTGTTACCTGTTACCTGTTACCTGTTACCTGTTACCTGTTACCTGTTACCTGTTACCTGTTACCTGTTACCTGCTACCTGCTACCTGCTACCTGCTACCTGCTACATGCTACATGCTACATGCTACATGCTACATGCTACATGCTACATGCTACATGCTACATGTTACATGTTACATGTTACATGTTACATGTTACATGTTACATGTTACATGTTACATGTTACATGTTACATGTTACATGTTACATGTTACATGTTACATGTTACATGTTACATGTTACATGTTACATGTTACATGTTACATGTTACATGTTACATGTTAAATGTTACATGTTAAATGTTACGTGTCATATGCTACGTGTTACGTGACATATGTTACGTGCTACATGTTACGTGTTACATGTAACATGTTACGTGTTACATGTTACGTGTTACATGTTACGTATTTCATCTATACATACATATCTAGTACATGTTACGTGCAACACGTTACGTTTTATATTTTACCTGTTACTTGAGATGTGTTACGTGTTACTTATTACACGTTACGCATGGCATGTTACGTGTTTATTGTTACGTTTTATGTGTTAAATGTTACATAATATATGTCCAGTGTTACATGTTATGTGTTACATGTTACGTGTTATGTATTATATGCTACGTGTTACGTGATATATGTTACGTGTTACGTGATATATGTTACGTGTTACATGTTTCATGTAAATGTTACATATTACATATTGCAGGGGCGATATATATATATATATATATATATATATATATATATATATATATATATATATATATATATAATTATATCCCTGTGGGCATTCGATTCCCTGACATTATAGCATGGAAAGGGAACACTTGTGAGATCATCGATACCAGTTCGTTATCAATGAAGCCCACAGTAGTAAACTAGCATCTTACGATAAACCCGCCATTCATAACTGTTGTGAGAATGCATAACTCAAAATCCTGACCTGCTAGGACAAATATGACTTCAGATTTGGAACCAGCATGTTGGATATAATATAAAAATGATCCCACTAGCAAAAGTTGCAGTATTGCGAAATAGACGAAATAGACAGCATGGACTAAATGCAAGAAACCATCATGAAATCCACGAAAACAAGTCCTACGTGAAATGTGTACGGTATTACATTATCAGGCGAATGTTATTGCATTGTCAGGCAGCAAGTTTATTACGTTATCGGGTGATGTTATTACATTATCAAGCAGTTATTACATTATCAGGCGATTTTATTACATTATCAAGCAGTTATTACATTAACAAGCGATTATTATATTATCGGTTGTAACACCCTTCTTTTTTCTGGAGGCATATTCTAGTGTGGGTCTGACATAGGTTTCGTAGCAGTATGATTTGACTGGTCTTGGGCAGTTGCTGGTTTTCATCTAAGAAAGGCGAGGATGCTATTTGCTTTCTTGTGATTGCATCTACATGGTGGTTCCAGGACAGTTTGCTATTAATCTTTACGCCTAGGTGTTTTGCGGTGTTGTGTATGCGTTCTCCATGATTGGTTGCCCTTTGTCTGGCTTTCTCTTGCTTCGATTTAGGGATATGGTCTATGGCTAGAGATAGTTTGTGGTTGTGGATATAATAATCATAGTTGATAGGTTTAACTTTATTATTAATCCTTAGTGTTTCATATTTTAGCTGGATGGAAGTTCATTAGCCAGGTCTCTTCCCATTCGGTGAGCCTGTTGAGGTCCTCCTGCAGGCGCACTGCGTCTTCCTCGCCACTGATTCTGGCATACAACAAACTGTCATCTGCAAATAGTTTGATTTGTGATGTTACGCAGTCTGGCACATCATTGATGTAAGCCAGAAACAGCAGCGGTCCCAACACAGTGCCTTGCGGGACGCCTGATAGGACTGGGGTCTCTGTGGATGTTTTGCCATTTACAAGGACTGTTTGGGTACGGTTTTGGAGGAATTATGCTATCCAGTTTGGGGTGTTTCCACAGACTCCATAATAATTTAATATGTGTAGTAGTCTTCTGTGGGGTACTTTAACAATAGCTTTCCTGAAGTCGAGGAGGGTGCACTCCATTTGGCCTCCCTCATCGAGTGTCTGTGCGAGGTCATGAATTGTTCCTATTAGTTGTGTTTCTGTTGATCTGTGTTTTCTGAAACCATGTTGGGTGTCTGAAAGTATATTGTGGGTATCAAAATGCGTCATGGTGTGGGAGCGGATTATATGTTCTAGGGGTTTGCAGACACCGAGGTTAGGGAGATGGGTCGGTAGTTTTCTGCTTTACTTCTGTCACCTTTCTTGAATGCCGGTACTATGTTTGCTTTAAGCCAGTCAGATGGGGTGTTTTGCTGAAGGGAGGCCTGGAATAGGAGAGTTACAGCTTGGGCAGCTTCTTTCAGTAATCTGGTGGGGATTTCGTCAGGTCCTGTTGCTTTAATTTGGGTAGAGGGTTATCAGGTTCTGTTGTGAATACTGATGAGAATTGGTCATTTAAAATATCGGCTGTGTTTTACTGTCACTGTATGTCTGGCCATCTTTCTTCAGGGGGATACTCCAACCTTATCATTGCGTTTTTATTTGACATAGGTCCAACGTTTTTTCTTAGCACTGGATCCTGCATCGGTGATTAAGTTGTTCACATATTGGTCGTGTGCTTGTCTGCAAGACCGCTGGAGTTAGCTTTCCAGACTGCTATGCCTTCCCCCTTTCTGGGTTTATGTTGCTTTCTTAAACGCTCGCTGTTTTTGTTTTGCTACTCGTTTGATGTTTGTGTTTACCCAGGGTTGGTTGTGTCTCGTTGAAGTCATCATGCTTGGGACATGTTTGTTCCCTAGTGTAGCGCAGTGTAGCGTAGCTGTAGTTGAGTAACTGCTTTTGAATCCAGCTTGCTCGCGTGGTGGCTGGTTTTCGCAAGTGTCTTCTCTAGCCTTTTCGTTAGTACTTTCGTGAGTACTGTATAGAGAATAGAATATATAAATACCCAGTGCAAAATCGACTAGATAATTTGCTTTGGTAATAATGAGGGTTACAGTAGGGGCAAATTAAACGCTCGGAGGAAGGTCTAAGAGGTAATGGGAGACAGATGCAACTCATTCGCCTTCATCTAACGAAATCTCCAAGAAAACTGGGAAAACATGAGCAATCGATATCATGAGTAACACGTGTTAGACTATTGTTATATACATGGATAGACGTGTGCCAGTAATCCCAGTGCCACTCGAAATTCCAAAAAAAATAGTAGTTAAACTGGCAAGTTTCTCTTTCTTTTAGCTGTGCACACCTTCAGCACAAGGGCGTCCATTTTTTCATTGGCATCGCAAAGTACAATTTAAGAAATTACCAATAATAAAGAAATGGAACGTGTCCACTTAACGATAAGTAACGACATGCAAAATATTGCTTCAACTACATTTTTATTTCTGTACACGAAGTGACATGACTTGAGATAATCACCATGCACTTAGTCTTAATATATTAAGATTTCGTGTTCAGAAATATTTCAACAACTGGTTTATATTGACAAATATTGGCAAGTCTTAGCTGGTTATTTCACAAGTTCGTGTTGTGTCACGAGAGAGGGTTTATTTAATTAGTTTGTACAGTGACCCAGTAGAGGCACATAACTGTCAGCCTAGTGTCACGAATTATGTAATATGGAACGTGCGATGGCTATAAAAAGACTTGGCGTTGCATTATTGAATAGGTTTTATTTAATTAATCTGTACAGTGACCCAGCAAAGACACACACATGTCAGCCTAGTGTCATGAATTATGTAATGTGGCACGTATGGTCGCTATAAATAGACGTCGCGTTGCTTTATTATAATTCGGCTTTGACAATAAGCATGGACATTTCGAATGGTGCAACGGTAGAGGAAATATATTGCTACTGTTGCATCATATATTGTCACCAACTAAAAGCCATATATATATATATATATATATATATATATATATATATATATATATATATATATATATATATATATATATATATATATATATATATATATATATATATATATATATATATATATATATATATACATAGCGTCGGGGGACCTATGATCGACCGTTTTTGCGTAGTTTTCCGCGTTTTATTCGCCTTTGATATAAAGTTACGCAATTTAAATTATTCTCTATTCAAAGCATATTCATTGACGATTTCTACAACAACAAAAATAGTTTGATACAATTTGGTGACAAAATGCCAGCAGTGATTACCTTCTCACCAAATAGGTAACAGGGGGTTCCTAATGATCGACCGTTCAGCACATAAACTTGAGTAATGATGTGTCAACAATGATTTTATTCGCCCATGACATCAATTTGCGTGTTTGTTTACACATATACAATTACGTTAGTACAGTAACACTCAACACCAAATTTATTGCATTTATGAAACGGTCGATCATTAGGGACCCTGTCGATGAAAGGTACTCACACGCTATATATATATATACTATGTATGTGTTGTGCGTGTGTGTGGGAGGGGTGTGCGCGTGTGTGCGTGTGTGCGTGTGTGCGTGTGTGCGTGTGTGCATGTGTGCGTGCGTGCGTGTGCGTGTAACTAGTTTTGTGCAAGTAGTCAGTTATTACTGTCAGCAAGTCAGCAGCTTCATGTGAGGTTGGTTTTCTGCTGGGCAGAAATAGGGCAGAAAGTTATGGTCACAGTCTGGGCAAAAAAGGGCGACAATAGAAAATGCATGCTATTGATAGGCAAAGGTGTCCTGTTTTGCTGAATAAGTTGTTAGTCCATGCCTGTCTACGTAGCCATTTCGTTCTAAAACGTGTGCACACTGATGACATTAAAATCACACAGACTTCCCCTCAAGGGGCATACTTTTCCAGTCAGAAATCTCCATTCAAAATTAGAGGGAAACCATAATATGTTTGTTAAATTAAGCTAGGACGTCCTTATTAAAATGCTACGTTGCCCTATATATATTTATATATATATATATATATATATATATATATATATATATATATATATATATATATATGACGCGGCACGCCAAAACCAGGCGCTTCCCGCAGATCCTCGATCGGCGCCAGGGTGTAATTAGTCAGCATACCCTCAAAATGTCGAAAGTGGGTTCTTGGCGGAATCAATCAGCAAAATCATCAATCTTTCAATATTTCTATAATAGATACCATGAAATAGTGTTGAAAGGGGTAATAATGAGCATTTTCATGCAAGCCCGTCATTAATTTCACAGCTAATTAGTCTAAAACAAAACCGTTTTTAGGCTAATTTAGCGCACTATCCTGCACCCAAATAATTACTGAACGGATAAATTTCCTACTTCCTGCGAGACAAATGTAGCCATACGCTTTAGCTGCTAAACAACATAACAAAAAAAAAGCCGTCGAGAACTTTATTTTTATATTTTTTTTAGGCCACCCGATCGCTACTACATTGGCCTACGGCGCAAACCCCCCGGCGCGAGCGGTGAAATATTGCGCTGACAAATGGTCGATTTTTTATACTTTCACATATTATGAGTATATACCATCTCTAGGTATATGCAACATTTCAGGACAATTTGAGTATTATAAAGATGTGGTTGCTATGGTAATGTTCCACGATATCACTTTTTACGACCGATCACTTTAAAAACTAATTTTCTCGGAAGTGACATTCCACAAACTTATGCACTTGAAGTGGAATATCTTATGTATAATTGAACATGTTGACCATCATCTAGGGTGTATGTCAAACAGTAGAAAAATATACACTCAAATGTGCGCAAAACGGAATTTATTACATGGCATAATAAATAAGCATTATGATGGTATTTGCATGCGTTGTTTTAGCACTTAAGATGTTATATTTCTGAGATGCGCAATAGGTGTGACGCAACGTTCGTGTAGGTCGGTTAGTTTATTAGGCGTGAACGGTGAACACAAAAAGACAGATCTAAAGTGACGCCTTTCATATATATTTACGACAGCTGTCAGAGTTGTTAGAGGTCGCCTAATGCTCTGTGTCGTTGGTGAGACTACACTGAGCTAGCGGCTCTCAGTAGACCGTGTTGAGAACGGCAGTCACAACGAGCCCACACAGCGCCAGGACGCTCACTGACAGCTGACTTGCTCCTGAGTCGGAGTCGGAGTCGGAGTCTGAGCCTTTGATTGCGGCGTGATGAGTTTGTTCGACTTCGATGAATTCGGCTGGAAAAACCCAGAAACAAATCATTTAGAAGGAGAGACCCCTCAAAGTAGCAAAACAAATAATAATTTACTATATAATAGTGATATATCTAAGAACTAGTCCATCTGAAGGCATATGTGTTTAATAGACCTAGAAGCGTTCTACCCAATAGCTGTGTTGACCCATATCGGGTTCTTGAGCACATTCTGCTATGGCTATGTCAAGTCGTTGACTATAACATGTAGTAAGCTCATTTTTATTACGGGTGGTTTGTCTGATTGATAGATCACAGTGATAATGGTTTATTTAAATATATCACCATATATTACGATTTTACGCAAACTGTTGGTGCTTTGACAAGTATTTTCCCTGGTCATCCTAATATATATATATATATATATATATATATATATATATATATATATATATATATATATATATATATATATATATACACATATATATATGCATATATATATATATATATATATATATATATATATATATATATATATATGTATATATATATATAATATATATATATATACATATATATATATATGTATATATATATATATATATATATATATATATATATATATATATATATATATATATATATATATATATATTTAAAAAGACTTTATTTTAACACCATCAAATCCGGGAAGGCTGTCCTGTTCACCGGAGTATACATACATGCAAATAGCTAAAGGTTGTGATGATAAATCGGCGAATATTGATTACATGATAGTAATAAGAATGCAAAGTAGTGATATGCTATGATAAACATATGTGATATGGTGGCGTTATTCCAGCCATGGCTGCCCAAACTAGAGTCTGATGAAAACATTACCCCAAACGTATCCTGATGAACGTGGTACTTTTAAAGTGGTGATTATTTTATCTAGGTTCCCAAGACGCAGTCCCGAAATGTATATTCACTTAATATTACGTGTTCGTTGTGTAAAAAGGCTTATAAAACACCCTGGTAGTGCAAGCTAGTTTGAAATAGTCAACAGCAGGGAGGGTGGATTTACCCCAAATGACTGAATGAATGATTTTATACTGTTTGATTTTATAATAATAATAATAATAATAATAATAATAACTTCTTTTGTGCCAATATCCTCGAAGATCAAGCTCAGTGGCGCGACAAAACCAACGGATTAAGCAAACTGGTAATCGAAAACAATACGTGAGTCGTCAATGGATGGATGAAGAAGCTAGGAGGCTAAGGAGGATAGGCAGCATTAAAGAGATAGGTTTTTAGACGTCGGCGGAATGAAACTATATTACCTTCTGATTTAACACTGGCAGGAAGCGCATTCCACACCGGTGTTAAATTCCAACAGCTTCTTCTAGCTTCATTTTATGCAGAATACGTAATTTATGACCAAAAGGTATAAGTTACAAACACATCTTAAGACTGAAATCGGAATATTACTGTCCCTTTAGTGTTTAAACAAAACAACTTACCAGGGGATGGAATGACCCCACTTGCGACAGTTACACTTATCTTTATAACTGGCAGATTTTATAAATAACCACCGCAATAATCTTAATTAAAATAACCGTAATTTTTCTTGCATTATTTGATGAGTACATCCCAACAGAAAATTATGATTATGGAATTATTCTTGGAATTCATACACTATTTTATGAATGTATAAATAAAGAAACTAGGGGTGGAGGGCGCCCTAGGTGTTGACTTACCTTCATGCATACACCTACTTCCTTCCTTAGAGCCAGGGCATGTCATACACAACAACCCTGCCTCGCAGAACGTCCCTGCCATACCTTTACGGCCACAAGGGAGGTTTACCTTCACGTCCAGCGTTGCTAAAACGAGGATTTCATATACTATATATACATATATAAAAACTACATATATGTAAAATGAAATATTAATATATATATATACTATTTACATTAATATTTCATTTTACTCACATATTTCAATACGTCACATTGTCAACTTAGCTATATAATGAACTAGTTTGTTTGCATTTTGTACAATCCAGCTAAAAAGTTACACTTATTATTGAGGTTTTCACGAAAGGTTGGTTTTAATAGAACAATTAAATATTATCTTCACACTCATTCACGTTGATTACATCACGGTTTGGCCGCGTCTAGCGCAGAAACATTACTGAGGATGGCTTAAATGAAAATGCAATAAATCACGTACACAGTGATAACCATTTCTGAAGCTGGAGACTATGTTTCCAGTACTTTAGAGACATACCACTTATCGTCCCTATCAATACCACTTACCGTCCTTATCAATACCACTTCTCGTCCTTATCAATACCACTTCTCGTCCTTATCAATACCACTTCTCGTCCCTATTAATACCATTTACCGTCCTTATCAATACCACTTACCGTCCCTGTCAATACCACTTACCGTCTTTATCAATACCATTTACCGTCTTTATCAATACCACTTATCGTCCTTATCAATATCACTTACCGCCTTTATCATTGCCACTTATCGTCCCTATCAATACCACTCACCGTCTTTATCAATGCTACTTATCGTCCTTATCAATACCACTTACCGTCTTTATCAATACCATTTACCGTCTTTATCAATACCACTTACCGTCTTTATCAATGCCACTTATCATCCTTATCAATACCACTTACCGTTCTTATCAATACCACTTACCGTCTTTATCAATACCACTTACCGTTTTTATCAATACCACTTACCGTACTTATCAATACCATTTACCGTCTTTATCAATACCACTTATCGCCCTTATCAATACCACTTACCATCTTTATCAATGCCACTTATCATCCTTATCAATACCACTTACCATCTTTATCAATGCCACTTACCGTACTTATCAATACTACTTACCATCTTTATTAATACCACTTATCGTCGCTATCAATACCACTTACCGTCTTTATCAATACCACTTACCATACTTATCAATACCACTTACCGTCCTTATCAAAACCACTTAACATCTTTATCAATACACTTACCATCTTTATCAATACCACTTACCATCCTTATCAATACCACTTACCGTCCTTATCAATACCACTTACCGTCCTTATCAATATCACTTACGGTCCTTATTAATACACTTACCGTCCTTATCAATACACTTACCGTCCTTATCAATACACATACCATCCTTATCAATACACTTACCGTCTTTATCAATATACTTGCCGTCCTTATCAATACCACTTACCGTCTTTATTAATACACTTGCCGTCCTTATCAATACACTTACTGTCCTTATCAATGCACTTACCATTCTTATCGATGTACCTACCGTCCTTATCGATGCACTTATCGTCCTTATCAATGCACTCACCGTCCTTATCAATACACTTACCGTCCTTATCAATACACTTACCGCCCTTATCAATACACTTCCCGCTTTTTTATCAATGCACTTACCGTCCTTATCAATACCACTTACCGTCCTTATCGATACACTTACCGTCCTTATCAATGCACTTACCGTCCTTATCAAGGCACTTACCGTCCTTATCAATACACTTACCGTCCATATCAATGCACTTACCATCCTTATCAATGCACTTACCGTCCTTATCAATACACTTACCGTCCTTATCAATAAACTTACCGTCCTTATCAATACCACGTACTGTCCTTATCAATGCATTTATCGTCCTTATCAATGCACTTACCGTCCTTATCAATACAATTACCGCCCTTATCAATACACTTACCGTCCTTATCAATACACTTACCCTCCTTTCCAATGCACCTGGTGATCGTCTTCCCGAACATTTCTGTACTCGTAATTTTTTTCTCTGTGCTCTGACACCCACACTTTTTGTTTTCGCATTGCACTGTCGATTCACAGTCCGCTGTCGTCTCACACGACTCGCCATGACGTCCTGAAACCCACACACGTGTCATTACGGTATTATATAATCCTACAGTTCTCAAACAGATTTCCCCCACAACTATCCCTGATTCCACTGGCGGGCGGGCGGGCGGGCGGGCGGGCGGGCGGGCGGGCGGGCGGGCGGGCAGGCAGGCAGGCATAGTTTGAATGGTTTTACATATAAGTAAAGAGGAACACATATAAGCTTAATCTTATTTGCTGATGACTCAACATGGTACAAACAGGTATATACTAGTCTCCATGCTCGGTTAACAACGTATGTGTTGCCCACTGCAAACCTTTGCAATGTCTTCAAATGGTATTTCCTTCGTGACAAGCGTAATGTTGTGGAATGATAATTAATCAAGCGTTATTTTCCTTGGATTTCAAACTGTTACGCTGTTGAAAAATGTGCCCATGTGCTAGCCTAGTCGCACGGAGACATCAAACGTTATTTATTATAATCAACTATCAGGGTATAGAATTCGCATTCGCCACCGTATTGGGATCAGCGTTCATGTTTAAAACAGGTATATATACGTACGGTGACATTGTTGTTTGTCTTCAGATATACGATTGTCGAAATAACAGGTGCATACATTGCTAACACACCCTGAATGGGCTTCACAGCTAGTTGCATCATCGCAAGTTTCCCCGATCTTCTTCACTGCAAATAAATCATAGTATTGTGTATAAAAGCCCGGTCACTGAGAGTTAGTAAATCTGCAAACAACGATTACATGTTCATACAACGGCTAGTCCTCGAATTTTCCCAAATAAAATTTGTTAGACAACAATTTTAGTTTCTGCGGTTGAGAAGGTGTCAACAGCAATGTCAACGTTGGTCTCAAACAGATGAAATTGGATATTTGGATGGTCCTGTTCTTATCCATACTTATGCTTTCATGGTTTTTGTTATGTTTTGCTGAAACAGCCAAGAAAGATGACATGAAAAGTATGGGTGAATATGAATAATACAGTATAGGTCTGTAATCAAATTGTATTTGCCATAATGCATAATACATATCAATTTAGAAATAAGTCTTGCGCATTACATTGCCATCGACAGCGAGACAGGAGGAGACGATAGATGCAACAGAAAACAGTTGGATAAGAAGAATATGTAGATAAAGCGAGAGGATAGAAGACGGATGAAGGAATAAAGAAAGGATATTGGAACGAAAAGACACCTAAAGAGGAAAGTGGTTGAAAGCAGAATGATACGGGTAGGGCAAGTACGAAACACAGATGAGGTGGTAGACGAAGACGGGGAAGACCGAAGCTCAGATGAGAAGAGACGTCTGACGCGGGGTGGCCTGAGCAGCCACGAATGGGTGACCTTCGCAGAAAGGTGGAGAGCACGGAAGGAACTCACGAGGGAACAAACATGACATAGCCCCAACCCCAATAGGGATCAAGGGGAAAAGTTTGTATTGTATGACACGGCCTATTGTTTTATGATACACACACGCACGCACGCACGCACGCACGCACGCACGCACGCACGCACGCACGCACACACACACACACACACACACATATATATATCAGAAAACAAAACGTCGTGCCATACAATACAATGTGTATTGTATGGCATGGCGTTGTGTTCTGAGATAAATTATTCATATTGCATTCATATCGCATAAGTATAATGCAATGAATAGCCTCGGTTACCCAGACTCCGTGAGGTGGCAGCACTTTTAAGCCCCTCAACTCCGCCTGGGACAGTAATGGGCTTAAGTTTCTACATCCGGGCAGCCTTACCCCAGGGTAGAGACGCTGATTGGCTCTCAGGCCAACTATGAAATAAAAATTAAAATAACGATATACTTTTATAAGATAATGATATCCTATAAAAAGTATTCAACATTGAACTTATATTAACACAAAAGTAAGTAAAAATTCAAATTTACAGTTGTTTATAAAATAAGAATTACGGCAGGATTAACCAGTATCCATGAGGTGGCAGCATTGTCTAGCATACACGGATAGCATACAAATTAAATAAGGAAACCTTTTTATCAAATAATACTGTATTATAAAAACTATTCAAAATTAAACTTATATTAACACAAAATAAATAGAAATACACATTTGCAGTTGTTTATAAAAATATATATTACGGCAGTGTCCGTGAGGTGGCAGCATTGTATAGATCACGCTGCTACCCAAACAAAACCCGTTAATGTAGCCAGACTGTCTTCTCGGCGTAGTTCCGCAGCCGACCGACAATCGGTTAAGCGAGACTATGCAATGAATAGCTCAACATGGAGATATAACTCACCTGCCTTACACTTCCCTTGAGTCAGCTGGTAACCTTTACTGCACGTGCACTTGCCCTTATCACACAGCGAAATAGCAACACCTGTGTAGCAATAGCCATGGTCGTAGTCACAGTCCGAGGTAGCTGTGCATAGTTCTCCATATTCTGCTCCTGTGACGAATGCGGATTCGATAAACGGTGGAAACGTAGTATAATTTTAGTTAGTTAGTTACATAGTTAGTTAATTAGTCAGTTAGTTGGTTGGTTGGTTGGTTGGTTGGCTGGTGCTAGTGGAGGTATTGTTGCTAGTGGTGGCGGTGTGATACTAGTGGTGGTGGTGGTGGTGGCGGTGGCGGTGGCCTTGGCGGTGGCGGTGGCGGTGGCGGTGGCTGTGGCGGTGGCGGTGGCTGTGGCGGTGGTGGTGGTGGTGTTTCATTATAATATATATATATATATATATATACACACACACACACACACACACACACACACACACACACACACACACACACACACACACACACACACACACACACACACACACACACACACACACACATATATATTACTTCTTTATCCAATCGTAATATTGCATTATTTATATCAATGTTGTTCACTTACCGAAAGCAAAGCAGGAACAAAATAGGATACCTAATAAAGCATACATTTTCGTTAAATTACTCAACGTAAAGCAAACTTATAGGCCTCCATAACTGAAGTGTGACGTCACAGTTTAGCGCTAGTTTTTACCACCATATTTTTTTATTCTGTATGATGTGTCTCACGAGTTTGAAAATCCTGGAATATAATATTTTATAAAGCCCGTATTCTCGAAGAAAATGTAAGAATTGTCGTAAATATGTCGGATTCTTACTTAGCTGCGAAAATTCGTAAGTTCGTATTCTCGATAGCGTTATTTGCCGTTAAGAATTTTCGCGGCTAAGAATTTCGTATCTTACTTACGGAAATCTCGCGAGGTTTTGTTTACGTTGCAACGGGCACGATTACTGATTGTTTTGGATGTTTTGCCGTTTTAGTTCTGCTCACATGTTCTGGTAGTGAACGAAAAAAGAACAAGGAAAACTGGTGATTAGTCAGTGTAGATATGATTCATAACTCAATGAAGCTGAACCACTGATAAATATGTATGCACATAAACTAATGGGCATAACACAAGCGAAGCATTTGATCGGAAAATATATAAACAGAACGCAAGCAAGGATACACTCGGCTGTCAAACAGAAATGTCAGAATCATGCTGAGTTGACATTCAATGGAATGTCAACTCAAGGTTTACAGTTGCTATGATTACGAATTTGTTGCTACGCGAGGAATAACTACGTTAACATAACTTGCCTACAGGTCAGTGTGAGTACAGTTATACGATAAAACGTTCGTTGTCGTATGTAATCATGATAATGTCGGTTATTAATATTATGCAGACGAAGTCTAAGATCTAACTGTAGTCTAAGTCTACTAAGTCTAAGACGTCTAAGGCTCAGCTTCAGGCTCAGGCCTCAGCATCAAGTCAACAAATGCGAGATTTAAATAATAAGACTAATTGCTGAGTCACTGACTCAATGTACTTTGTATCGCCAGGACTAGGACCTGGGTGTCACAATGTTTGGAGCAACCGTTCTAGACTAGGGACACAGGGACAATTAGAGACACAGGTGTGCGTCATGGGCCATGTCTGACAGACATGTGGTTTCAATATGACCTTGTAAATTATGTTTTAGTATTAATTAGTTTAACGCAAAATGTTCGCGCTACAAACTGGGACAAATTTTGAAATATGAACTGTGTCAGACGGTGTTATAATGTATGAGACTAATTGTCTGATATATTGGTGAAGTATAAAGATTATCGCAAAGATCATTAGTCCATATACACAGTACATAGCTCTTATAATGATATATAATTATTTTATACAATTAAAATACCCTATCACTGTAAATGGTATGCTATTAACTATGATGTATTCTGTATACTTACAGAACACAGCCCAGTATAATCTACCAAATAACCAAGATGACACACCCAGAATGAAAACTGGTAAGAATAACAGGTGAGTTACAATATGTTGGCATTGTGTGATGGTATGTGCATCTTGGCACATACCCATAATTTGACAGATCACCTATACCACACCATCCTATTTATGTTTTAGTGCAGTACTGATAATACTGGTACTATAATCAAATGTCATAATGCCTCCTTTGTCAGCATGCTGCTTAAAACTAAGTTTACATATTGATGGTATAACAATAAAGAGAACTGTTTCTTAGAAATCATTACTAAGGAGTGACCATTTAAAATAGGTCTCCACTTCTGAAAATTGTCTTTACCGAAAATGTAAGCATAGACAAGCTGTTATATGTTGCACCTGTTTACAACCTGAATACTGCGTGCCATATGCAGTTTTCATATGGATGTAATGTATTTGCCTCTGAGCTTGATTGATGACAATATGTTGCCTTATTCTTGTGATTTAAATTACTCATAAAGTTATACTACCATCCGTGGAATAGGTAGTATCTATCTAGCCAAAATCTCATCAATTATTATATATATCTTAAACCATCACTATATTGTATGTGTAAACAATATGATTGTTTCTCAGATATAATATAATACAAAAAAACTGACTATTATGGCTTGTATTGATTAACAAGTGAAATATAAATTACTTATGATGTGTTATATAAATCACATCATATGTATATTTTCAGAAAGACAATGGATGAGAATGACTGCTGCACCTTGCATTTTAAAATATGCAGATTAGCACTGAACTAGCTGCAACACCAAGATGACAGTTTAGCTACAGACCATTCTGAAGTTGTCAACAGTTCTACCAGTAATGCACAATGTGTGCTGCGCCATAGGGTTGTGCAGCAATGACATCAACATGTTATTACATCCACTTGGTTCTCCATTGCCTGCAATATTATCTGTGGATGTGGCACATTTCTTCCCAGTGCATTTTTTTTGGAAATACACAAACATGAACATGCTATGAAAACTAGAAATACTACATGTATATTGAATTAGCATGATAGGAATACTATATTGATTTAGTGTGTCTATTCATATCAGTGGTGTGTTATTTCTGATAACATGGAATTATTATAATATTACAGTGTTTTTATATCCATAAGTTTTATAAAATGTTAGTAATGGTACTTGTTTTTTTTTAAAGAAAACAGTAGGATTTCTATATAGGTTACACATAAATCATACATAAAATTATACAAATATCTTACGTGGTATTCTAATAATCTACTGTACTGATAGCAACAGTGAGTTAATGATCTTCTTTATATTGATCAGAATTAGAAGTGGTGATCTGTAAAATATAATGTCAAAATATATAATATTATAATTGTATAATATTTGACGCAGTTGTTTTGGAGAGAAATTAAATGCGATTACTGGCACCCCTTACGAAAAATGCCATTGAATGGTACTAGCGGTTAATATGGCCAAGGGTATTTTAATGGTTTTAGAATGATATTTTGGATTCCTCGTACCGTTTAGACTTGAGTGGTATTGGATGGTATTTTAAAGGACAAAAAAACGCAACGGTTTCGCGTCATATACCTAATAGAGTTTATACAAAGTAACAATTTACACATATTCAATTTTTTAACATCAGCGGTTTACTCAGAATGTGACTTTAAAGTCTAAAATTCTAACGAAATCCACGATGGTCTAGACGCCCCATCAGTGAAGGGTTAACTTGGCTTGGCCATTCAGCGCGCGGCATTCTATGTCTATGCAGCTTCCTGCGACGTTGTTAAGTGTCAACAACTTCGAGTCTTCGACAGTTTGTTCAGTTGGCGTGACATCTAGCAGCTACTTATAGACGTATATCTAAATCTGTGGTTAAATCTATGGTAAACTTTAGTAATTATGCCTTACAGCATACGGTTGCATGCAATAATAGTTGAAACAACCGGTAGCTAGTATTGAAGCAATGGATTCACGTTTGCGGGCGTACTGTTTGGAATCCCTCCAGTCCAAGTACAGTTCACTTTGCTCGGTCCATTTTGAGGAGAAATGCTTTGAAGTAGACATGTATCATCAGTTGATAGGATGATTTCAGCGATAACAATAATAGACAACTTTATATTTACCGTCATCAGCATGTCACGCGCGTTGCCGAGTTGCGGTCATTTCATGACAACAGCCAAACCCCATGCAGGGAATCTGCGTGGAGAGGGTGTCACCGTCGTGACGTCATTCTTCGTCTAAGATGGTGTTGCTCACAGTATTTTGATGGCTGGGTGTTCAAAAATATTTTTCTGGTTAACCGCTGGCGTAAAAAAATTGAGTATATGTGGAAATTGTTTCTTTATATTAACTCTATTAGGTGTATGCCACGAAACAGTTGCGTTTTTTTGTCCTTTAAATTACCATTGGCATTGAGAATACCATTGAGTCCTAAACTATCATTGAATGGTCCAGTGGGACAGAATGGTACTGCATGATAATGAATGGTATGAATTCTCGAAACAGTTACGATAAGAATATTCGTAATTATGGCGTCGAAATTTCGTAAGTTACGAATGCTCGTAAATGCTATTCCCGAAACAGTTACGATAAGAATATCTGTAATTATGGCGTATTTTTCATCGTAACTTACGAAATCGAGATACAGATAGGTCCCGTAACGGTTTCGTAAGTGTTGTGTTAGTTCATTCAGGCATAAATTAAATCTCTCAGTTATTATTGTATTACAACATCGCCAACATTATAGTTAATAAAATAGTGTGTGCTTCATTGACATTTATGTTTTTAATCTGCACAAATTATTACACTTATCTACAAAGTTAATCGCACGTTTTCAGTTTTATTATTCTTCTAAATTAACTTTCATCTTCATGCACCTTTAGCATTGCGCACCGCACAAAACTCCTATGTTAGCCCCAGAAGGGGCTGTATGGATTATACCAAAGACAATACCCTTTACGCTCTCTGATTATACGAACGAAGAAGAACGAAGAATGTGTGCGTCTATTTTATTGGCGGGGCGTTGTATATCAATAACAAGGACCAGCCATTAAGCGGGACCGATTAGTAATTCGCCGCATTATTTGCAGACAACGTGCTCGATAGAGTTATTATTTGTGTAGGCACGTTTAGTTACACATTAACCTTTCTGTTTTATAATACCTCTGTGTTGCACACGAGAATGCAATGGCATGGACATGTACATAATTTATCATCCAACATAATTACACTATTTTCTATAACAGAAATTCAAACATCCTGGATATATGATTAATGAATAAATATCATTACACGATATGAACATTTCCATTATGTTAAAAGATAAGCTTTCCCATCTGACATCTGTGGGGTTTCATTTAGCGAGGGGGTATACATATAATACATAAATGGTATTCGAATATTACTACTAGCACATTTAGAGTGCACGAGTGTTGTGCCAACATGTCTTTATTCATTGCATATTTTATTAAAACATAAGTTATCAAACAATGACAGTACAGCAAATATACCTACTTTTGTGTCAACAAAATGAGCATGATGTGCAATTATTCATTTGAAGGTCCCTTACAAAAATGCCAATGGTATACCACTGATTACTATTGAATACCATTCATTATCATGCAGTACCATTGGACCATTCAATGATAGCTTAGGACTCAATGGTACTCTCAATGGCAATTTTAAAACCATTCAATACCAGTAAACGGCTCAAGGAATCCAAAATATCATTCTAAAACCATTCAAATACCCTTGGCCACAGACTATTTGGGTAAATAAATTAAAATATGTATCATATATAATTTTTCAAATTATAGGCAGCCTTGACTCTGCAAACCGGTTAAAAGCACAAAAATACATCAATATAAAAAAATGTCATCCGAAAATAAACTTCAGACGGCCTCAATGAAAAATGTTGGACAACTATTCACCGGTCTTCTCGAGGTAAGATCTTGAAGTAAGATTACCTTGGCGAATGCCACTGATACCAATTTTGACACATTATGTTGATGTGTATAATTGGTGTGTATATGTAAAATTTGCTTGTTTGCATTCTTTGAAACAGAAAGAAATTTGAAATCTCTTTATAGTTTTAATTTAATTAACTTTGAAATGGTTACACACATCTATAACAATCATATTAATATTATGTATATTTGATTGTTTTATAACTAATTTACCTTAAATTGTTATGTTGTAACATTATAATATATATAGTACATACTAACTTATACTTACGCTTGTTTGCTCGCTAAGAGTATATTTACTTTAGCATAAACCTTGGTTTCCAGCTAATGTCGGTTTGATGTCATATTCTTTGTATCTCTCCCGATGTATCCCATCTGCGTCTTCCATTGTCTTGCATTACAATTAAAAAACTTACTAAAATGTCATAATAGCAGGGGCAATACGCAGGAATGATCGTTGAGGGGTTCCAAACGGGAATCACTGCAAACAGTCATCTTATGTGACTCGCCACGCCAAAATGAGACGCTTCTCGCTGGAGCTTATAACGATATACGACCCAAAACATTGTGGCACTGATTTATTTTCAAAAATGACTTTCCAGCGGCAATCGTTCCCAAATAGTATCATCTAACATATGTAAGTTGTCTAAATGTCATGACTAATGTTTAAATGTGTTTATCTGGGTGTGTTTTGACACCTATTAAACGCCGTTTAATGAGTGTGATTGTTTTAGACACGAACAATTGCCCACTTTTTTTTCAAGAATAATCCAAGTAAATTGTCTCCGATGGCGCTATGTTTGGTACCCCCGGAAAGCTGGATTTCTATTCTAAGCACTGACAGCATTTTCATTAAAGACTTTCCATACATTTGCATGTTAATGGAGGTTTAGTAAAGGTTAAGCGTCACCTCGTGACCAAACATCAGCTCTCTGATTGGCCTGCTGTCATTTACGGCACGTCAGATCAACTTCCGGTCTTTTTTACGCGCATTTTCCCTTGGCAATTCACTATTAAAACGAACGATTTTATACAGTATTATTATATGAATTTAAGCAAGGAGAACATTGTTTTTTATCTTCTAAATGAAACTGCTCGCTGTGGCCTCAGCGATACAAGTCTTAGATATGTAGCAATCGATTTCATGCATGACTGTGACGAAGTATTTTTGGCAGTTTAGTTTTACCGTCTAGCCCGACGCTAAAATCCGGCAGTGGTAACTAATTTCTCTCATCACTAAAGATACAGTACTTAAGGCAATCTAATATAAATATTATTTTAATAATAATGTAGTGAGTGTGTAATGTATTGACTGGTTTGTATGCCTTATGAAAACGCACTGCATAAACCTTTCAAATACGGCGACTGCTATTACGTCCTATGTTTGCATCTAACCTGTCACTCTCGTTTCAGACTCGATGTGTTGATCATGCCTGCCTCTAAACACTGAAGTGTTGTATTGGTGCTGTCCATACTGAATTTAAAATATGTGTTTTAGGCTTCAAGCATAGATATACACTATCATAATTATTGTGTATTTAAACTGGTCCATCTGGAGCAAAACGTGTCTGCAAGAAGTGAAATCTTCACAAATAAAGGAGTGAAAACTTTAAAGCCGTTTTTCTCAGATTAGTACATAAATAAAATTGAGGTATCATTATTTCCGTCTGAATCTGCTCTATCCACATATCCAATAAAACGCCCTACCATTATTTTCGAGAAGCGTCGCATTTTGGCGTGGCGGGTCACAGATGGTCGACCCTCCATACAACTTCTCAAGACCCGCCCGTATAACCTGAGTATATAACAGATATTAAAGGACAACAAATGGTAATGGTTTCGTGGCATGCACCTAATAGAGTTATTATAAATAGTAACAATTTCCACATATACTCAATTTTATAACGTCAGCGGTTTACCAGAAAAATATTTTTGAACACCCAGCCATCGAAATACTATCAGCTACTCCATGTTAGACGAAGAATGACGTCACGAAGTTTCGGCGCTCTCCACAGATTCCCTGCATATTAGTTATTCATAAATCCGTCCAGAGGCGCTGTGCGCAGTTTAGGCCCGCACCTCGAAAACAACATTTAATGATCACCTACGATGACCAATCTTCGCAGGGCGTATCTACTACACCTGAACTACGCGTATGCACTTGTCACGTGATCAAAAAAATAATAATTAATGCCTGAAATCGATCAAAATGTGTAAGTAAATCCGATCAGACCCAACGATTTAACGGCAGCAAGATGGTGGCGCCACCTGACGGAGTTCACTGTTGCAGTAGTGATTTGGCGAGGCGTTGGTATGCAGGTGTTGCAGTACCCCCAGGTACTGCAACAACTCAGGGAGTTTGACGCCCCTGCCATGCAAAGTTGTAAACCACTGCCTTGTGGTACAGGTTCTTGTCAGAACCGAAGGCTAAGGGAGCAAACCCTAAACAGAAAACCATGTCACTGTGGCAGCATCAAGGGCGGTTGATGTATGGAACTCCCAACATCTCTCGACCAGCCACTGCAGGGACAAATAGTTTGCGCCTGTCTTGACATGTTCTTGCCGGTGTGAGACCTCTATTTGTTCCCCGAGAGAGTGTCGCTAGTAACTTGCAAAAGCAAGCGGCACTTCAACACTTTTTGCAAGCAGCTTCCATGAAATGTACAACTGTATGAAACTCCATACCGGATCGGCCGTCGCCCGGGTTACCAAGGACCGCGCTGCTCGACCTCATCTTCCGTCGACAGTGGAAAATCAGCTAGGAAGAAGAAGAAGACAAAGAAGACAACTACTGACAATTGGACAATGGAACGTCAGGACTCTCCTCGACCGAGATGGAGCTAACCGACCAGAAAGACGTACGGCACTAGTCGCAATGGAACTTGCCAAATACAACATCGACATCGCCGCCCTATGTGAAACAAGGTTCTCAGAGTCTGGTAGTCTCGACGACTTGGAATACTCTTTCTTCTGGAGTGGCAAACCGGAAGGAGAAAGAAGGGAGGCAGGAGTGGGCTTTGCTATCAAGAAGGATATCGTCACAAAGCTGACAGAAATGCCACGGCCAGTAAGTGACAGAATCATGACGATGAGACTACCTCTGAGCAAGGACAACTTTGCTACAATTATCAGCGTGTACGCTCCAACAATGACAAACCCAGATGAAAACAAGGAGGCCTTCTACAACCAGCTGGCAAGTGTGCTCAGTGGCATCCCTCGTACAGATAAGCTACTGCTGATAGGAGACTTCAATGCGAGGATAGGAAGAGAAAATGACAAGTGGCCCTTGGTCATGGGCAAACATGGGATTGGGAAATGCAACTCCAATGGCGAGCTTCTACTGGCTCTGTGCTCTGAGTTCGAACTGATAGTGACGAACACCATGTTCAAGCAGAAGGATGAACGCAAGACCACCTGGATGCATCCTCGTTCGAAACATTGGCATATGATCGACTTCATCATCACGAGGTGTCGGGATAAGATGGACATCCACAGTACCCGAGTCATGCGTGGAGCAAACTGCTGGACTGATCACCAGATGCTGAGGTCAAAAGTGGCTTTCAGAATACGACAAAAGCACAACAGGCAAGGGACAAGTAAGCCGACCAAGCTGAACATTGCAAAACTAAGTACCACCAGCCATAGGGAGAGTTTTGAGCAGGAGATAGACAGTGCTCTCGCCCAATGGGAGGAGAAGGAAAACTCAACACCAGATGAGGAATGGGCTGCTCTGCAGCAGGTCGTGTACAACACAGCCAAGACATATCTTGGCAAGCCAGACAGAAAAGACCAGGACTGGTTCGACCCCAACGACCAGGAGCTACAGACTCTTATGAACAGAAGAGACCAAGCCCACCAGAGAGTGTTGCAAACCAGGAGCACCAGGTCCACCACTGCAGCATACAAAGATGCCTGCAGATTGCTACAAAAACACACGCGTGCACTGAAGTCAGACTGGTGGGAAAGGAAGGCAGTGGAGCTGCAGAGAGCTGCTGACAGTAACAACATGAAGGGCTTCTACAATGGGCTGAAGGAAGTGTGGGGTCCCAAAAAGAAGGGATCTGTTCAACTGAAATCATCAGATGGAATGGAGACCTTCTCTGACAGCAAGAGAGTTGTGGCAAGATGGAGTGAACACTTCCAGAAGCTACTCAACGTCCCTGGCGACATAGATCACGAAGCTCTGGACAACATCCCGCAGCGCATTATCAAGACAAGCCTCGATGAGATTCCAACTATATTTGAGATGGCTAGAGCAATCGCCGGCCTGAAAGATGGCAAAGCACCTGGAGGAGATGGAATTCCTGCAGAAGTATGGAAGCACGGAGGAGAAAATCTGTTCAGCAGACTGCACCAACTAATCACCAATGCCTGGGAGGTGGGTTCTGTACCACAAGCATGGAAGGATGCAAGCATTGTAACCATCTACAAGAAAGGTGATCGAACAGACTGTGGGAACTATAGAGGAATCTCTCTTCTTTCCATAGCAGGCAAGATCTTCGCGAGGATCCTCCTCAACAGACTATCTACTCACATAACACCAGAGGTAGTTCCGGAGACACAATGTGGCTTCAGAGGTAACCGGAGCACCGTGGATATGATATTTTGTCTCCGACAACTACAAGAAAAGTGCATTGAGCAGGACCGACCACTGTACATGGTATTTGTCGACTTCAGCAAGGCGTTTGATACAGTTGGGAGGACCGGGCTATGGCAGCTACTGAGAAAGTATGGCTGCCCAGAGAAGTTCACAACAATGATCGAGGCACTACATACTGGAATGATGGCAAAAGTTAGTGTTGAAGGAGAAGTCTCGGAATCGTTCAGTGTCACAAATGGGGTCAAGCAAGGTTGTGTACTGGCCCCCACGCTCTTCTCCATCTTCCTATCAGCAATGCTCGACGAGGCTTTCCGAGACATGGGGGATGGCATCTACATACAGTCCAGACAGAACGCTGACCTATTCAACGTCGCACACTTCAGAGCAAAGACCAAGACTACTCGGATACTGATGAGAGAGCTGCTATTCGCAGATGGCAGTGCACTGGTTGCACACTCTGCTGAAGAGATGCAGAAAATAGTGGATGCTTTCTCCGATGCGTCAAAGAAGTTCGGCCTGAAGATTAACATCAAGAAGACCGAGGTGCTGTACCAATCCAACTCTACAAGAACCCGAGAGGAGGATATCATGGTTGATGGAAACAAGCTGAACTCTGTTCTAGAATTCACCTACCTCGGAAGCACTATATCAAGTGACGGATGCATTGACGACGAAATACAGAGGAGGATGGCCAAGGCTAGTGCATCTTTCGGCCGACTACGCCAGAGACTCTGGAACAACCACCATGTGTCCATGCGGGTTAAAGGCAAGATATACCGTGCAATTGTGCTGTCCACCCTCCTATACGGAGCTGAGGCCTGGACAGTGTACAGACGACAGGTTAAAAAGCTACATGCCTTCATGATGCGACATCTGCGTTCGATCATGAGGATAACCTGGATGGACAAAGTGACAAACAAGGAAATACTAGAACGAACAGGGCTGCCATCTATGGAAGATCTTCTGATCAGAAAGAATCTCCGGTGGACTGGACACCTCATGAGGATGTCACCAGACAGGCTACCGAAGCAGGTTCTCTACTCTCAACTGTCTTCTGGTCAGAGAAAGAGAGGGCGCCCTCGTCTCCGGTTCAAAGATACCATCAAGAGAAACCTAAAGATGAGAGACATAAAGATCGACTCATGGACATCACTCTCACAGCAGAGAGACAAATGGAGAGCAAGAGTCAAGTGATGGAAGCAGTCTTTGTCGCTTCGCGACCGACAGCACGATGTCGCGCTTACATTTTTCCGATCGTTAAAACCTTTCCGATTGACGTTTCTGCGCATGCGCGTATCTAGGGGATAAACGTAAGCGCTACCTACGATGGTCGCGCTTACATTTTTCCGGTCGTTAAAAACGTTCCGATTGACGTTTCTGCGCATGCGCGCATCTAGAGGCGCGCGCGACAGCGCTAGCTAGCTACGCTGGTTGTTGCTCACGTGTATTTGGGAGTTTGAGCGTTATAGCACGGACTAATTGGACCAGTGACAGCGGATAACAAAGCGCTGTCACTGGTTACGATTGATTGTGCTAGGATTTACTGCTACATCTTTAGTAAATAAAAATATAGTAGTTATTGCTTCGTATACAAAGCTGTATTGTTTATTTATCCTTAATATTAATAGTAATTGGATGGATAAATAAATAGTTGCACCAAGTTTGGCATAACAAAGTTTTGTAATTTGTTGTGTGATAAGTGGCTTAAATATGCATTTAACGCGTACACAGGAGGAAAATAATGACTTATACATTAACAATCTTTATATTATACTGACCAGTTTCCTCTAGTCTACGTTTAAATAATTACAGACTTTACTGAAGTAACATGATATATATTTGTTACATTTATTAAAATAACATCATGATCATCGTCTTACCTTCAGGAGTAAATGTGAAAAGATAATGTTAGTGATGTTCAGTGATGTTTTGTTGAAATGAATCCATACTGATATTTTATTGTATTCTGAATTTACTTCTTGAATAAGCCTGTAGCAGTTGTGTGTAAGTGAAACATATTGATGTCCTCTATAAATAGCACATCATTTTATTGTTTTAATACTGGCCTTTAAGTATAATATGAACATAACTCATGTGGCCGCCATTACCTCTGAACTGGATTGATTAAGCAAACACTGTTGCCTAGTTCATTGTTGAAGCACAGTAGACACACAATTAATCCTCATTCAATAACAATTTATTGTAAAAATAAAAATAATCCAAAATCCAATCTATCTTGCGTGGCTGTGGCTAAATTGAAATACATGCTGTATATAAAAAATCAATGAATTCTTGGGATAAAAAAATTAAAACATTCCTCTTAAAGCAAAATAATTGTACATAGATCGTCTGTATAAAATGTTCAAGATCACATCACATAATGACTAAAAATAAACATATATGCAACCAACCAATCATGCATGCATATTTTTAAAACTGCAATATGCATTAAAGTGGTTAGATTTCACGATTCCACAAAAATGTATTGCCAATTTGTTTTAAAGTGTCTTATGTTATTTATTTACTGCTAAAATTGAAACTGTTTATTTACTTTTTGAAAAATACGCATGCATGATTGGATGCATATAGGTTTATTTTTAGTCATTATGTGATGTGATCTTGAACATTTTATAATCTGAGACATTATATGAGCAGTGGCGTGCACCATCCAGCTGTAGCCAAGCATGACAATGTCCAGAGAAGGGTACACTCAGCAGCGCTGAAGCATACTTTAAAAAGTGTGTTCAAACAGGCTAAATTTGAGTCGACTCAGTCAGTGGCAGTGCTGACTCGACATCGTCAAACGTTCATCACAAATAATACTAATTATTATATTAAGTAACGTCATTTGCATCGGAATATAACTATTGGGTTGCATTAACTAAGTCGTTTATGTAGAGTAGAAATGATACAGCAATGATAGGAGTGAGCCCTGCACCAGTGCATGGTCGTGTGTGTTTTCAATATCTTTATTTCAGATTGTCATAGTACATACAGATGTCCACATAAACACTATAAAAACAAGTGACTATAGAAAAATATAAAAGTATTGCACATGGTAAATAGAGTAAAAAACATTGCACAATGGTACATTCCAGACTGGTACATTAAATCAAAAACTATTATGTATATACAACATTTTGATCCAATTTCGTCTTATCCTGGATTGCCATTTTATATCACTGTTGATAATTGCAATTACCAACTTATTATAAGAGCATCAAGTCTCCGCATGAATTTATATACAAGGTTTCTAATTACAGCTTTACTATCTGGTACATGGTATTCTACAAACATGGTGGAGGCACTGCAATATTTAGGCTGATTCAGCAATAAGCGTAACACATTATTGTAAGCCACATGAAGATTATGTATACTTGCTACTGTGTAATTCCAACACAGCTGAGCAGTATACATGGGAGAGCAGAAAGTTCTAAGCAAAGTCAGCTTCACTTCAGTGGAACACATGTAAAATTTCCGCAATAGTATATTACCCCTAGCATATAGTTGTCGGCATTGGCGTAAGATATCTTTGTCATCATGTAATGTCTTAGAAATAAAATGACCCAAATATTTCACATTATCCACTTCCTGGATTGTTTCACCATTAATCTTAAATGATGGAACATCAACATTGTTCATATAATTTTATTAGTTACTTTTAAATATTAACACAGCACTTTTCTTGGAATTGTACTTGATATCATGATTTAACCCATAGAGTCCACATACCTGCATCAGTTCAGACAGTCTTGATACAGATGGGGACAGAATTACCAAGTCATCAGCATACATAAGATGGTTGATAGTTGTACTACATATTACACACCTTGTGTTACATTTGTTTAAAGCTATGGTTAAATCATCCATATATATATATTAAAAAGGTGTGGTGAGAGTATACCACCTTGCCTGACACCATTTGTAACACCAAAATGTTCCGACAATTTGCCTGACCATCTTATACACATAGTCTGATTCGAATACCAATATATAAGCAGTCTAACAATATATCCAGGCACTCCCCTGTCAAACAACTTTTGAAATAAGATAGAATCTTTCACTCTGTCAAAGGCTTTAGACACATCTAAAAACATGTAAACATAGAGACTCCTATGCCTGTCAATAACTTCCTTTAAAACATAAATACACAAGTCTGTCCTGTGTTTTTTTCTCAAATCCAAACTGATTGAACATAACTGACATTCTGTCTAACAATATGTTTTCAATTTTTTTTGACACAATACTAGCTAATGCAATAGGTCTATAATTGTCTTTGCTGTTAATCTTGCTACATTTATCTTTGATAATAGGAACCAGCACAACAGATACAACAGATAACAAAGAACTAGGTAAAAATCCATGTACAAAAAACCCAGTTATACACATAGCAAGTAAAGGCACAATGCGCTTATCACAATGTTTAAGGTGTTCAGCATATACACCATCCATACCATCAGTCTTATTTATATCTAGGCATTTAATGGCATTTTCAACTTTGCTAATTTCCATGGTCAGGCAAATTGTTGGACATTTTTTATGTTGCAAATGGTGTCAGGCAAGGTGGTATACTCTCACCACACCTTTTTAATATATATATATATATATATATATATATATATATATATATATATGGATGATTTAACCATAGCTTTAAAGTGAAAAAAAAGGCTACAGTTTAGTGTTATGCACCTAAAAGAGTTTACACTAGCTAATCATTTGCATCTACAATCCAATTTTTCACCTTAGTGGTTACCTCAGAAAGTGGTCTTAAAGTGGGAAAATCTAGCTAAATCACCGACACCATGAACCGGCCCATCTTGGATCTTGCAACCAATCACAACCCAGCAGTTTGGAAAAGTAATACGTCAGAGAGTCGTCTGCTGGTTCAGCTGTCATAACAGAGAGCCAAGCGGTACGCTAAAAGTTGCCTTACGTCGGTTTACAACGAAATCGCGACATCAATATGCCACACTGTTCCTCAAACGCTTATAGTAATAGTACAGTGAAAGACAGTATCAGTAAGATGTCTTCTTGTTAACCTATGAATCGAGCAGAACTGAAACAGTGGTTCGGTGGATTCGTTTGGACAGTCACAGACACAGCGCGGATCCTAGACGACCCGATTTGATTGACCTAACCATCAAAACGACCACCAACAGCCGCCAAACTTCTCCTCACATATCTTACATACATATGCATACACTACATTATGTAATAAAATCTCTTGCATTCCTCTGACGAAGAAAATTCACACACAAAAACGCGCAGACCTCGAGTACAACTTGTTCGGCCGCTCAGCGGTACCGTAAAATCGCTTTTAAAAGCTTTACACAAAATACCGCTAGACGCCACGTTTCTGACTGCTAATATTTAATTGTTTTACTTCACACGCGCGAAATAGTTTAATTACTTATAAATAATATAATAATAATAATTAATTATTATCATCACTATGATTTGCAGGAAATTATAAGTTTTATTATTTTTATATTGATATTTTATTTTTATAATTGTTCATATATGTTTCTAGTATATTTATGTTTTTTTTCTTCTGGTGTGTATTTGTTGTTTAGCATTTTAATGTGTGTAAAACGCCATGAACAAGTTTAAATTGGATGTGGCGCTATATTAAATAAACAAACAATTGTTTTTATTATAATATAATATTTTATTTATGTAGCGCCACATCCATAATTGTTTGTGGCGCTTCACAAAATAATGCTATTAAAAATACAATAAAGAGAAAACTACTCACAGATAATATTATTTAAAAATAAATAATGAAAATACATGTTTCTATATCATTAACTAAGCTGACCTATCAGTCATAAATAAACATACAAATTACATAACAACAATTGAAATAAATGAATATAAAAGTATGGTTAATAGTAATAAATAATTAAAGTAGTAAAATAAGTACGACGTAATAATAATTTTTATTCAGCACATACACAACCATTATGCATAAGAACATATTACTGAAGCTATTTGTTCTACTCATGAATGACATTTCCACCATCAGATATGTAATAATTATTATTTTTGAACAAGACACTTTATTAATTATCGGAACAATAAATCTCTAAAATGTAAAAAGGAATATGAATATATGGGAAATATTATGGTGGTAGAAAAAGAAGGATTTAAAAATAGTAATATTAACATGTTATTGTTTTAGTTATTATTGTTAAAACATCGCTTATGTAATATAAGCTTGCATGCTCGCAGTACACGCGGGATGTTTATAGAAATATTGATGAAATAAACAATGTGACTTCATTGAAAAACACGTAATTTCCTTTTTCTTTTATAACTAATAGGCAATTTTGGATAATTATGCAGACACATGTATTTTTAATATTTATTTTTAAATATTACCTGTGGGTAGCATTCTTATTATTGCATATACTTTAATAACAGTATGTTGAATAGAAGAGAAGAGAATTGTAGATTTGGCGCTATATAAAATTAACTAATAAAATTATATATTTGTATATTAAATTGTTATTTGTTATCAACTCTATTAGACCCATATCACCAAAGCGTTGCCTTAGTTTGCCGTTTAACATTTTCTGTAGATCATAGTGATGCAGCTAATTATTATTATATTATTTATAATTAATTAAACTAATTCGCGCGTGCGAATGCAGTAAGGTTAATAAATATTCGCGCGCCATCTAGCGGTATTTTGTGTAAAGCTAACTTATAATAGCGAGTTTACGGTAGTCGAAGTTGTCGAGTTGCCGTTCGCCAAGATTTGCGTTTCTGTTGTGAATTTTCTTCGTTAGACGAATACAAGTGATTTTTTTGTAATGTAGTGTATGTATATGTATGTAAGAAATGTGGGGAGAAGTTTGGCGGCTGTTGGCGGTCGTTTTCGTGGTTAGGTTAGAAAGTAACAGATAATAATATGCATGCACAGTTCACGCCGACCAAGAAGACTCTCTGACGTCATTTTGTTTCTAAAATGGCGTAGTCTGTAGACTTTCTATGTCTATGTGTTTTACATTTTTTCCTGGTAAACCACTGACGTTAAAAATATGATTGTTGTTGGAAGTTGTTACTTTTTATTCACTCTGTTAATCCCATATGATCCAAACATTGACTTTGTTTTCCCTTTAAACAAATGTAACACAAGGTGTGTAATATGTAGTACAACTATCAACCATCTTATGTATGCTGATGACTTGGTAATTCTGTCCCCATCTGTATCAAGACTGTCTGAACAGATGCAGGTATGTGGACTCTATGGGTTAAATCATGATATCAAGTACAACTCCAAGAACAATGCTGTGTTAATATTTTAAAAGTAAATATAAGAAAAATATTGAAGTTCCATCATTTAAGATTAATGGTAAAACAATCCAGGAAGTGGATAATGTGAAATATTTGGGTCACTTTATTTCTAATACATTACGTGATGACAAAGATATCTTCTGCCAATGCGGCAATGCCGACAACTATATGGTAGGGGTAATATGCTATTGCGGAAATTTTACATGTGTTCCACTGAAGTGAAGCTGACTTTGCTTAGAACTTTCTGCTCTCCCATATATACTGCTCAGCTGTGGTGGAATTACACAGTAGCAAGTATACATAATCTTCATGTGGCTTACAATAATGTGTTTCGCTTATTGCTAAATCAGCCTAAATATTGCAGTGCCTCCACCATGTTTGTAGAATACCATGTACCAGATAGTAAAGCTGTAATTAGAAACCTTGTATATAAATTCATGCGGAGACTTGATAAGTAATAATAAATTGGTAACTGCAATTATCAACAGTGATATAAATAAAATGGCAATCCAGGAAAAGACGACATTGGATCAAAATGTTGTATATACATAATAGTTTTTGTTTGAATGTACCATTGTGCAATGTTTTTTTTCTCTATTTACTATGTGCAATACTTTTACATTTTTCTAGTCACTTGTATTTTTTTAATGTTTATGTGGACATCTGTATGTACTATGTCTATGACAATCTGAAATAAAGTTAAAGATATTGAAAACACACACGATCATGCACTGATGCAGGCCTCACTCCTATCGTTACTGTATCATTTCTACTCTATATAAACGACTTAATTAATGCAACCCTATACTTATATTCCGATGCCAATGACAACGTTACTTAATATAATAATTATTACTATTTGTGATGAACGTTTGACGCTGTCGATAATCTTATTACTGATAACTGGACTCTGCTCCTGAGAGGCTGAGTCAGCACTGCCACTGACTGGGTCGACTCGAATTTAGCCTTTTTGAACACACCTTTTAAAGTATGCTTCAGCGCTGCTGAGCGTACCCTTCACTGGACATTGTCATGCTTGGCTACTGCCGGGTGGTGCACGCCACTGCTCATATAATGTCTCAGATAACTGTAAAACATCTCAGAAACTACAAACTTTCGCCGGTTAACAAAATATTTGACACGCGCATGCGCAGAAACGTCAATCGGAACGGTTTTAACGGTGGGTGCCGCGGGGTGGGAAAAGTAAACATCCCGCATAGCAACCAAGGTCGTATCTGACTCGCGCATGCGCAGAAACGTCAATCGGAAAGGATTTAACGCCGGAAAAACGTAAGCGCTACAGCGTTATTTACTTACACATATTGATCGATTTCAGGCATTAATTATATTTTGATCACGTGACAAGTGCATACGCATAGTACAGGTGTAGTAGATACGTCCTGCAAAGTTTGGTCGTCGTAGGTGATCATTTTGATGGTTTTTTCGAGATGCGGGCCTAAACTGCAAAACTACCCGCAATCGTGAATCCAATGTTCAATACTACCGGTTGTATCAACGGGAAAGAAAAAAAAATAGATCAACATTTCTCACATCACTATTACTGCAACCGTATGCCGAACAGTAAGGCATAATTACTAAAGTTTATACCATAGATTTGACCACAGATTTATATACACGTCTAAGAAGCTGCTACATGTGACGCCAACTGAACGAAGACTTGAAGTTGTTGACCCTTAACCGTTAACGACGTCGCCGAAAGCTGACCGGCTTCAGCAGAGACCTAGAATGCCGCGCGCTTATTGGCCAAGCCAAGTTAACCCGTCACCGGTGGCGGCGTCTAGGCCATAGTGGATTTCGGTAGAATTTAGACTTTAAGGTCACATTCTGAGTATATGTGGAAATTGTTACTTTGTATAAACTCTATTAGGTGTATGACACGAAACGTTTGCAATTTTTTGTCCTTTAAGTATTCTGGCTCCAATGAGGACCCGAGCACCTGTTTCCCGCTACGCGGCGCCACTACCGTACCGGCACTAGGCCTCATGCGGTTATCCCACGTTTTACGGTATCGTTTCTACGTATGAGTTTTAAATAGTGATTTAAGTTCGTTTTTGTTGTTACAATTTGTGTTGTGATGGGTAAATATGATCACCTGACTCTGCCGGAGCTTAAAAGAGAACTGTTAAGGAGAGGGGCGAGACGAGGAGGCCGCAAAAAGGAATTGATTGAACGGTAAGTGGGACGCTGAACGATAATGGGGGTGACCTTTAATTATTTTATACATACATAAGTATCCAGATGACTAGTAAACAGTGACTTTAGAATAATTTATTACAGATGAATTGGGTATTGAGTTCCGTTAATTACGTGTGAAATGTAAAGGATAAAAGGGTCAGTCAAGTGAATAGCCGGGGATTGGTTACGTAATGTTATGCAATTGGAGTCGCAGAGCTGAATACGTGTTGACAGTGCATTCAGATCAGTGAATACACACAGGCTAACTACCATTATCTTGGCACATTAGTGTTGTGGTCTTTAGTAAGTAGGTGTGAACGTGTGTGGAGTTTATACTCAAGCCAGAACTGAGATTAGAGCAATGCCCAATGTTTATTCAGGTAAAAGCCACCAGGCAACACAGTAGCAGACATTTTACAGGCATGTTCTTGTGAGTTGTCATTTTCTGTAACCTGGACTGTAATGGCTACAGAAATAATGAATATGCCTGTAATAATTAATATGCACTCGTGTGCTGGGCTTGTCTTGTTAATGTACACACATTTCATCCATATGTAGGATAGCTAACAAATTATTGGTTTTAATGTGAATAATTGTTTTTTATATAAAAATGGTTACTAATAATAATTGTACACCTATATTATACGACTAGTATAATTTACACTGCATGTTATTTTCAGATTGGAGGCATATGACCGGAACAGCAATTTTGGTTATACCACCAGTGACCTCAACCATGATGATGACTGGCACATGTCTCTTCCCCATGCTACCCACTACAGAGATGTCACAGGCAACACTATTCTCCCACCTGTAACAACACACACAGTCGACCAGTTTCTCCATCCATTAGGAACCAGCCTCAACAGAAACGCAAAAGAACTTTACGATGACAGGTAGTTAACACATTTTATTTATAAGACGTAAAATATGTAAATAGGAATTATATTCACATACTGTAAAATACCAAACATTATTTGCACAAAGACATGCACACACTCTTGGTTCAAACATGAAACAGTGAAATGCTTGATGCCCATGCTGCTGCATGCAGTGTCCTTTACAAAGACATTAACTGTAACTTCAATACTCAAAACTATTATGAACTTTATATTGAGTTGTTTCAGTTATGAACATGGTTTACATTTATACTGTTTTACACAGGTTAACACGTGTATTTTCTGCATTTAAGTTCATAAATCACTGTCATAACATATAATGTCTTTCAGGTTTATCCGTTTCATGCGGTTTTGCAAGAAGGACGAGACAACCTTCCTGAGGACACAGTGCCGAGCCAAGATGCGTCGTAGTACTACATACAACATTGACTTGAGTGTGGACGAGCAGGGCAACATCCTACAGACACAATGTGAATGTGCTGCTGGCATGGGCCCATATGCCCACTGCAAACACATTCGTGCTGCTTTGCTTCCTGTGATCGACTACAGGTGTGGTAAAGCTATGAAGCTAGAAATAACTTGCACAGAGACTGTGCAGTCTTTCCACAGGCCACGCCGCCTGCACAACGGTTCACCAGTCAAAGCAGAACACTTAGACATGTCCATGAACAACACAAATATCATCTTCAATCCAATACCACAGGCACACAGGGTGGACAGCAAAACAACATTCACAAGGGTAAGCAATGCAACAATAAATTTTGCAGCTTCATCAACTGTTAGCCCAGCTCTGATGCAGATCATCTCTCCTGCAAACATGCATGCATTTGACAATGACCACGACTACTGCACACTCACACCATCCGAACACTATTTACAAGCAGACACACTCACACACATTTCCGAAGAACAGGTCACACAAATTGAGCAAGACACCAAAGGGCAGGCGGTTGTGGCCTTGTGGCATGCAGAGCGCACAAAACGCATGACTGCCTCACGGTTTGGCAGAATCTGCAAATTAACAGATAGAACTGATGCAGGTAAATTTGCTAGGTGTCTACAGCAGACAAAAACAATATCAGCTGCACCCCTAGAACATGGCAGAAAATACGAGGGTACGGCACTGAAAGCTTATCGTGAGAAGACTGGCAGTAATGTCACAGCCAGTGGTCTGGTCATTTGTTTAAAAAAGCCATACTTGGCCTGCTCACCAGATGGCATTGTAGATGACTGCACGTTAATCGAAGTCAAATGCCCTTATGTTGCCAGGGACAAGCCTGTCACACCAGTTACTGTGCCATACTTAGAACTTGGACCAAATGGCAAACTACATCTAAAACATGACCATGATTACATGTATCAGGTGCAAGGCAACATGCACATCACCAGAAAACCCTATGCCATCTGGTGATTTTTACACTGGTTGACCTTGTCATTGTTGATGTTCCGTATAACAGCACCTTTGTATATGGCATGCTAAACAGGTTAGATTCATTCTTCCGTGACCACTACCGGAAGGAGTATCTGAACAAACATTTTTACTTAAAATTGTAAATCATGTCTGACAAACCTTTCAATGTGCAGGACACTTTACATAAAGCAGGTTAAATTGCTTCGAGTGGAATTAGAAATTTTTATGCGGTTTTTGAAACTATGCGTGCTCGGTGATTGCCCAACATGAAGCAAACAAAAATTATGCGGGACCCCAAGATTGTTTCCACTTCGTTCATTGGTGATGTTAATATTTTATAGGTTTTTGCCAGGCCAATGACACGCTCAACGTGTACACGTTTGCATGCTATTTTTCTGTCGTTTATTATTGCTTTTGTTGAGAGCTGATTTTTTTTGCTGAGAAATGTTGGAATGTTTACTTGAATGTTGAATGGGGCAAAGATGTCCTGCACATTGAAACCCTTGTCAGACATGATTGAATCACCAGGATCGCATTTCTGTGGCAAGTCTCCTCGCTCCACAAGAATGCGATCACTGGCAGACCCTCCATATGCTGGGGTGATGTAGGAGGTTAGTCCTCCAGGTGTGATACCCACAAGGGCTTTTAGGGTATTTCTGTTTTTGTAAGTAGAGTATGTCACTTGCTGTGCAGTAGGTTTCCCTGGCTTTTTTATGGGGACCTCTACACCATCTACTATAACCCGAGTGCTTGCATATAAACGCTTAAAGTCACTTGGCATATGTACATCTACCAACTCTTTAGACGGCCAAATGTTCAGTTCCTTCCAGGAACAAAACATGAAATTTATCCATGTAACAAAGATGTTACCTACTGTATACTCAGACACACTAAACCAGAATGCAAGTTCTTGGTTGGGTGTGTGGAGGCGCAGCTTGATGAGGGTGAGAAGAAGCTGGTTCTCTACCGACAGCGTCTGGGGTGTTCTCCAGCGGTAGTCCAGGTGATGAGCTGCTGGACCGAGACTCTGGAGAACATACTGGAAGTGGCGGTAGTCATCCAGACCAGTGTAGTACTGGAGCATTTTGGGGTTTGCCATCAGTTCTTCAACTGACAGCTTGGCAAAGTGCGCTGTCTGGCTCCCTCTATCCACTTGCTCGAAGCTGGGAGCAGCTGCTTCCTCGTCGGCAGTGATGGGGTTGTTGTCTACGACCTCCTCCTGCACATCCAGGTTGGGGTCGAACGATGGCTCGTCCAGGGGCTCTTCTTCTTGAGACATGCGAAGCTTCGCTCGCACCGCCCGTTTCTTCACACACTCAGATGGCTCTTGCACCCAGTCAAATACTGATGGCACAGCATTTTTGTGTAACGTGCGCCGTGTACGTGGGGTGCCTGGAAGCAGACCACATGGATTTGTATCACTATCAGATGCTATACACACATATTTTGGATCTATATACATAAATGTTTCTCTAATTATTTTTAACTTATACGATAATCATCCATCTAGCCAGATTTCCAAGATTAAATTTGCAAATATAATAAAACTGGGCTTGTTAATATAATCTGTGACTGTATCTACCACTGGCATTGCTGTTGTATTATTAATAATAAACTATTATACACTGTCATTGTTACTTATGTACTATTATGCCCACTAATTCTGTTTCAGTTGCATAGGCTTTATATCTTAGCCAGGGAAATGTACCAAAGGCAGTTTAAAAGAAAGTAGTGCAAGATAAGTGACAAAATGAGGAAGAAAAATAAAATTGAAATCGAGGAAGGTAACCAGATCAGGGTTTCGGGTGGAGAATGCCATTTATAATTTAGTCCAAGGCAAACGATCTGAGAGCAAAATTATCATAATTTATATAATAATAAAATGTTATAATATATTCGTAAGTACATATATAGCGCAAGATACCGCGCTAGCCTAGACTCGGGCTAGAGTACTAGACAGTGCGAGTCTGACAGGTGATTACGACCTATGCTTTCTACGGCTACGCCTAAGTCTTCTACAAATAAATTGTAAGTAGCGTAAGTTGTCATTATAAAAAATACTAGTAGTATTATTACTTGATGGACAAGTAATAAAATAAATAATTACCATGTAGTGTCTCGGAGTCTTGTATGTAGTCACTTGGAGAAAAGTGACCGTAGCACACAACCATGTATGGCTTTGGTGTCCACCGCGACCCTCTCTTGTCTGCTGCTCGTCGAATGGCATGAACCCACTTATCCCGAAGCTCTACGTCGGCTGGGAACTGATGGCCACCCCGGTGAGAACACTCGGGTACCGCACACCTTGTTGGCATTGTTAAACAAACTCCTATTCAAGTGCGGCGAAGCGAATAATTGCCCGGGCATTCACAAAGGAAATAGGCCGAGCCTCGTTTTCGCGTGAGATAGTAGTGCCGGTACGGTAGTGACGCCCTCTGGTGGAAGACGTGGCTGCTCGGGTCCTCATTGTCGGGAGGAGAGTAAACTCCTTTCACTGTTGAAGCACTGAGAAATCCCATCTCCTTCCCGAAATGGGTTGGTAGTTCGGTGGCCATCCCTTACCATACCTTACCATATTTTCCCATCCCTAACCATCAATATGTGTGTGTGTGTGTGTGTGTGTGTGTGTGTGTGTGCGTGCGTGCGTGCGTGCGTGCGTGTGTGAGTGTGGGTGCGTGCGTGCGTGCGTGCGTGCGAGCGAGCGCGCGAGCGAGTTAGTGAGTGAGAGAATGTGTGTGTGTGTGTGTGTGTGTGCGTGCGTGCGTGCGTGCGTGCGTGCGTGCGTGTGTGTATGCACGGACGTCGTTCGATGGGAGACGGGGGGACACAGTTCAGAAAAATTGCGAGGCATAAAATTATAGCCTGACTCACCACTCCTCTCTCTTAAAAGGCGCTACATAGGACTAGCTAGACAACAAACTCGCGATATGAAGTTCCGACCGACCACCCATTAGAAAATCGACTAGATAAATTGTTTGGCTGGCCATAGCGCGCAACTTTATCTTACTTTAGTAAATAATCATTATGCCGGGCTGCGGTGTAGCAGCCCAGCATGATGCTTACATTTTCCGGCGTTATAAACGTTCCTGCGCATGCGCGATAAATGTGCAGCGAAACGACAAAGCATTTACGGTACATTTACTACGTGCTGCTCGTTATGATGTATATAACCTCTCAGCACAGTTATTTATCGCAAATTAACACGAGGCAAACAAGTTTTGAGGTATGTTTTGCTGCCATAATCCGTGATAGTTATTTAAACAAACGTAATATTTTAATGTACTGAACGAAATTTTAGACACCTCTTCACAGTAGTCATCACAGGAGAGATATCGAACAGCCCGTGGCATTTATACAAATAATTCTTTGTTATTTCGCTGCACATTGATGATTTTTAATTTGTCGCGCATACGCAGAAAGGCTAATCGGAAAGTTCATAACTACCGGAAAAATGTAAGCCGCTTCCGGGCTCTATCAGTTTGCAACCTTGTGTTGATATTATTAATAGGCTCTAGTCATCAAGCACATTTTAAATGATGAAATTTGTGTTGCACCCCTCGCCTGCTTGATGCTTATCGCCTACGGCGTGTGTGGGTGTGTGTGTGTGTGTGTGTGTGCGTGCGTGCGTGCGTGCGTGTGTGCGTGTGTGTGTGCGTGCGTTAACTTCCTGCCCCCAACTGCCCCCAGCCTCGTTTTCGCACGCGAGATTTGCACGCCCTATTATGATGAGAGATATAATATGACGGCTCGTATTGTACGTAATACATGACGTAAAACACCACTTTTGAAACTAGCCCAAAAATAGCGGCATGTCCATAAAAAGAAGCCCAAAAAACCGCAACCCGCAACTGCTGATTTTCCCCCGCGAAACAGGTCTAAAACAAGCCCAATTCCGCGGGAAAACCGCGGAGTTGGCAACACTGATTATATAGGCCGTGGATATTGCACCGACAGTCGGTCCATTAAGGCACGGCTATTGCACCGACAGTCGGTCCATTAAGGCACGGCTATTGCACCGACAGTCGGTCCATTAAAGCACGGCTATTGCACCGACAGTCGGTCCATTAAAGCACGGCTATTGCACCGACAGTCGGTCCATTAAGGCACGGCTATTGCACCGACAGTCGGTCCATTAAGGCACGGCTATTGCACCGACAGTCGGTCCATTAAGGCACGGCTATTGCACCGAGAGTCGATTTGGACCAAACCACTATTCCAAAATAGGGCTGTGAGGTTGTCGCCGCTGCGTGGCCGTAACAATGTGAACCCGACTTGACTTGTATAAAACGTATTACCCTGACCCTGACCTTAACCCTAACCCTGACCCTAATGCTTGCATTTGTTGCTCAAACAAATGTAGCGCATTCTGCAATTCGACAAACGTTCTAACAGATTCGCCAACTCTAAACACGGTATATATATAATATCTATCCATTCCATGCCATAAAATAGAAAGGCACAGTCTATGGTACTCATTTTCGGGGTACTAATACTGGTGAAAGATAATAAAAATCAATTTGACATTATAAACACTTTGCTACCTTGTCATCAAGATAATCAACCGAATACATAGCTGATATATCCACGCAGTAAATAAATATGTACTATATGAATAATTGATAAACAGAACACATTTGCAACGCGCCCTCGACATTTTTTATGAGTACGCCCATGGCCATTACCATGCCATCGTCATATGCCGGTCGTCAACTTTGTCAACAATCGGATTTAATTATTCGTTCCGACTTCATATGCATACCAGGCCTAGCTGTAAGCGGAGCAGTTTTCTTCCAGAAAAAAGGAAAATGCACATAGTGTTACATAGTACGTAGTAATATATAATTAACACAATATGTAATCATATATATGTTGGCAACTTTATAATGATGGCGACATGTTGGTTGTAACATTTAACTAACGGAGAAATCGCAATCTAAGATATAGTATTAGTTACGCTAGCCTAATATTCAATTTAAGCTCTATTCACTATTGGCATCGCTTCGCATTTGCCGTAAGTCGTAACTTCAGTCTTTAGAAAGGATGCACGAATGTTTGCTGTGGGTCGTATCATGGTGTTGCGCTATATATTGTAAGATTTCTTTCACACGCGGTGAAAAACTGTAAAGTTCTGTTTATTTTTTTCGACACCTTTCACTTGACTTGTACAGAGCAATCGGACGCGTATAAAGTCCCACTTGTCTACGGCGCATAGCGCCTCGAAATTTGGGTAAACGGCGGAAGTAACAGTAACTCAACTTAATACACTAAATGCCCAGGTAAACTTCGCTAGCAACAATGACTCGATTAATACGTCAGATGCCTCGGTGGCCGACGCGCGGGTAAACAGGGGGAGTAATTATGACTCACTTTGGTAGCCGAATGCCTTGTAAAAATTCATCGACGAGCAGTGGAGAAAACGGCTAACTTTCGATCGCCAGCCTAAGCGCTCCGATCGTACCGACGAACAGGGTGGCGACAAGCTTAGTCCAGGACCAGCCCAATAGGCCCGTAGACATTTCGTAGATGTCGAAGTTTGACTGTTGATTTGAGTAATATATACATATGACTTTAATATTCTACTAGGTGGCAATTTCCAAAACTGGGCATAACGTGGCGACGGCCCTTTTTAAAATGGCTGCCTAATTCAATATCCCGGTATCTTAATAAATACGGCATGCAGAGCAATAACTGTAGTATGCCAATGTAAGTTTCAGGAGACTTTGATTTCAAATATACAATTACTTGGCTCCTATGGCATTTATTTCCGCCATTTTTAAAGATGGCGGTCGTCAATACAAATGTCCCCCTATCTCAAAAACTACGTCACCTAGAACAATTTTATTGACGTTGTTGGATAGCTTGGTGGATAGCGATATCAAATATATTATTCGTTACCTTCAATAACATAACAATTCGCGCCATTTGTAAAGATGGCGTCTGTCAAAGCCCATTATGTCCGTATTTAAGAAATACGGTATTTAGATCCATCTTTCACCACATCTTAAGTGCTTCATGTCGCCACATGTACATATTCCTGCACGGCGACTTGGTGCCTGAGGGCGAATGGTGGCAACGCACGCTACAAGAGGTCGACAACCTTTATCACGTCTACTGCGAGAAACCAACGAAAATTCACGACAAACCCATCTGTTTCGTGGAACACGCCTCTGACATCAAACGTCTTACATTACTGATAGGTAAGTACACGTGTAGGCATGGGGCGGTTGAGTTAGGGGCATTAGAGTGCGCTTGATTCCTAGGACCAATTCTTTGGGGATTGTGTTAGAGTTTTGGATTGCAGAAAGATTTAGGCTGCCTGTTTTCAAGGTGTCCTTAAACTCAGATTCAATTGCATAATGTGTTTTGACGTATGTAAAGAAACTGTTCTGTTTTGAGATGGCATAAATAACAAAATACAATAGAAATATTTCAGTGCAAAACCTCACAATATGGAGCACAATGATTTAGCTACAGTTTCAGACTCGTAATCAAAAGATACCGTGTTTGATTCCTCTTCGTGCCGTATCAGATAAACACATGCAGCTGCCTAATCTCTGCAATTGTAACGTAAAAAGAAACTAAAATATTGAAGTAGGAAGTAAAAAATACACATAAATGTACACAATATAAGTCAACGCTCCGAAATTAATCATAGTTATCACAAAAATATGGTTTTTAGTTGTATTATAGATTCAGGCGTATTGAAAGTGATTAGAATTGTTATACAAATGTCGATTTCCGTTGTATTGTCAATGGATGTTAGAGTACTTTCCATGTGGTGTAATGTGCCAGCCTGTAGACTCTACTTATATTTTTATCGTCGAATACTATGTGCGTGCGCCCTTGCGTGCGTGCGTGCGTGCATGCGTGCGTGCTTACTTACACGTTACCAGTTAAGCTAGACCGTACACACGCCAGCTGTACAAATGATACCAACGTCATCTATTACATACACAAGCGTGACATTACATGCCTACAATAATTTACACAGAAATGGGACATACTATAATAGTAGGCCCTAATATTTTAAAGTTGCATTCTGACATAATTTCCCCTTTTTAACGCATTTTAGAAAAGTCAATGTACACCATGACCGATATTTGCTTATTAGTATACTTCCTACCACATATCTCACGTTGTGGTTTTATACGTTATTTGATCAAATATAAGTTTGCAACAAACAACGGCTCTGGAGTTTCCCAAAAGTCGATCTATTTTTACCATCGGAACTCTCCGGTCAACGTAAGTAAACGATGGGGCAAACTAAAAGGCGGTTCCACATATCCACGTTAGTCGCTAGAGGCGTCACTAGGCAACAATACCCTAGTTATTTAAATCATGCTCAATTAGCCATTGACCGTACAGGCGCGTAGCCAGCGATAGTTTGTATGTGGGCAAATGCATTCTTTGTGAATGTGGTATGTCGTTCCCGTGCGGTCTGCCAATTGTGGTCCGCCTTTTAGGGTGGCCCTAGTGTGGTTTCCCGACAGCGCTTTTCACTGGAATTCCCTTCATCGAGGTCTAAGCCAATCAGAGAATTCTAACTGGCGAGGTTCGCCAGGAATTTGTTTCGTCTTTTGCTGCTTTTTATCTTAAAATGGCATATTATGTGAAAATAAGTTGATATGTAGTTGAGGAAAACAATATATAGTGTATGGGGAATGCTGGTTTACTGGGAAATTATATTTTAAACATGGCGGAAGTCAGAATGCAACTTTAAAGAAGCGGAACTATATATTAAACAAACACACTGAATATGTTATCTGCCCGTGCGTGCTAACCTAAATACTGACGCCTTGCCGTGTATGTTACAGACTTCGGAGGCATCTACCTGGACACTGACGTGCTGATACTGAAGTCGTTTGACCCTCTTCGAGAATATAACCTCGTCCTCGCTAAAGAGACAGAGAAAAAGATTGCCAACGGGATTATGATCGCTCGGAAGGGGGCGCTCTTCCTGCGGTTGTGGCTAGAAAACTATCGCAACTACAAGCGAGGTAGTTGGGGCGGTAATTCGGTCATAATTTCCAGCTTACTGCAAAAACTGTATCCGCATTTAGTACACGTTGAATTCGACAGGCTGCTGGGGCCGACATACCTTCGGCTGATACACATGTACGGGATTGATAACAAGTTTTTCGACTGGTCCAAAAGTCTCAGTATACACATTTACGACGAGAAAAAGTACAGAGTGCCGGCAACACCCGAACAGTTGAAGGGATTCAACAGTACCCTAGGCCAAGTGATGCGGTACATTTACTTCGGAAGTCCCAATTTGCTTCCGATAACCGGCAAACGATTCACAGCAAATAAGCCAAAATGATGGCTTTATTCAGATTCGCCCGTCTCGCTATTATTAAGCCCTAATTAATCTTTTATATTGTGTAGCAAAGTGCACTCTTTTCTCTTCACAGACGCTAAGGCCGAAACAATTAAAGGTACTCAATCCACTCGTTTGCTAATCGCCAAACCGGTTCTTTTATTACCAGATGTGTAATGTGTTAATAGTTAACTTGTATGCACAGTCAGTAAATTTTTTTAATGCGTACCTGTCAATTTATAATTGTAAAAAAAGAATCGCCGTTACACCGGGTATAACTGGCGAAATAATCAGCAGCTGCCGACGCCCTGTGCTTTTTGGGTCACGTGTTTTATGCGAGATCGACTTACTACGGCACAATAACAAATCGCACGTGCTTTTGCGCGTCATCTGAACTGTAAGAAAGCATCATGTTTTATTAGGTATCAAAAGGGTAGTCGACTAAGCCTTGTGGCAGACATAACGTCAACGTGTTTTTCTGCAGACCTAGACGGAACCATGAACCTGATGTAGCCAACACCACGTGAACACCACAACAACACTCGCATTGTATTAGCATAGTGCGGTCGATGCATTTGTTGGCTTCTCTGTTTTGCATGAACGTAAACAACAGGTTAACACAAGAACCTCACCCTGTACAAATTGCATCGAAACCATGTTATATGAAATATAATATTATACTATAATGTAGATATAGATAAACAGCCAGCAATACTATTATAAATAGGGGAGGGGAGGGGAGGGGAGGGGAGGGGAGGGGAGGGGAGGGGAGGGGAGGGGAGGGGAGGGGAGGGGAGGGGAGGGGAGGGGAGGGGAGGGGAGGGGAGGGGAGGGGAGGGGAGGGGAGGGGAGGGGAGGGGAGGGGAGGGGAGGGGAGGGGAGGGGAGGGGAGGGGAGGGGAGGGGAGGGGAGGGGAGGGGAGGGGAGGGGAGGGGAGGGGAGGGGAGGGGAGGGGAGGGGAGGGGAGGGGAGGGGAGGGGAGGGGAGGGGAGGGGAGGGGAGGGGAGGGGAGGGGAGGGGAGTATTAAGGCTGAGGTAAGAAGTGTTTTTGTTTTCATGTTGACAATTTTTGTTACCGACAGTCGGTCCATTAAGGCACGGCTATTGCACCGACAGTCGGTCCATTAAGGCACGGCTATTGCACCGAGAGTCGATTTGGACCAAACCACTATTCCAAAATAGGGCTGTGAGGTTGTCGCCGCTGCGTGGCCGTAACAATGTGAACCCGACTTGACTTGTATAAAACGTATTACCCTGACCCTGACCTTAACCCTAACCGTAACCCTGACCCTAACGCTGACACTAACCCTAAACCTGACCCTAAACCTAACCCTGACACACACACCCATTTTGGAATAGTGGTTCGGTCCAAATTGTCCCTGCACCGTCACACTGACATAGCAAATAAATTAATCTTTCGACGCTTTTTTAAAAGCGTTTGGCGTCTTGTTTTTGCCGCGTTCTAATTTCAGGTGTCTCTCATATAAAACTGACTATGTATTTGTTGCTCAAACAAATGTAGCGCATTCTGCAACTCGACAAACGTTCTAACAGATTCGCCAATTCTAAACACGGTATATATAATATCTATCCATTCCATGCCATAGAATAGAAAGGCACAGTCTATTGTACTCATTTTCGGGGTACTAATACTGGTAAACGATAATCAAAATCAATTTGACATATAAACACTTTGCTACCTTGTCATCAAGATAATCAACCGAATACATAGCTGATATACGCACTAAATAAATATATACTATATGAATAATTGATAAACAGAACACATTTGCAACGCGCCCTCGATATTTTTTATGAGTACGCCCATGGCCATTACCATGCCATCGTCATATGCCGGTCGTCAACTTTGTCAACAATCGGATTTAATTATTCGTTCCGACTTCATATGCATACCAGGCCTAGCTGTAAGCGGAGCAGTTTTCTTCCAGAAAAAGGGAAAATGCACATAGTGTTACATAGCACGTAGTAATATATAATTACACAATATGTAATCATATATATGTTGGCAACTTTATAATGATGGAGACATGTTGGTTGTAACATTTAACTAACGGAGAAATCGCAATCTAAGATATAGTATTAGTTACGCTAGCCTAGTATTCAATTTAAACTCTATTCACTATTGGCATCGCTTCGCATTTGCCGTAAGTCGTAACTTCAGTCTTTAGAAAGGATGCACGAATGTTTGCTGTGGGTCGTATCATGGTGTTGCGCTATATATTGTAAGATTTCTTTCACACGCGGTGAAAAACTGTAAAGTTCTGTTTATTTTTTTTCGACACCTTTCACTTGACTTGTACAGAGCAATCGGACGCGTATAAAGTCCCACTTGTCTACGGCGCATAGCGCCTCGAAATTTGGGTAAACGGCGGAAGTAACAGTAACTCAACTTAATACACTAAATGCCCAGGTAAACTTCGCTAGCAACAATGACTCGATTAATACGTCAGATGCCTCGGTGGCCGACGCGCGGGTAAACAGGGGGAGTAATTATGACTCACTTTGGTAGCCGAATGCCTTGTAAAAATTCATCGACGAGCAGTGGAGAAAACGGCTAACTTTCGATCGCCTGCCTAAGCGCGCCGATCGTACCGACGAACAGGGTGGCGACAAGCTTAGTCCAGGACCAGCCCAATAGGCCCGTAGACATTTCGTAGATGTCGAAGTTTGACTGTTGATTTGAGTAATATATACATATGACTTTAATATTCTACTAGGTGGCAATTTCCAAAACTGGGCATAACGTGGCGACGGCCATTTTTCAAAATGGCTGCCTAATTCAATATCCCCGTATCTTAATAAATACGGCATGCAGAGCAATAACTGTAGTATGCCAATGTATGTTTCAGGAGACTTTGATTTCAAATATACAATTACTTGGCTCCTATGGCATTTATTTCCGCCATTTGTAAAGATGGCGGTCGTCAATACAAATGTCCCCATATCTCAAAAACTACGTCACCTAGAACAATTTTATTGACGTTGTTGGATAGCTTGGTGGATAGCGATATCAAATATATTATTCGATACCTTCAATAACATAACAATTCGCGCCATTTGTAAAGATGGCGTCTGTCAAAGCCCATTATGTCCGTATTTAAGAAATACGGTATTTAGATCCATCTTTCACCACATCTTAAGTGCTTCATGTCGTCGAAGGGTGTAGCAGATGTACAGTGGAGACCTGTTTGACTCAGTGTTGACATTAGTTATAAGTTTGAGACGAGTTCAACGCCGTACATGATATGTTCCCTGTTATCGCTCAGTATACATGAGATCATATGGCAAGACCATTAATCGATGTGTCATCTGTATATAACCAAATGCCAATATAATTCTCAATTTCATGTATGTTTGAAAAGTGTCATCACCAGAACACATTACAGATGGAAGGTGCATGTGAAAAAAACATGTTTATAGGTTAAAGCCTGCATCACTCAGGCCAGGACTACCATCGAAAATAGATTAGATTATATATAGATTATCAGGTACTGAGCAGTCAAATGATGTTTTAAACCAGGTGGTAATTGCCTACGAGATATATCCCCACTTTTATAACTATCCCAAAAGAGAAGTAGTAATGAGGTATTTGTTTACAATAAGCCAATGTTGCCTCATTGATTGAAGACAGTTCTATTATATACCAACACACAAGTATATTGACCTACTATTATTTCAAACTTATTTGTTTCTTGTCTTGCCATATTTCAGATGATTGAAAATAAACGTGGCCATAGACAAAAATACATAATAACTTGAGATATTTACATTCGCATTTTCAAGTCTGCTCCTGCATCTTCTGAACTTGATGTATTATTTGCATATTGGGCAAGACCGTCGAGCCACTTTATGGTGGGGAGACTAGCAGGAAACGTGTCAGTCACGCAGCTGAGCTCAAAGATGACATTTTTATACAGTATTAGGGATTCACGGACATGACTGTGCATTCAAGTATCACAATACGTTTGCATATTATAAACGATACACTGATATACGGAATCTCATATTAATTTTGGAGGAATCGGAGGTAACTGTTGAGATAAACAAACTACAAGAAGCAAACCATAATCCTTACACACGCAGCACAAGTTCTCATAAACCAGAATCCGTGTTTATCCGGATACATTGACTGTACCATACATTGCACCATACGTACAATCAATGTACGTGGGAGTGATAGGGTTCGGTTAAAACGGAAAAGAATGAGGGATAAGTTCATATTTGTTAATCACGAAAGTCGTGTAAACTTTCTGGATGCAATGAGATAACGTATTTGCTAGATGCGCAGACTTTAGTAAGTCTGAAAGTGTATTTGCTGATACATACATACATATATATATATATATATATATATATATATATATATATATATATATATATATATATATGTATATATGCATATATATATATATATACAAACAAAATATGGTCCTCCTCAAACTAAACCTAAACATGATTTGTTGGTGGAAGCTTTGTCTTTTCCACTGATCAAAGACGACTATGGATTGACAGTTACTGAAATTAAGGATTTCGTGTCCAGTTTAGCAGAGAATTATGATTCTGCGTTATACAACAGATATTCTAAGATGCGTGTATTGGACAACTATAATGATACAATTCAATTATGTCCTAGTTATCAATTCAATGTGCCCATGGAATATGCTTTTCATCAGATATTAGCGTAAACGTACTGCAGCAAAGATGAGAGAAATGAATGTTGTTAAGTCGTGTGTGGAGATTATCAGACGTTGACAGGCGTCTTTTTTGAACCCTTGAATATTTACTAGCGCAATATTTGGTAGAGGCAATTGAGTTGAGTTTGCGGGTTAATAACGATCCACTCTATGTATGTAGTACTCTTTGTGGTCAACTTCGTCACCATGCGTCACTTCATCGTCATCACCCTTAAGCATCATACTCATCATTTTAATTTTAAACATACGAGATCTTTTAATGCCAAAGAGCGAGGCAAAGAAAGTCAGCAACTGATCTTACGTTTTCCCATGATTATTTCACATCATAATCATCACTCCATTTTTCACCTATCTTGAAATCAACTTTCTTCAAAAGCCTCTCTGAGAATGTCTCTTTTCTACGACTCGATAACTAGGACAAAACTCACTCATTTCACCATAGTTGTCCAACAAAAATTGTGTTTACATCTTTGTTGTATAACCCAGTATTATAACTATCTGCTAAACTGAACATGAATTCCTTAATTTCAGTAACTGTCAACCCATAGCCATCTTTGTAGAATGGATATAAATGAGACAAAGCCTCCACGATTTAGTTTGAGGAGGACCATATTTTGGTTCTGACTGTCAGCAGCAAATACACTTTCAGGCGTATTCAAGTATGTGCATCTAACAAATGCGTCATTAAAAAAAATCTATTTACACATTCTGAACTTTTCCATCACTTTTTTCGTTTGTTCTCGAATCCTATCACTCCCTATCACTCCTACATCAATGTGTTCCGGATAAACACGGATCCTGGTAGGGGAGAGCTTGTGCTACATGTGGAAAGATTGTTGGTTGCTTCTTATAGTTTGTGTATCTCACCAGTTACCCTGGGTTCCTGTTAAATAAGCAGGTGATTACGTATACCAGTTTATCGTTTATAACATATGCATGGGTATTGTGATACTTGAATGCAGTCAGGTCCGATAATCTTTATTATTTTGTTAATAATGTAATTTTGAGCTCTGCTACGTTACTGACACGTTTCCTGCTAGCTAGTCTCCCCACAATAAAGTAGCTCGACGGTCTTGCCCAATATGTAAATAATACATTAAGTTCAGGAGAGGCAGGAGCAGACTTGAAAATCCGAAGGTGAAGTATCTCAAGTGATTATGTATTTTTGTCCATGGCCATGTTTATTTTCAATTATCTGAAATATGGTAAGACAAGAAAAAACATGTTTTAAATAATAATAGCTAGAGTAATGTACTTGTGTGTTGGTATATTATAGAAATGTCTTCAATCAATGAGGCAACCTTGGCTTATTGTAAACAAATACCCCATTACTACTTCTCTGTTGGGATAGTTATAAAAGTGGGGATATATCTCGTAGGCAATTACCACCTGGTTTAAAACATCATTTGACTGCTCAGTACCTGATAATCTATATAGATCGATGGTATTCCTGGCCTGAGTGATGCAGGCTTTAACCTATAAACATGTTTTTCACATGCACCTTACCATCTGTAATGTGTTCTGGTGATGACACTTTTCAAACATACATGAAATTGATAATTATATTGGCATTTGGTTATATACAGATGACACATCGATTAATGGTCTTGCCATATGATCTCATGTATACTGAGCAATAATAGGGAACATATAATATACGGCGTTGAACTCGTCTCAAACTTATAACTAATGTCAACACTGAGTCAAACAGGTCTCCACTGTACATCTGCTACACCCTTCGACGACATGAAGCACTTAAGATGTGGTGAAAGATGGATCTAAATACCGTATTTCTTAAATACGGACATAATGGGCTTTGACAGACGCCATCTTTACAAATGGCGCGAATTGTTATGTTATTGAAGGTAACGAATAAAATATTTGATATCGCTATCCACCAATCTATCCAACAACGTCAATAAAATTGCTCTAGGTGACGTAGTTTTTGAGATATGGGGACATTTATATTGACGACCGCCATCTTTAAAAATGGCGGAAATAAATGCCATAGGAGCCAAGTAATTGTATATTTGAAATTAAAGTCTCCTGAAAAATACATTGGCATACCACAATTATTGCTCTGCAAACCGTATTTTTTAAGATACGGGGATATTGAATTAGGCAGCCATTTTGAAAAATGGCCGTCGCCACGTTATGCCCAGTTTTTGAAATTTCTACCTAGTAGAATATTAAAGACATATGTATATATTGCTCAAATCAACAGTCAAACTTCGACATCTACGAAATATCTACGGGCCTATAAGGCAGGTCCAGGACTAGCTCCCCTGCACGCCGACGGTGGTGCCGGACCCGCGAGCAGGCGTTGCCCGGCGCGCGGGAGAAACTACCGACTCTCTCAGTGAGTGAGTTCCACACTTTGTAGATATATAAAAAATGCGTCGCGGCGATCACTGATGCTTAGGCTATCACGTGACATCCGTCCCGGCTCGCGCAGCGAGTGTCATACTTTCTTAATACTAACCGAGACGTTTGGAATATATATATATATATATATATATATATATATATATATATATATATATATATATATATATATATATATATATATATATATGTATAATGTATATGTCGTTAATGCCGACAACCTACGTGCCGCTATTCAAACCTCCACGGTGGATTTAGGCCAATATAACTGCGCTACAAGTCGATGTCTGGCATATATTTGGGCACTGCTCAGTACCGTGCATCTAAACAGTGCTATGGCAAGTACTCTGAAAATTGCGATGATCATTGTGTGTACCGTGTTGGTGACGCTGATGTATGTCGTGCAAGTTACATTACACAACTTTAGACCGACAGCGCCGGCGACAGCAGGTTACAAGGAGAGTCGCGTCGGACGGACTTGCGGCGCGCTTCACGACCTCACAGAAGACTATCCGTACGGACCACCGGACACTGACGCCGACATGTTGGACGAGTTGAATTCTTGCGGTTGGCAGCCACGTCTGTTGACGCGGGCCGTTAGACGTGGCAAAGACACACCTGTGAACACATCCGCGAGTCTGGTAGTTGCGAATATTGTCCACTATATCCTCTTCAAGAAGAGCAGCAACAACAGGAAGAATTTCAAGTTTTTGTTTCAGCACTATCTGAGCTTCCGTAGCGTTCACCAGTTCATACGTCCTCGTTACATATTCCTGCACGGCGACTTGGTGCCTGAGGGCGAATGGTGGCAACGCACGCTACAAGAGGTCGACAACCTTTATCACGTCTACTGCGAGAAACCAACGAAAATTCACGACAAACCCATCTGTTTCGTGGAACACGCCTCTGACATCAAACGTCTTACATTACTGATAGGTAAGTACACGTGTAGGCATGGGGCGGTTGAGTTAGGGGCATTAGAGTGCGCTTGATTCCTAGGACCAATTTTTGGGGGATTGTGTTAGAGTTTTGGATTGCAGAAAGATTTAGGCTGCCTGTTTTCAAGGTGTCCTTAAACTCAGATTCAATTGCATAATGTGTTTTGACGTATGTAAAGAAACTGTTCTGTTTTGAGATGGCATAAATAACAAAATACAATAGAAATATTTCAGTGCAAAACCTCACAATATGGAGCACAATGATTTAGCTACAGTTTCAGACTCGTAATCAAAAGATACCGTGTTTGATTCCTCTTCGTGCCGTATCAGATAAGCACATGCAGCTGCCTAATCTCTGCAATTGTAACGTAAAAAGAAACTAAAATATTGAAGTAGGAAGTAAAAAATACACATAAATGTACACAATATAAGTCAACGCTCCGAAATTAATCATAGTTATCACAAAAATATGGTTTTTAGTTGTATTATAGATTCAGGCGTATTGAAAGTGATTAGAATTGTTATACAAATGTCGATTTCCGTTGTATTGTCAATGGATGTTAGAGTACTTTCCATGTGGTGTAATGTGCCAGCCTGTAGACTCTACTTATAGTTTTATCGTCGAATACTATGTGCGTGCGCCCTTGCGTGCGTGCGTGCGTGCGTGCGTGCGTGCGTGCGTGCATGCGTGTGTGCTTACTTACACGTTACCAGTTAAGCTAGACCGTACACACGCCAGCTGTACAAATGATACCAACGTCATCTATTACATACACAAGCGTGACATTACATGCCTACAATAATTTACACAGAAATGGGACATACTATAATAGTAGGCCCTAATATTTTAAAGTTGCATTCTGACATAATTTCCCCTTTTTAACGCATTTTAGAAAAGTCAATGTACACCATGACCGATATTTGCTTATTAGTATACTTCCTACCACATGTCTCACTTTGTGGTTTTATACGTTATTTGATCAAATATAAGTTTGCAACAAACAACGGCTCTGGAGTTTCCCAAAAGTCGATCTATTTTTACCATCGGAACTCTCCGGTCAACGTAAGTAAACGATGGGGCAAACTAAAAGGCGGTTCCACATATCCACGTTAGTCGCTAGAGGCGCCACTAGGCAACAATACCCTAGTTATTTAAATCATGCTCAATTAGCCATTGACCGTACAGGCGCGTAGCCAGCGATAGTTTGTATGTGGGCAACTGGACATGCATTCTTTGTGAATGTGGTATGTCGTTCCCGTGCGGTCTGCCAATTGTGGTCCGCCTTTTAGTGTGGCCCTAGTGTGGTTTCCCGACAGCGCTTTTCACTGGAATTCCCTTCATCGAGGTCTAAACCAATCAGAGAATTCTAACTGGCGAGGTTCGCCAGGAATTTTTTCGTCTTTTGCTGCTTTTTATCTTAAAATGGCATATTATGTGAAAATAAGTTGATATGTAGTTGAGGAAAACAATATATAGTGTATGGGGAATGCTGGTTTACTGGGAAATTATATTTTAAACATGGCGGAAGTCAGAATGCAACTTTAAAGAAGCGGAACTATATATTAAACAAACACACTGAATATGTTATCTGCCCGTGCTAACCTAAATACTGACGCCTTGCCGTGTATGTTACAGACTTCGGAGGCATCTACCTGGACACTGACGTGCTGATACTGAAGTCGTTTGACCCTCTTCGAGAATATAACCTCGTCCTCGCTAAAGAGACAGAGAAAAAGATTGCCAACGGGATTATGATCGCTCGGAAGGGGGCGCTCTTCCTGCGGTTGTGGCTAGAAAACTATCGCAACTACAAGCGAGGTAGTTGGGGCGGTAATTCGGTCATAATTTCCAGCTTACTGCAAAAACTGTATCCGCATTTAGTACACGTTGAATTCGACAGGCTGCTGGGGCCGACATACCTTCGGCTGATATACATGTACGGGATTGATAACAAGTTTTTCGACTGGTCCAAAAGTCTCAGTATACACATTTACGACGAGAAAAAGTACAGAGTGCCGGCAACACCCGAACAGTTGAAGGGATTCAACAGTACCCTAGGCCAAGTGATGCGGTACATTTACTTCGGAAGTCCCAATTTGCTTCCGATAACCGGCAAACGATTCACAGCAAATAAGCCAAAATGATGGCTTTATTCAGATTCGCCCGTCTCGCTATTATTAAGCCCTAATTAATCTTTTATATTGTGTAGCAAAGTGCACTCTTTTCTCTTCACAGACGCTAAGGCCGAAACAATTAAAGGTACTCAATCCACTCGTTTGCTAATCGCCAAACCGGTTCTTTTATTACCAGATGTGTAATGTGTTAATAGTTAACTTGTATGCACAGTCAGTAATTTTTTTTAATGCGTACCTGTCAATTTATAATTGTAAAAAAAGAATCGCCGTTACACCGGGTATAACTGGCGAAATAATCAGCAGCTGCCGACGCCCTGTGCTTTTTGGGTCACGTGTTTTATGCGAGATCGACTTACTACGGCACAATAACAAATCGCACGTGCTTTTGCGCGTCATCTGGACTGTAAGAAAGCATCATGTTTTATTAGGTATCAAAAGGGTAGTCGACTAAGCCTTGTGGCAGACATAACGTCAACGTGTTTTTCTGCAGACCTAGACGGAACCGGAGGGGAGGGGAGGGGAGGGGAGGGGAGGGGAGGGGAGGGGAGGGGAGGGGAGGGGAGGGGAGGGGAGGGGAGGGGAGGGAGGGGAGGGGAGGGGAGGGGAGGGGAGGGAGGGGAGGGGAGGGGAGGGGAGGGGAGGGAGGGGAGGGGAGGGGAGGGGAGGGGAGGGGAGGGGAGGGGAGGGGAGGGGAGGGGAGGGGAGGGGAGGGGAGGGGAGGGGGGGAGGGGAGGGGAGGGGAGGGGAGGGGAGGGGAGGGGAGGGAGGGAGGGGAGGGGAGGGGAGGGGAGGGGAGGGGAGGGGGAGGGGAGGGGAGGGGAGGGGAGGGGAGGGGAGGGGAGGGGAGGGGAGGGGAGGGGAGGGGAGGGGAGGGGGAGGGGAGGGGAGGGGAGGGGAGGGGAGTATTAAGGCTGAGGTAAGAAGTGTTTTTGTTTTCATGTTGACAATTTTTGTTTTTCTATACAAGAATTTTAGTTTGGCATTTGACTTACAACAAATCTTATCAGCCACTCTTTCTCCAGTTAGAGACTGACCTAACTCTAAGCCTAGATATGTAACATGTGTTTGGCATGTCAATGTGGTGCCAGCATATTTCACCTGAATAGAACTGCAAGTATGAAGTTTTCGTTTTGATCCCAAAAAATAGATTAAGTTTTCCCTAGATTGAGGGACAAGTTTTTATTAATTAAAGCTCTGAGGAAAGACTTTCTTGGATCAATTGGGTGTTATACCCAAAACTAAAAGAGCTGAATCATCAGCATTCAAAAGAAGTTTGCAGCGAACGGCCGTGGAAATATCATTAAAATATATTAGAAATAATAAAGGCCCCATAATTGAACCTTGTGGGTCACTACATGTGACAGTCATAGGTTTCGATAAAGTTTCTTTACATTCAACTGATTGTTGTCGCTCACATAAATATGATTTACACCAAACTATGGGAGATTTGTGAAGTCCTATTGCTTAGAAAAAGGGGGAATATCACTACCTATTGTTATTGTGAGGTTGACTGTAGAAAGACCCCAATGCTACATCCGCAAGAGACACTATACTGTCAATAGTTATTAGATTATATACAGTGTTGCCAGGTCAAAATAAAATGTCCAGCCCAATCGCCCTCGAAAACTAGCCCAAAACTAGCCCAACAAATTCCCCAAAATAATTATGAGAAGGTACGTTTTAAAAGTTTCCAACGACACACCCCTACTAATAAAGAGGGAAATGCATTTCAAGTACATCACGCACACAGTATTTACCTTATGATGAGTGGATAATTCCACCATTGCTTGCAGTTGAATGCCATCTGCTGTTCTACGGAGAACCTTTTTTATAATTGCTTGTTTAGACATTGCACATCATAATGTCACATAAATGATCATCTACGTAATCACTGCCTACACGGTCGCGGCGCATAATTGCATTAGTTAATGGTGTCTACTATCATATATGTACCCACTTTTGAAATTTGACAAATAATATGCTGTAACTGGATTACGAAATATCCACGTGAAAATTAGTGAGTGTGTTATAATGTACTGCACTTAAGTAAATAAAATGTCTATGTTTTAGAAGTTTATATACTAATAATGTTTGTACTCCATGCACTTAATTGGAAATTGTGTAATCTGTTTTTCTGTTCAACCTACAGGATCTTATACAATCATAACAATCAGATTTAATTATTCGTTCCGACTTCATATGCATACCAGGCCTAGCTGTAAGCGGAGCAGTTTTCTTCCAGAAAAAGGGAAAATGCACATAGTGTTACATAGCACGTAGTAATATATAATTACACAATATGTAATCATATATATGTTGGTAACTTTATAATGATGGCGACATGTTGGTTGTAACATTTAACTAACGGAGAAATCGCAATCTAAGATATAGTATTAGTTACGCTAGCCTAGTATTCAATTTAAGCTCTATTCACTATTGGCATCGCTTCGCATTTGCCGTAAGTCGTAACTTCAGTCTTTAGAAAGGATGCACGAATGTTTGCTGTGGGTCGTATCATGGTGTTGCGCTATATATTGTAAGATTTCTTTCACACGCGGTGAAAAACTGTAAAGTACTGTTTATTTTTTTTCGACACCTTTCACTTGACTTGTACAGAGCAATCGGACGCGTATAAAGTCCCACTTGTCTACGGCGCATAGCGCCTCGAAATTTGGGTAAACGGCGGAAGTAACAATAACTCAACTTAATACACTAAATGCCCAGGTAAACTTCGCTAGCAACAATGACTCGATTAATACGTCAGATGCCTCGGTGGCCGACGCGCGGGTAAACAGCGGGAGTAATTATGACTCACTTTGGTAGCCGAATGCCTCGTAAAAATTCATTGACGAGCAGTGGAGAAAACGGCTAACTTTCGATCGCCTGCCTAAGCGCGCCGATCGTACCGACGAACAGGGTGGCGACAAGCTTAGTCCAGGACCAGCCCAATAGGCCCGTAGACATTTCGTAGATGTCGAAGTTTGACTGTTGATTTGAGTAATATATACATATGACTTTAATATTCTACTAGGTGGCAATTTCCAAAACTGGGCATAACGTGGCGACGGCCATTTTTCAAAATGGCTGCCTAATTCAATATCCCCGTATCTTAATAAATACGGCATGCAGAGCAATAACTGTAGTATGCCAATGTATGTTTCAGGAGACTTTGATTTCAAATATACAATTACTTGGCTCCTATGGCATTTATTTCCGCCATATTTAAAGATGGCGGTCGTCAATACAAATGTCCCCATATCTCAAAAACTGCGTCACCTAGAACAATTTTATTGACGTTGTTGGATAGCTTGGTGGATAGCGATATCAAATATATTATTCGTTACCTTCAATAACATAACAATTCGCGCCATTTGTAAAGATGGCGTCTGTCAAAGCCCATTATGTCCGTATTTAAGAAATACGGTATTTAGATAATAATAATAAAAATAAAAATAATAATAAAAAATAAACTTATATAGCGCCAAATCTAGCTTAAAAACTTTTCAGGGCGCTTTACATGTTCATGATAACATGTTCTTAAAACGAATTACCCAAATGTATAACTAAAACAAAATTAACTGTATATTATATAAAAGTGCATAAAGACAGACTAATAAAAACATTATAAATAAATAAATAAATAAATATAGAAAGGCTAAAAAAAATACACAAGGTCATTTAGGCAGAAGTAATGTTCTCTTCGACGCATTGTCTCTTCATTTAATTATTTATGCATCAGCCAAAGTATTGGTTAAAATAGAGCGTCTTTAAGGCATTCTGAAAAGAGTTCTCATTGCACAGTTCTCTTATTGAGAACGGTAGTCTGTTCCACAGGTCCGGAGCAGCTGCGGGGAAACTCGCATCTCCAGCTTTGCAATTTGTTTTAGGTCTTTTAAGCTGTTTGGTTCCCTCTGAGCGAAGTGCTCTGGTTGGCGTGTAGATGCAAATAAGGTCACGCAAGTACACTGGTCCACGACAGTTGACCGCTCTGTGGACGAGTAACATTATTTTGAAACATACACGTTCCCGGACCGGAAGCCAATGGAGTTCCTTCAGCACAGGCGTGATGTTGGAGTATTTTGGTACGCGCATGATCAGTCTAGCGGCAGTATTTTGAAGACGCTGTAGTCTGGCAAAGTTCTTGTCAACTGTGCCATATAGAAGAGAATTACAATAGTCAAGCCTTGATGTCACGAGTGCGTTGACCACCCTCTCCCTCGTCTGTCTTGGCAAGAACTTGTTAATTTGCCCGATGTGATGGATGTGGAAATAGCAGCATCGAACCATTTCTGATGTGTTGGCAGACATGTTCATGTGATTGTCCAAGTACACACCAAGGTTTTTCACTTTATCAACGGCTTGGATGAGTGCACCACCAACACTGATGCTAAGTTCTTTAATTAATTTCTTTGCGGATACAGGCACAATCGGAAGGAACTCAGTTTTCTGATCATTTACTTTGAGATAATTTGAGGTGAGCCACTCTCGAATGTCCATTATGCAGTCTTGAAGACGTCGTATAGCTTCGGATAGTGATGTAGGATTGAGATCAAACGTATGCATCAATTGCAGGTCGTCAGCGTAGTGGTGAAACTTGACGCCGTGTCTTCTGATGACATCGCCGACTGGTTGGACATACAATGAGAACAGTGCTGGGCCCAGCACGGATCCCTGCGGCACTCCTGTGGTACACGTGTAGTTTTCTGATGTAGCCTGACCAATCACAACCCTCTGTTTGCGGTCCTGCAGATAGGATGCAACCCACCGTAGGGCGTAACCCTGAATACCATAACGCTTGCTGAGCCGATTGAGTAGTATGGTGTGGTCAATTGTGTCGAAAGCTGAACTCAGGTCAAGTAGGACAAGCGGAGTACCTTTCTTGCGATCCAAGGCCGCCCGGATATCGCTGCAGACTCTCAACAAGGCGGTTTCTGTTGAATGTAGTCTTCGATATGCGGACTGGAATGGTTCGTTCAGGTTTTGTGAATCAAGATGTTCAGACAATCGCAGAGCAACGACCTTTTCAATAACCTTGGATAGATGAGAGAGAGAGTGCTAACGGGTCGATAGCTACGTAGAATATCACGGTCTAAAGACGGCTTCTTTAATAATGGGTGAACACAGGCCATCTTTAGAGCAGATGGCATTGTCCCTTCCTCCAATGACTTATTAGTAATAGCGGCGATGACCGGCACCAATGATGACAGGCACTGCTGAATCTGTTTGCGTGGCAGCGGATCAAGTTCACAGGTCTTAGTTAGACCTAACACAAACTTTTCTATTTCTACATCAGATGTGGGGTCGAACGAAACGAGTGGTTCTGTGAAGCATGTTTTCTCTACCAGTGGTGGGTTTAAAGAGCGCGGCACTTCTAGCTCTGCCCGAATCATTCGCACTTTCTCACTGAAGTGTTGTGCAAACTTGCTACAACCATCTTCAGTGGAGCAAAATTCTGGGTAGATGGCCTTCTGTTTAGCTCCAAAAGACCTGACAAGCCGGAACATCGACTTGTTGTCAGCTCCCTGCAGTGTGTCCTGGTAGTATTTACACTTTGCCTTGGCTATGCAGGCCGTTGACGTATTTCGGGCCTCAACATAGAGCTGGCGGGCCGTTAGACGTGGCAAAGACACACCTGTGAACACATCCGCGAGTCTGGTAGTTGCGAATATTGTCCACTATATCCTCTTCAAGAAGAGCAGCAACAACAGGAAGAATTTCAAGTTTTTGTTTCAGCACTATCTGAGCTTCCGTAGCGTTCACCAGTTCATACGTCCTCGGTACATATTCCTGCACGGCGACTTGGTGCCTGAGGGCGAATGGTGGCAACGCACGCTACAAGAGGTCGACAACCTTTATCACGTCTACTGCGAGAAACCAACGAAAATTCACGACAAACCCATCTGTTTCGTGGAACACGCCGCTGACATCAAACGTCTTACATTACTGATAGGTAAGTACACGCGTAGGCATGGGGCGGTTGAGTTAGGGGCATTAGAGTGCGCTTTATTCCTAGAACCAATTTTTTGGGGATTGTGTTAGAGTTTTGGATTGCAGAAAGATTTAGGCTGCCTGTTTTCAAGGTGTCCTTAAACTCAGATTCAATTGCATAATGTGTTTTGACGTATGTAAAGAAACTGTTCTGTTTTGAGATGGCATAAATAACAAAATACAATAGAAATATTTCAGTGCAAAACCTCACAATATGGAGCACAATGATTTAGCTACAGTTTCAGACTCGTAATCAAAAGATACCGTGTTCGAATCCTCTTCATGCCGTGTCAGACAAACACATGCAGCTGCCCAATCTCTGCAATTGTAACGTAAAAAGAAACTAAACTATTGAAGTAGAAAGTAAAAAATACACATAAATGTACACAATATAAGTGAACGCTCCGAAATTAATTATAGTTATCACAAAAATATGGTTTTTAGTTGTGATATAAATTCTGGCGTATTGAAAGTGATTAGAATGGTTATAAAAATGTCGCTTTCCGTTGTATTGTCAATGGATGTTAGAGTACTTTCCATGTGGTGTAATGTGCCAGCCTGTAGACTCTACTTGTAGTGTTATCGTCGAATACTATGTGCGTGCGCGCTTGCGTGCGTGCGTGCGTGCATGCGTGCGTGCTTACTTATACGTTGCCAGTTAAGCTAGACCGTACACACGCCAGCTGTACAAATGATACCAACATCATCTATTACATACACAAGTGTGACATTACATGCCTACAATAATTTACACAGAAATGGGACATACTATAATAGTAGGCCCTAATATATTAAAGAATCGGAAATATATATTAAACAAACACACTGAATGTGTTATCTGTCCGTGCTAACCTAACTACTGACGCCTTGCCGTGTATGTTATAGACTTCGGAGGCATCTACCTGGACACTGACGTGCTGATACTGAAGTCGTTTGACCCTCTTCGAGAATATAACCTCGTCCTCGCTAAAGAGACAGAGAAATCGATCGCCAACGGGATTATGATCGCTCGGAAGGGGGCGCTCTTCCTGCGGTTGTGGCTAGAAAACTATCGCAACTACAAGCGAGGTAGTTGGGGCGGTAATTCGGTCATAATTTCCAGCTTACTGCAAAAACTGTATCCGCATTTAGTACACGTTGAATTCGACAGGCTGCTCGGGCCGAAATATCTTCGGCTGATATACATGTACGGGATTGATAACAAGTTTTTCGACTGGTCCAAAAGTCTCAGTATACACATTTACGGCGAGAAAAAGTACAGAGTGCCGGCAACACCCGAACAGTTGAAGGGATTCAACAGTACCCTAGGCCAAGTGATGCGGTACATTTACTTCGGAAGTCCCAATTTGCTTCCGATAACCGGCAAACGATTCACAGCAAATAAGCCAAATTGATGGCTTTATTCAGATTCGCCCGTCTCGCTATTATTAAGCCCTAATTAATCTTTTATATTGTGTAGCAAAGTGCACTCTTTTCTCTTCACAGACGCTAAGGCCGAAACAATTAACATATTCACATATGTAGGCCTATCTTACCTAAAGCTGGGTTTACGAGATGTAATATGGCGGCGCATGAAACGAGGTGATGTTGACGTCAAGAAAGGTCAAGGCCACTGGATGTCACACATGAGGTGGTAATTTGCGAGATTGCGCCTTTTTTGCTCATTTAATACTATTTACTATACCTGAGATGGTTATTCAATGAGTCAAAATCGGTTTGTTTGGGGGATGGGTTGAAGCAATAAATCATATTTCGAGAAGGTTTTCAGTCACTGAACAGAAACAAAGGATTTATTCGTTCGATGCAGATAACATAAATATATGTTCGGGGACATATTAAATGAAAAACAAATGGTATTTTGTAATAACAAATACCACTGCAAGCTCGATCAATGTTTAACTGACATATATGTTCCTACAATCAAGTACACTTACATAAATATAGCAGGTTTGACATGTATGTGTCGTGTATGTTGTGTTGTGAAACTTATCTTATGCACTAAACTCATTAAATACACCACAGATGACCGTATGTTGTAATATATATATATATATATATATATATATATATATATATATATATATATATATTAACCGTAGCGTCGCACTGGTTGACTGCGATATTTATAAATTGAAGTATTATGTTAAGTTAATATTGCGTTAAAACCTAGCGGGTGTGAGGTTATAATATGATAAGTGGGCATTATTCAACATAACTATCGAGTTTATAGTTGAGGTGACGCCACGTTGCACCAACATCACGATTGCTGTGTCACCTGGACTGTAAGAAAGCATCATGTTTTATTAGGTATCAAAAGGGTAGTCAACTAAGCCTTCTGGCATACATAACGTCAACATGTTTTTCTGCAGACCTAGACGGAACCATGAACCTGATGTAGCCAACACCACGTGAACACCACAACAACACTCGCATTGTATTAACGTAGTGCGGTCGATGCCTTTTTTAGCTTCTCTATTTTGCATGAACGTAAACAGGTTAATACAAGAACCTCACCCTGTACAAATTGCATCGAATCCATGTTATATGTAATATAATATTATACTATAATGTAGATATAGATAAACAGCCAGCAATACTATTATAAATACAACAAGCTGACAATTTACTTTTACTCCTGTCAAGCTTAAATGCTGGTGCGTGTGCGTGTGCGTGTGCGTGTGCGTGTGCGTGTGCGTGTGCGTGTGCGTGTGCGTGTGCGTGTGCGTGTTAGGGGAGGGGAGGGGAGGAGGGCAGGGCAGGGCAGGGCAGGGCAGGGCAGGGCAGGGCAGGGCAGGGCAGGGCAGGGCAGGGCAGGGCAGGGCAGGGCAGGGCAGGGCAGGGCAGGGCAGGGCAGGGCAGGGCAGGGCAGGGCAGGGCAGGGCAGGGCAGGGCAGGGCAGGGCAGGGCAGGGCAGGGCAGGGCAGGGCAGGGCAGGGCAGGGCAGGGCAGGGCAGGGCAGGGCAGGGCAGGGCAGGGCAGGGCAGGGCAGGGCAGGGCAGGGCAGGGCAGGGCAGGGCAGGGCAGGGCAGGGCAGGGCAGGGCAGGGCAGGGCAGGGCAGGGCAGGGCAGGGCAGGGCAGGGCAGGGCAGGGCAGGGCAGGGCAGGGCAGGGCAGGGCAGGGCAGGGCAGGGCAGGGCAGGGCAGGGCAGGGCAGGGCAGGGCAGGGCAGGGCAGGGCAGGGCAGGGCAGGGCAGGGCAGGGCAGGGCAGGGCAGGGCAGGGCAGGGCAGGGGAACGGAACGGAACGGAACGGAACGGAACGGAACGGAACGGAACGGAACGGAACGGAACGGAACGGAACGGAACGGAACGGAACGGAACGGAACGGAACGGAACGGAACGGAACGGAACGGAACGGAAAGGGAAGGAAAAATAAGGAAAGGATTGGAAACAAAAGGAATGGAATGGAAAGGGAAGAAGGACGACAGAGAAAGACGTGCAGTCCTACTGTGACCACCGGAGACCGTGTCCGTATATATTTTATGAAGGAATCTTTGAGGAAAAAGATTATTGCGTGTCGTACGTGTCGTATTATGATGAGTATGAGTGATTCTTAGTCAAGCGCCGTCCTACGATGTGTCGGACATACACTAAAAATAAGGAGCTCAGCCGACGACGCCCGCGAACAGTGGCGACAGTTGGAGACTGACCTTTAGTTTATGTCTGTGGATTCTCATTATGTTCTCATCATGGCGAAATATTTACCAACTTTTGGCACATTAAACGGACTTCTTAGCAATAGATTTAATAACGTTTTGAATATAATGGACATTTGATGTTACTCATTGTTATTTATATATTTATTTTATAATAATTGTATTTATTTACTTATATATCTATTCAACTATTTATTTATTTATTATTCGGTCAGTGGGTCGGTCGGTATTTATAATAATTGTATCGACCGACCGACCGACCGACCGACCGACCGACCGACCGACCGACCGACCGACCGACCGACCGACCGACCGACCGACCGACCGACCGACCGACCGACCGACCGACCGACCGACCGACCGACCGACCGACCGACCGACCGACCGACCGACCGACCGACCGACCGACCGACCGACCGACCGACCGACCGACCGACCGACCGACCGACCGACCGACCGACCGACCGACCGACCGACCGACCGACCGACCGACCGACCGACCGACAGACAGACCGACCGACCGACCGACCGACCGACCGACCGACCGACCGACCGACCGACCGACCGACAGACAGACCGACCGACCGACAGACCCACCCACCCACCCACCCACCCACCCACCGACCCACCCACCCACCGACCCACCGACCCACCGACCCACCGACCCACCGACCCACCGACCCACCGGCCCACCGGCCCACCGACCCACCGGCCCACCGACCCACCGACCCACCGACCCACCGACCCACCGACCCACCGACCCACCGACCGACCCACCGACCCACCGACCCACCGACCCACCGACCCACCGACCCACCGACCGACCCACCGACCGACCGACAAACCGACCCACCGACAAACCGACCCACCCACCCACCCACCCACCGACACACCGACCGACCCACCCACCCACCCACCCACCCACCGACCGACCCACCCACCGACCGGCCGACCGACCCACCCACGAATGATAAATAAATAAATAGTTGAATAGATAAATAAGTAAATGACTACAATTATTATAAAGTGCAAATAACATACGCAGAAAGGACAATCGGAAAGTTTATAACTACCGGAAAAATTTACTCGTGTTGCTGGGTGCCAGCAAAACGAGCAAACGTAGCTGTTTCTCTAGCAGATTGTCCTTTTGTCCCCAAATCATTCAGACAAGAAGGTGGGCCAGGTAGAACGATTCGTTCACAAGTGTCACCTGACTTCCAGTATCCACCAAACACTCTAGGTCGATACCCGCCATCGTCGCCGTGATATGTTCTAGCCCACCCATGTGATGTGATATGGTCTAGCCCATCCATGGGCAATCCTTGGGCAACTTGATTGATATCCGCCCCAAAGCCCTGACGGGGGTGGATTTCATTAGTTTAAATGCGCATGCGCGGAACGCTGGTACACCCGGCAATCGCGTCGGATGTGGCCATGTTTGTGGCAGTGGAAGCACTCCACTCCACTCCACGTCCGGCATCATTGGGTCGACCCAACTGCCTCGGTCCTGGGCCACTTGCCATGGCCGACAGAATCTACTGCTGCTGATTCAGCACCTCTGTCATCGTGTGCTGGTGGGCAGCTAGTCCCTCCGAGAACAACTTTCTCTGGGCAGCCAACTCGTCCCAGACTTTGGCCAACGCATCAGGAGGCGCCGCGTCACAGAGGGCCACATATGCCCTCGTCTTCTTGGGAGGCACGTCCTCCACCTCATCTGCCCACATATGGGCCACTTTCCGTATTGCCAGGAATGTGCTGGCTGGCTCACGCTCCACCCTACGTTTAAGTTCCCATCGTAGATGGACGTCACGCACATTTTTGATGAGTTGCTCGCGCAACATCCTGTCCCGGTCGTCCGCACTTCCTGTTGATGTCCTCTGGAGGCGGTCCACCAGCTCGACAAGGCCATGCGAAAAGTCAGAAATGGTTTCTGAAGACTGTTGCCGCCGTTCGTAGAAGACTCGCAGTAGTTGAGACGTGGAGCTCTTCTCGCCGAACACCTCCTCCAGGGCTAAGAAGATCTGCTCCGTGTTGCCGCGAACCTCATCAGGCTGGCACCACATCTCCATCCGGGCTACTCCCTCCAGGTAGCTGATGGCACTATTTGCCGCAGCCCGACCTGTCAGGCCCTGCACAATGATGCAAGCCATCGCCTCCTCCAGCCAGTCTACCAGAGACACGTCGCCGGATCCACTGAAGTGGCGCAGCTTGCGTTCACGTTGAATCACAACACTGGCAGCCGGTTGTCCAGCCTGATCCCTCATTCGCTGGAGCTCTAGCTGCATTGCCGCAAATTCGTTCTGGAGATCCTCCATCCTACCTTTCCCGGTTGTTGTTTAATAAAATTTAAAGCAGACAAGAAACAAAGAAATATTTTATTTTTTAAAGCCTGAGACAAGAAACACAAAAACTTTGTTTGGCCTATTTTATTTTAAAACATGACCCAAGAAACAATAACAAACTTTGTTTGGCCTATCCCACTTCCAGACACCAAATGTAAGCCCTGCTTACGTATACAAGTCAGGCCTCACCAATAATTATTACTGAATAGTTATACTATAAACAACGTTTTAGCGCAAGCACCAGGACAACAAGATTTAAGAACAGCAATGTTTAATGATAAGCACAAATTCACAATAGTCACGAACAATTACTCTACTTCTGTATTTTACCAAACACTCGCTAACCCCTAATTAATCGATACCAAATAAATAACTAAAAACCCTAAAACTACAAACGGTACTAAGCAAGATGGCCTTGATCTGTCAGGTAAGCCATAACCTGGAGAACAAAAAGAAGTATTAGTTGTAAAACTAGATACTGCAACAAGGCAACATACACAACTAAGATACCTGTCTATAACCAACATCTATAATTATCTACCAGCCACAATGCTGGGGATTATATACGAGCTCCAGACATATCATTCGAATGGATAATCCAACATGACAGTACAACGAGCAGTGGATTACAAAATCCCACAACACAGTAAGTACACTTACAACTGTCAAATGTCACGTTGCTTCAAATGGTGGCACCATCTAGCGACTACTGGTGGACCGAACACAACACCATAACTTGACAATTAAATGTCACCAGCTAGCGGCTAATCGCAAATATACCGTCCACACCGTTATCGAAATAAACACAATGCACAAGTTAAATCTTAATCATTTGTTATTACTCTACTGGGCCACAAGGCAAGTATGTTAACTTCCCATTCACTGTCGATCTCCTTAGATTAAGGAATTATCAGAGACTGAACATTTTGCACACTGTCTGAACAAATTACATCATCGCCCATCTGCACGACAATAGTCGTACCATTAAGATTAACAACGGTATAACAGATTGATCAATCAAACAATCAGAGATGGGCGACAGTATGACGTAATGTTTAGGGTTAGGGTTTTAGGGTTTTAGGGTTAGGATTAGGCTTATCAGTTTCACCACAGCGATAAACAACAATGGGCTCAAGGCGCTCCCCTGTGTCAGGCCAACATTCACTTTGGATTCTCCTGACAATCTCGGTCTACACAGCACCCTGCTCTTCGTGTCCTCATACGTCCCCTCCACCAACCTGACCTCTCCCTCCCACATCAGTGTTCCCATTGTCATTTCTCTTGGGATTGTAGCCTAGGCCTTCTCCAGGTATACGAATCTAATTGCCATATCCTCCTGTCCTGCCAGTTTCTTCTCTACTAACTACCTCTGGGTAAACATCCCATCCGTTGTTCCTCTTCTTTGTCTAAACTCCAGCTGTTCTTCGTCGATTTCCCCTTACACTATTGCTTTTATTCTGCCATCCAGGATTCTTTCCAGCAACTTCAACACATGGCTTAACAACGTAATGCCTCAATGTTTTACCGGGTCATGCACATCGTCCTTTCTTTTCTAATTTTTTTTCGATCATCTTCCAACTGGCTCAGCCACCGCCAACGCCACCGCCAGCATCTCTACTCGCACTTCACCAATGCCTATTTATCTTTCCAAATAGGCTTACACGATAAACCGTAAGAATAGCTCGGACTGTGACAAGTTTCATAAAGCTTACATTACCCCTCCCACCACTGTGTGTGTGTGTGTGTGTGTGTGTGTGTGTGTGTGTGTGTGTGTGTGTGTTTGTGTGTTTGTGTGTGTGTGCGTGTGTGTATGGGTGTGCGGGGATTTGGGTGTGTGTGTGAGTGTGTGCTTGTTGGTGTGGGTGTGTTTGTATTCGCATGCGCTCGTGCGTGCGTGTGCATGGGTGTGCGGGGATGTGTGTGTGTGGGTGAGCGTGTGTGCGTGCGTGGGTGTGTGTTTATGTGTGTGTGAGTGTGTGAGTGTGTTTGTGTGCGTGCGTGCGTGCGTGCGTGCGTGCGAGCATGTGTGTGTGTGGGTTTGTGTGTGTGTGTGTATGTGTGAGTGAATGAGTGTGTGTGTGTTTGTTTGTTTGTGTGATTGTGTATACTATACTATATATATATATATATATATATATATATATATATATATATATATATATATATATATATATATATATATATATATATATATATATATATATATATATATATATATATATATATATATATATATATATATATATATATATATATATATATATATATATATATTATATACACACTCACACACACACACAAACACACACACACTCATTCACTCACTCACACACACACACACACACACACACACACACACACACACACACATATATATATATATATATATATATATACGCACACAAACAAACACGCCTACACAGACGCACGCACGTACGCACATACTCACTGGACATGTTGGACAACTATCACCGGTCTTCTCGAGGTAAGATCTTGAAGTAAGATTACCTTGGCGAATGCCACTGATGCCAATTTTAACACATTGTCTACGGCAGACTAAAGCTCGAACTGAACACTATCTGTAAGATCTGGGTAAGATGTTTGAAAATTAGCATTATTAACTGCTTTGAGTTTTGTATTGTAGAAACAATTAAATGAATATTACATTGGAGATGAGTTTATGTGTGTATATATTGGTGTGTTGATGTGCAATTTGCTTGTTTGCATTCTTTGAAACAGAAAGAAATTTGAAATATCTTTATAAAACGTCAATCGGAACATTTATAACGCCGGGAAAATGTAAGCGTGTCAAAAACGCGTTGTTGTACCTATTATTGTTTCTGTTGTTATTATTAAATACACATATATTAATGTATTTATATTAACCCTCAATAATAACATCGAATAACTCAAGAGCAGTCGAAACGCATCACATCTGTGAGTGATCCTGAACAGAATCTTCTGTTGCTACAGTAAAGGTCTCACCCCTTAGGCTTAGATAGTCACGATGATATAAACTGAACAATTACACTGTGTCATACAAGTTGATACAACGTCTATTTGATCTTGACGCTGGCAGGTTGAGAAAAGAAGTACGTAAATACCAAGACGGTGGTTACACTTTTTTAAGAAATGTATTTCACTAACTGGCCATGTCTTTATAGACTGGGCGGTTACTGCTTAGGGGAAAGTCCCTAAAGCACACCGTTACTGCTTAGTGATGTCACAAGCAACGCATGCATTGTGCTGATTCAATACGCTATAGGGTAGGGGTGGGGCTCTTTGAGGAGGGGTGCGCGTTAGGGACTTTCCCCAACTGTGCCTCATTAGCTGGTGCAGTGAACGGTGAATGCTGATGTAGATAAAGGCTTTCAGATAATGAGGCCTTTATGTTAAATATAGGCCTGACTTTTGATGTCGAGTATTCGGGTCATGTCACAAAACAGTGGAAGGCCAGTGCTGTCTAGCGAGACCAGTAACAGGTTCTCTCGATACGGTTTAACACTACAACGCACGGTGTCCTCGCGTGTGTTGTCGTCCAACCTGCGATATCCAACACGGACCGTCGGCTGCTGTATCACACCGGTGCTTGGTCGGCTCAAGGTGAGCTAAATGCGTGTTACACTGACGCCTGTCGTCACAGCGATGTACAACTGCTTCTGCCCCTCGTCGAGGCCGCTTGTCACGAAACATCCACACTGCTTCGTTGTTTATCACTCACTGACGTGACCACACCACGTATATGGCGGGATATGGTTGTCGCTATTGTTATTTTTGTTATTATTGACTTTGCTTGATTGTTTCGTAGCGACGTTGCTCACGTGTATTTACGACGTGTCTGTTACGTCGTGGTCACCCACCATGTCTACGCCCGCTCAGCCACGCACAGCGAGTGTAGGCTCCGTCTGTGAAGTGTTGATATGTACGTTACTATCTTTAGTTTCTAGTGACCGTAGTATTTCCTTTTCTAAGACGCACTTACTCACTCAGTCACTCACACACTCAGTCACCCTCACAATGATTTATTTATTTATTCCCTTATTTACTCATTCACTCACTCACTCAATCAATCAATCAATCAATCAATCATCCACTCACTCAATCACTAAATTATTTTATTTATTCTCTTATTTACTCACTCACTCACTCACTCACTCACTCACTCACTCACTCACTCACTCACTCACTAACTCTAACTCTAACTCTAACTCTAACTCTAACTCTAACTCTAGCTCTAACTCTAACTCTAACTCTAACTCTAACTCTAACTCACTCACTCACCCACTAATATTCATTCATTCACCCATTCGTTCATTCACTCACTCACTCACTCATTCGCACACTAAATCTGTCATTCTCTCACTCAGTCATTCACTCACACACTTACCCAGACACTCATTCACCCACTAACCTATTCTCTCAGTCATGCAAGCAGGCACGCACGAACATCCACGCATAAACGCGTGCAAACCTATTTATGGGTCTATTAAATGAATTTCACTACGCTTTTGTAATGAAAATTCCTCCTTTTTTACAGGAAGTCGTAGGCCTACTTCTAAAGTTCTGCAGCATGACGATGAAAGGAACATTGACTATCGTGACCTTACTCTGCAATCTCTCCGTGTTGGATTCCCGACGACTCTGCGACGAGACACGCACTTCCGGTGGACATTCAAACAACACGAGAGAAAGTGTCTCCTACGTCAAGGCAGATTGTCGGTCACGTGAACTACTTAGAGTACCAACGTACTTAAGTAAAAACGTCACCCAGTTAGATCTTGGCGGAAACAAACTATCACTAATTCGCAAGGATGACTTTGCGAACATTCGGTATTTGCGCGTTTTATTATTGGCCGACAACTCTATCAGAAGTCTAGAATGTCGGTGTTTCCTATATCTGCGTTATCTCGAACGACTGGATCTGAGGAACAATGACGTCACGTCATTTACGCGAGATACGTTCGTCGGACTGGAGTCACTGCGAGTACTGGTATTGAGCGGACTTCCGCTGACGACATACCCGACAGAATTCGTGTCACACACACCTGAGTTGCAAGTGTTGTCGCTGAGTGCAATAGGTGACGTCACCATCCCGGCCGAATACACTCGTCTGTCTCGACTTGAGACGCTCGATCTGAACGACTGGACAGGATCTTTCCGGAAGATCACCACAGTCATGCTAGATGGCATACGAACGTCAAACATGACAACTCTATCTATCCGAAATATGTATGATGTGAATGAAATCGAGGCAGGCGCCTTTTCTCACATGTCAAACTTACGATCGTTGATCCTGGCTTGCAACGACGACCTCTCGTTCAGCGCGACAGTGGCGGCCCTAGCGACGACCACGAACACGAGCGTCGAAAACGTCGTTCTGGATGGAGCCAGGGCGACTGTGTCCGTGTTTGCCGAGTCCGCCTTCTGTTCCGTGTTCTGGCGCCGAGTCCGACGCCTCAGTGTCAGAAACAATCGCATCGGCATGTTTACATTCAGTTATGTTGGATGTTTGAAAGAGTTGCGAGCCTTTGTTGTTGACTACAATTCGCCTAATCATGTATTACCGAGGGGCTCGTCCCTGCGTGCATTTCTCACAAACGTGCAGTTATTCAGTTTTTCGCATAGGACAACTCGGTCTGATGATTACGAGAGCGTGTATTGTCTATCGCGACAGGACAGATTCAGCGTCGACGACTATTTCCCGGTTCCACCCGCGGCTCTCTCAAAGCACCAGGAGCAGACTCCCAGAAACCCTTGCGGTGAAGACTTCGTCAATATTTTGTTTCCGGATTCACTTGAGTACGTGTACATGGTAGACATACGTATCACATTAAATGTACAAGTATTGGACGATTACTGCCTGGCCAACATTCGTTTTTTGAACGTGTCACACAATAAGATCACACTTCCATCGTGCGTCACATGTCACGTGGTAGGTCGGAGTCGTCTTGAAATCCTTGACACAAGTCACGGCGTTTCGCAACATATCACACGAAATAACCTGAAATATCCGCAATTACGGTTCTTGAATCTATCTCACAATAGTCTGGGAGTATCTGAGTCAGACTTCGGAGAAACATTTATACATCTGGTCCGCCTTGAGGATATCAACTTGTCTCATAACAAACTTAGAAGCATCAGTCCGATGGCTTTTCAGGGATGCACGCGTCTGAGGCGACTGAACCTTGCGAACAACGAACTCACTCAATTTGACATGAATATCAGCCACATGACAACGTTGGAATATATTGATCTGAGTGAAAATCGCCTGTTTTGTTTGACTAGTGTATTCACATCAACATTGGACGAGCAGTTTCAAAGACGACCATTAGAGCTAAATTTGCAAGGAGACACGCTAACGTGTAATTGTGAGTCGGCGTCTTTTGTGCGTTGGATCATTACGACACAAGTAAGGCTGACGGACGTGGACAAACTGACGTGTGTATACCGTTCCAATAGACACATGTTGTTGACTGCGATACCGATGGATGAATTTCAGACCGGATGTGACGTCGCTGACAAAGAACTAGCCGTTATTGGCCTGATCATTGTTGGAATCGTGATATGTGTTGTTGTGTTATCGATAGTGAGATATCATCGCTGGTACATTAAGTATCACGTGACCCTGTGCTGGCGACAAGGTCGTGATGCTACATGCCAGGAATACAATTACGACGCCATGGTGCTCTACTTCATCCATGCGTCCAATTCTCGCGACCAAGAGGGCGGCGTGGCGAGAATCTCGCGCTGGGTGTGCACGCGTCTGCTGCCTCGAGCCGAGGACGAGTGGGGCTTGCGTCTCTACGTTGGCGATCGCGACGACCTCGGCGGAGCCTCGAAAATGCACAACTTCGTTCGCGGTTTCCAGAGCGGCGACAAGGTGGTCGTGTGTTTGACGCGAGAGTTCATCGACGACAGCGACTGCATGAACTACCTGGCGACGGCGCTCGACAGCAGCAAGCCGCTTTCCAAGTACATCTTTGTCTTATTCGACGACGTCCAACCTACTTCCGTTCCCCGTCGTCTGAGACAACTCCTGCTGCCCGATTCTCCCTCGGTGCAGATCACGTGGGACGGCGTGGAAGACGGAGACGAGAGTGCGCATGACACATTCTGGCGGCGCATGCGCGATGCCCTGTTGCACGACCCCGACCAGGAGAGATGTCGACGACGATTCGACACCATTCCGTTGCTTGTTTCAATTCACGACAACAACATGTCACAACAGCAAGAATATCAAAGTATATCGTTTGCTGATCGCCATGTTTAAATAATTGGAATTATATATATATATATATATATATATATATATATATATATATATATATAAATATATATATATATATATATATATACATATATATATATATAATATATATATGCATGCATGCATACAGAGATGCATACATACATGCATACATACATATATACATACATACATACATACATACATACATACATACATACATACATACATACATACATACATGCAAATATATATGTCAGTTAGTAAATGTTCCTATGGAGGTAGACAAAAGTTTTAATCGGTTAGTTTTTTAATTGCCTAACACTATCTCTACTAAAGCTCTATTTATACGTATATGTTATAATAAAATAATATGTTCACGCTAACTGACTTTATTATCTATTTTCTTTTCTTGTGTATGGGTAACATTGTCTATTGCGTTTCTCGTCTAGTTCGGGCTCTAGTAATATTACTAAATGTCAAACTAAATGGTCCGCTAGGGTGCGCTCTAGTCCCTTTCCCGTTTCGCAATAGGACACAATGCCAGAAGTGACGTCATTAGTAACATCCTGAGAGGAGCGTTGTCGCGCTTACATTTTTCCGGCCGTTAAAACAGTTGCGATTGACGTTTCTGCGCATGCGCGTATCTCGGGGATAAACGTAAGCGCTACCTACGATGGTCGCGCTTACATTTTTCCGGCCGTTAAAAACGTTCCGATTGACGTTTACGCGCATGCGCGCATCTAGAGGCGCGCGCGACAGCGCTAGCTAGCTACGATGGTTGTTGCTCACGTGTATTTTGTGAGTTTGAGAGGAGTGCCTGGATATATTGTTAGACTGCATATAATAATTATATTGGTATTCGAATCAGACTATGTGTATAAGATGGTCAGGCAAATTGTCGGAACATTTTGGTGTTACAAATGGTGTCAGGCAAGGTGGTATACTCTCACCACACCTTTTAAATATATATATATATATATATATATATATATATATATATATATATATATATATATATATATGGATGATTTAACCATAGCTTTAAACAAATGTGACACAGGGTGTGTAATAGGTAGTACAACTATCAACCATCTTATGTATGCTGATGACTTGGTAATTCTGTCCCCATCTGTATCAGGACTGTCTGAACTGATGCAGGTATGTGGACTCTATGGGTTAAATCATGATATCAAGTACAACTCCAAGAAAAGTGCTCTGTTAATATTTAAAAGTAAATATATGAAACATTTTGGTGTTCCATCATTTAAGATTAATGGTGAAACACTCCAGGAAGTGGATAATGTGAAATATTTGGGTCACTTTATTTCTAATACATTACGTGATGACAAAGATATCTTACGCCAATGCCGACAACTATATGCTAGGGGTAATATGCTATTGCGGAAATTTTACATGCATGTGTTCGACTGAAATGGAGCTGACTTTGCATAGAACTTTCTGCTCTCCCATGAATATAGCTCAGCTGTGGTGGAATTTCACAGTAACAAGTATACATAGACTTCATGTGGCTCACAATAAAAAAAAAAATGTGTTTCTTTTATTGCTAAATCAGCCTAAATATTGCAGTGCCTCCACCATGTTTGTAGAATACCATGTACCAGATAGTAAAGCTGCAATTAGAAACCTTGTATATAAATTCATGTGGAGAATTGATGCTGTTATAATAAGTTGATAATTGCAATTATCAAAAACAGTGATATAAAATGACAATCCAGGATGATAAGACGACATTGGATCAAAATGTTGTATATACATAATAGTTTTGGATTGAATGTACCATTGTGCGATGTTTTTTCTCTATTTACCATGTGCAATACTTTTCTATTTTTCTAGTTACCTGTATTTTTTTATGTTTATGTGGACATCTGTATGACAATCTGAAATAAAGATATTGAAAACACACACGACCATGCACTGATCGATGCAGGGCTCACTCCTGTCGTTACTGTATCATGTCTACTCTACATAAACGACTTAATTAATGCAACCCAATAGTTATATTCCGATGCCAACGACAACGTTACTTAATATAATAATTATTATTATTTGTGATGAACGTTTGACGATGTCGATAATCTTATTACTGATAACTGTACTCAGCTCCTGGATTCAACTCCTGAGTCAGCACTGCCACTGACTGAGTCGACTCGAATTTAGCCTTTTTGAACACACCTTTTAAAGTATGCTTCAGCGCTGCTGAGCGTACCCTTCTCTGGACATTGTCATGCTTGGCTACTGCCGGGTGGTGCACGCCACTGTTCATATAATGTCTCAGATAACTGTAAAACATCTCGGAAACTACAATCTTTCGCAGGTTAACAAAATGGTTGACACGCGCATGCGCAGAAACGTCAATCGGAACGTTTTTAACGGTGGGTGCCGCGGGGTGGGAAACGTAAACATCCCTCATAGCAACCACGGCCACATCTGACTCGCGCATGCGCAGAAACGTCAATTGGAACGGATTTAACGCCGGAAAAATGTAAGCGCTACAGCGTCCTTTGCATGCAATGCGTAGCCTAGTGAGTAGTGGCCAACCCGGTAGTTAATTACACGCTGATCGAACTACAGATTGTCGCTATCGTGATCGCGCTCGGCCACTCGTGTGTATTGAAAATGTCGACGAATGGCTAAAGTGGCACAAAAGGCTGTGCTGTTTTGGCGATACTGTGACTAGATCGAGCATTTGGGTGACGTGACAAAACAGTGGAAGGCCAGTCCTGTCTAGCGAGACCAGTAACAGGTTCTCTCGATACGGTTTAACACTACAACGCACGGTGTCCTCGCGTGTGTTGTCGTCCAACCTGCGCTATCCAACACGGACCGTCGGCTGCTGTATCACACCGGTGCATGGTCGCGTCAAGGTGAGCTAAAAGCGTGTTACACTGACGTTTGTTGTCACAGCGACGTACAACTATTTTCACAGCTCGGTGAAGCCGCTTGCCACGACATATCCACACTACGGTTTTTATCACTCACTGACTTGGACATACAACACGTATATGGCGGGAGATGGTTGTCGCTATTGTTATTATTGTTATTATTGTCTTTGCTTGATTGTTTCGTAGCGACGTCGCTCACTTGTATTTACGACATGCCTGTTATGTCGTGATCACCCACCATGTATACGCCCGCTCAGCCATGCATAGCGAATGTAGGCTCCGGCTGTGAAGTGTTGATATGTAGGCCTACTTTACTATCTTTAATTTCTAGTAACCATAGTATTTCTTCTTCTACGACGCACTCGGTCATTCAGTTACTCAGTCATTCAGTCATTCAATCACTCAGTTTCTCAGTGACTCTCTCAATCATTTATTTATTCCCTTATTTACTCTTTCACTCACTCACTCACCCATCCATCCACTCACTCATTCAATCATATATTCCCTTATTTACTCACTCACTCACTTACTCATTGACTGACTGACTGATTGACTGACTGGCTCACTCACTCTCTAATTCACTCATCCACCAATTCACCCCTTCATTCACTCATTCATTCATTCACTCACTTACTCATGCATTCATTCATTCATGCGCTCACTCACCCACTCTGTCACTCACTCACACACTTATTGATACACTCACTCACTCACCTGTTCTCTCAGTCACGCCAGCAGGCACGCACGAATACCCCCCCCCCACAAACGCACCCACATACGCGTGCAAACTTGTTTTCTGGGAGCATAATATCATTCGAATGAATTTCACTTCGCTTTTCTAATGGAAGTGCTTTCCTTTTTACAGAAGACGTACTTATAAAGTTCAACAGCATGACGATGCAACGAACACTGACTATCGTGACCTTACTCTGCAATCTCTCCATGTTGGATTGCCGACGACTCTGTGACGAGACACGCACTTCCGGTGGACATTCAAACAACGTCAGAAAAAGTGTCTCCTATGTCAAGGTAGATTGTCGGTCACGTGAACTACTTAAAGTACCAACGTACTTAAGTAAAAACGTCACCCAGTTAGATCTTGGCCGAAATAAACTATCATTAATTCACAAAGATGACTTCGTGAACATTCGGTATTTGCGCGTTTTAATATTGGCAGACAACTCTATCAGAAGTCTAGAATGTCGGTGTTTCCTACATCTGCGTTATCTCGAACGACTGGATCTGAGGAACAATGACGTCACGTCATTTACGCGAGGTACGTTCGTCGGACTGGAGTCACTGCGAGTACTGGTATTGAGCGGACTTCCGCTGACGTCATACCCGACAGAATTCGTGTCACACACACCAGACCTGCAAGTGTTGTCTCTGAGCGCCATAGGTGACGTCACCATCCCGACCGAATACACTCGTCTGTCTCGACTCGAGACGCTCGATCTGAACGACTGGACGGGATCTTTCCAGAAGATCACCACAGCCATGCTAGACGGCATACGAACGTCAAACATGACAACTCTATCTATCCGAAATATGCATGATGTAAATGAAATCGAGGCAGGCGCCTTTTCTCAAATGTCAAACTTACGATCGTTGATCCTGGCTTGCAACGACGACCTCTCGTTCAGCGCGACAGTGGCGGCCCTAGCGACGACCACGAACACGAGCGTCGAAAACGTCGTTCTGGA